>JABCPU010000141.1:0-156218 GCA_016800925.1 Suillus spraguei
ATACCAAGTCTTGAAGCCCCAGCAATGTTTTGTCAGCTGATAGAGTTGGTGCTTATAGTTGCTAGAGGCCCTCTCAAGTCAGACATTCTAGACATGACCTATCATCTAAGAAACTGCTTCCTACCATTTCAAGGTCACTGAAGATAATACATCAAGTCTTGAAGCTCAAGCAATTTTTTGTAAGATGATAGACTTAGTGCCTATAGTAGGTAGAGACCCATCTTAAGTCAGACATGCTAGACATGACCTATCATCTAAGAAAACTGCTTCCTACCATTTCAAGGTCACTGAAGATAATACATCAAGTCTTGAAGCTCAAGCAATTTTTTGTAAGATGATAGACTTAGTGCCTATAGTAGGTAGAGACCCATCTCAAGTCAGACATTCTAGACATGACCTATCATCTAAGAAAACTGCTTCCTACCATTTTCAAGGTCACTGAAGATGATACATCAAGTCTTGAAGCTCCAGCAGTGTTTTGTCAGCTGATAGACTTGGTGCTTATAGTTGCTAGAGGCCCCTCTCAAGTCAGACATTCTAGACATGACCTATCATATAGGAAAGTTTCTCCCTAGTATTTTAAAGGTCACTGAAGATGATACATCAAGTCTTGAAGCTCCAGCAGTTTTTTGTCAGCTGATAGACTTGGTGCTTATAGTTGCTAGAGGCCCCTCTCAAGTCAGACATTCTAGACATGACCTATCATCTAAGAAAACTGCTTCCTACCATTTTCAAGGTCACTGAAGATAATACATCAAGTCTTGAAGCTCAAGCAATTTTTTGTAAGATGATAGACTTAGTGCCTATAGTAGGTAGAGACTCATCTTAAGTCAGACATGCTAGACATGACCTATCATCTAAGAAAACTGCTTCCTACCATTTCAGGTCACTGAAGATGATACATCAAGTCTTGAAGCTCTAGCAATTTTTTGTAAGATGATAGACTTAGTGCCTATAGTAGTAGAGGCCATCTTAAGTCAGACATGCTAGACATGACCTATCATCTAAGAAAACTGCTTCCTACCATTTTCAAGGTCACTGAAGATGATACACCAAGTCTTGAAGCTCTAGCAATTTGTTGTAAGATGATAGACTTAGTGCCTATAGTAGCTAGAGGCCCATCTTAAGTCAGACATACTAGACATGACCTATCATCTATGAAAGCTGTTTCCTACCATTTGAAGTCACTAAAGATGATACACCAAGTCTTGAAGCTCCAGCAATTTTTTGTCAGATGATAGACCTAGAGTCTATAGTAGTGGTAGGTACATTTGAAGATACACATCTCAGGCACCATCAACCATGCAACCAAGCTTCTTCCCATTGTTTTGAAGTTGTAGAAGACAACACACCAAGTTTTGAAGCTCCAGCAATTTTTTGTAAGATGATTGCTCACCCTCTCCCCCTGGACCAGCAGACATAATATGACAATATTAGAATTGAGTGCAAAATCATATATCCCCATCACTATAGTATATATACCAGTGCATCTGTTAGATATTTGATGTCCTATGATGGAGTTATACTGTCCTAATATAGTGATTGAGTTAAATCACTCAGTTAACAGTAAAATGATCATAACTCATGTTTCTGACCACCAATTTCCTTAAAAGTTGGTGCAATGGAATCCCAGTGATGTATTCTATCAAATGAGACATCCAAAACAATATGAAAATGTGTTGAGATATATATAATATATAGCCAGATAGTGTATAGTTGGGATAAGGTTGAGCTCCCCAGAGAAATGATGAAGAGTAAGTGGCAACTACTATTGATATCTATATACTGATGTCCATGTAGGAATTGCACAGTTCAACAAGAAATGTGCCACTCAGCCAGCACACTCAACTCCAGTCCTGTCTGACTTGCTGTTATTTCCCAATTCTTCTAGCACAGTGTATCATTTCCCTAACTCTCGACCTCATGACAGTAGTGAGATTCCATTGTTTTTGCAATCTCATGACAGCAGTGAAGTTTTGTCATTTTCGCTACTCAATACTACTGGAGCATCAACTTCATGGAGCCTATCTTCCAGCACTCAAGATACTGATAATCTCACTTTTGATCACCTGAAATTCATGTCTACTCTGATATCACAGCAGCACAATCTCGCAGTATGTTCCAGGTGTGATATTTCTGGAGGATATATTCTAGACAGTGCTGTGACAGCGAGGCATTTGACACCACACATTACTAATAATGAGGATACTCATCCTCTGTCGACTAAACTGTTCTCAGGTTAGTTCTTGTCTTTCAGCACTTGTGCTTTTGGATCGCATGTGGCGCCTGCTGGGATCCACTTGTGGGATCCGTCTGCAGAAGTCATCATTATGAAGGCATCAGAATCGGCAGAGAAGGATGAGAGAGCTGCTTCTTTGAGTCCATTGTTGGTGAAGTAGAATAGCTTGCAGTAGTTGCCTAATTTCATCTTCCGAACTGCATATTTGCAAGGGAGGATGACAGGGTTGGAAGGTACATCAGCATCTCATACTGGAGCATATTTGGACTTATTCTTCTTTCGCTCTTCAGTGAGGGCTGCCTCTTGCTCTTCGAGGGTTATCCAGTGGTGCTCAGCTTCTTCGTCAGCTATCAGCCTGCGGTTTGCTTCAGCTGTGCATCTCTCTTCTTCAAGTCTGGTGGCCCAACACGGCCTGTCGGCTTGGTTCTGTATGGTCCAAAGGTTAGCTAGAAGTTCAGCTGCTTGGTCATCATCAATTGTATCATTGGTGAGATGAGCCCAAGCTGCGGTGTGTTCTTCTGTTCTAAAGTCTGGAATAACAGCAAGGTTGGGGTCTTCAGCTATGAGTGGCATGGTCTGAAGGCTCAAAGTTTGTGAAAGAATGAGAAAAGCAGAGAGAAATGGATGTGCAGGTCAACTGCGCTATACAACTGACACACGACTGACTTGATAAGATACAAGGAACCCTGCGCCACATTGCTTACTCATGCGTAGACTAACTTCTGCACTAGCCTCGTGCCTCGGTTAGCACAGAAAACCACCTATCACATACTTGGAGAAGTTTCGTTGTTCCAGCTTCCATTGGAGAACATGTAGGACTACTCAGCCATTGCAACATGCTGGCGTTGTTGAAAAATTGGCACGTACGCAGTGTTACGAAATCTATAACATTAAATAATTATCACCAGCTAGCGATCAAGTCTGTCCGGTACCCTATCAGTTCAATCGTCATTCGCCTACTACAGTAATGGAACAACAGCAGACATAGACTACATAAGATAAGGACCCAGGCTGACTGATTGCGATAGCGTACATGATTTCTATGCGTGAATTATTACCGGCGAGTGTCCTAATAGAATTTGTCAATAAAATACTATTACTAATAGAAGCACACTGACTAGCCACAAAGTCTCCGGCAACATCCGATTTCTGGCCTGAGTCATCAACAGATGACCCGAACAGCTGGGACCTCTTGATATGATCTTTCATCCGATCCAGTTGAATATCGGTCCGATGGAGATATGCCTTGTTGCGGTCGCAGACTGCAGTGAGGAATTTGGCATCTGAGGCAATAGCAACCTGTGAATGCTTCTCAAGAGCCTTGTTCAGTAATGCTCGCGATTGTTGTTCTGCTCGAATGAACTGATTTCCCGCGTCCTGGTAGAGAAAATGAAGGAGGGTGCCACGTCTGTTATTTTCCTCGGCTTCCCAATATGTGGTATAGAGGCGCATACGTTGGCGTTCACGAACAGCCTCCTTGTAGTGCACAATAAGGCGGAAACCGTGAGGGCCAAGATCGTCCATATGCTGCAAGAGGATATCTCCAATATCTTCAGTCTGGAAATATGGCGCATATAATGAGCTACATATGTGTGTTCTCGAAAAGGGAGGGCCTACCTACCTTACTCGTCATGGTTTCCGGTAAATCATCGTCTGTTCTATCTAACATAGAATCAAAAATATGCCGCTCTTGAACAGAGGATGGCCGGCGATATGGATGAAAAGGAGGACTGTTTGTGTGACGTTGCTTTGGAGACTGGCGGCTTGGAGTCAGCGACCCAGTCCCAACAGAGGTATCAATGATGCGCTCAATGCTGCCTGTACGTTGAGAATTAGGAGTCAAAGGGAAAACAGAGTCATCATCCGTCTCTGCCGTGCTCTCTGTTCTCACTAGTGTATAAGTGAATCAGTGTACATCAGAATATCATAATATGAGTTATCAATACCCGATGCTCTAGTAGGGGATAAGCTTGGAGAAGAAAGCGGAGTAGAGCATGGAGGAGAGCTAGGGATGTTGGGTCCGCGACATGCAATACAGTCCTGAGGTACTAGACGTGGAACTTCGTATGGATTTGAAGAAGTGGATAAATTCATAGCTTAACTTGGGGTGTTGGTTGGGGAGGGCAGCTGTGAGTGCATAAGCGGTAAATAGCCATCGGACTTTGAAAGGGCTCACATCGGTCAAATCTCAGATTTCAAGACCTTTTCCTGCAAATGGCATGCGACTTGGGCGTGGAGTCGGACCAAGACAGCGATTAAATGATGGCGGGAAATGCCTGGTACATATGTTACTTGCCAATTTTGGTATATGCGGAGATTTAAACGGGGTACTGTGCTGTTGAGTGAACTGTGAGTGAAAATTAGCTTGGCTATACGGCTACGGTATCAGTAGACTATAACCTTGAAGTCTTCAACGTATAATAGTGAAGGCAGCCTAGGGAGTAGGATTTTTGTTAACTTGTGCCAGCAGTGAACTTGCCAAGTTCGTGAATCACTGATCAGTAAATTAAAATGATGAAACTTCCAAGTACTAGTGCATACCAAAACTGGCAGTGCATGTCGTAACTGCCATGAGTAGGTCACCATTCTTGGTATTTGAGGATATTCGAAGCAGTGTTCTGCCTCGCCAAAGTCGGCAAACATTCACTGGTGAACATCTCCACGCCCACGGAGGCCTGGTGAATTCTAAAAACTATATGTCAAACTTGACCTTACGGCCGTCCTTTCGTAAATTCGGACCTTAAACCTGATTTGGCTACTATCTCGGCTGCTTGCATTCTGCCGTAACATAGTAATTGCAAGGCAGAAAAATAAAGTCCTTGTGTGGCTGACATTGTGCACGTACAACAAGTGATGAGCTACTTTACTGTATATCATAATGTTTATGGTCTATCTTGTTGGAATATCAGGGGTCGAGGTACGAGCTCGACACTTGTCGGGAACCTTCGGGAAAGATGGCGCGCACGTCGGCAGCATAGTTTTACCGCTGGCAGACATACTATATAAGTAGATAATTTACAGTACGAGTACGCGATGCGTTTGTTTACTGGTTCCCTGTACAATCGAGTTAGATCGTACTTCGACGATGTGTCTGAGGCTTGCGGATAACTCTATATCTAACTCACAAAACGGCCTCACCATCCAGCCTAATCAGCGAGAACAGCAGTCACCCGTGTATGGTGGTTTAAATTATATGCCTGCACAAGGTGGAAAAGACCCTTGTTGCAGGAGTTCACAGCTGGACACCAGCCTCGTCAACAGTGGCAAGTAAAACCCACTCACCAAAACGATTATCAGTTCGATGCGTAGTAGACATTTCCATTTCCTTTTTTCATGATCAAACCATTCACTGGATTGGGATTTGTGTCGGAAGAGTGGCATCATCCAAAAGAGACGTCATGGCCGGACAGTCAGTGACGTTCTTACCGTTTTTCTTTTTGTAAATCTATGGTCGCTATAGGACACATGGCAATTCATGTCAGCGGCGCTATTGCTTGATTCAACGAAGCACCAGGAGTTTGAAGACGACCTCGAGTCCTTCATGTACTGACATGGACGTCAATACGCTACTGTCCAAGCAATCTGACTGTTCACGAGGACACTGCCTATCTTCAATCGACCTTTGACGAAGTACGCGAGAAGAACGGTGTGTTGAAGTGGTTGTCTAGCAAGGAACACATATCTCCCGTCCGAGTTGGTCAAATTTTCAACTGGTTCACCTCTCCTTGGTCTTCTGAGAGAGATCAATGTTCTGTTTGCTGTTCGTCACCAGGAACCCCCATCCTAAGAAGAATTTCTTCACTTCGAAAGGACCAAGTCCATCGCAGATTTGTTACGGCCGTTCTGGGTCGATCTTCTTACTCACCTTAATGTCGGGCAGTATAACAAGAAGCTCGACAAACTTAAAAGCTCTTCTTGGTTCCCTTCGACGATTCGTGCTTGCCTGAAAAACATAGACCTTCGATGGCCCACGAATGACAAAGCCGAGCGTCTGCTATTCGCAGCCAAGTCCGGTGCCACAAAGAAGCAGGAGGCGAACCGTATTAACAGTAAGGACGAGGCAAGGGCCCACAGTCGTTTTCCAGGGGAGTTAAACCATTCGGCGGGTTGGAAGTCGACCACCAAGGAGAATAGCGTGTCAAAGCGTCGAAAGGTCGCATAATGCTGCGCATTAACCAACTATTTCGAAACATGGAGACAATTTTTCGGTTGTAGGAAGCTACGATAGACGATAAAACAGATGCATGCACATGTACAATCATAGAATGAAATAGATAATCAAGAGACTGCTGGTGCGCTGATGAGCAGTTGATAGTACATACTGTTGGGTTCCTCGTGCCAACTTTAGCAGTGTACATCATCACAGTGGTGAGATAGAACAACTGCCGCGGTCACGGCTGTACTAGTAGCTCTTTCCGCTTCGCCTTGATTTTTTCGTGAAATATTTGCGCCGTCCGACAACTTGCTGTGAAAAAAGTAACATCAAGTATGGGATCATGGAAGCACCATTCAAACTATCCCGGATCCCTTCGAGCACCTGAATCTCTTTCTTGTCCCAGTTCACCTCATGCCTACTATCTCACTTTTGTCGTCTTGACCTTATTGCCGAAGTCCTGGATTGCGTGATGTGGGTTGCTGAAAGCATAAAATACAGCGCATACTTGCGGATGACAGCATGAGGATGGGAAATGATACGAAGGGCCAAGTCAAACGGTGCAAACGCAAGCGCAGATGGCAACTCGACAAGGTTCTTGATATATTCATCTACCGCTGCTAACAGTGGAAGCTCAATATATATCAATATTAAATAGATCAACATTACGAACCATATTCATATTTCCGTTGGCGCGGGGTTGCTAAAGAAAGACCGCCAATGTAACGATTTTAAGGGCATGACCTCCACTAGATTACTGCGCAAGAGATATGATCTTTTTCGTACTTAACTTTCCGAATTCCAAATACAAACGAGCTCGAGTATCCAACCTGATGTCGCATCCCGCAAAAATAGCCTGTGTTCACCGTCGTATGGTTGGAGGTAACATCGGATTGTATTAGGTAAGCAACCGAGGCGCAAGCTTCTCCGAATGGCTGAAAACTACCAGTAAGATCATCTTATCTCGACACTCATCCCAATTCATCATTCTATCATTTTCTCTCATATCTGAGAATAACGTCAGATTAAGTTGAATTTCTTGTACCCTCGGCCCATAATTTGATTCAAGCAGAATAAGTATGATTCCCCTTGATCGCAGTACCCCTGCGTGGCCGACACAACTAGGACGGTACGCCCCAAAGGGAAAACAGTGAGTATTCATCATTATTTTCTTTCAAGTAACATCTAATTTTACCAGGGCGCCACCACCAATTCCCGATTTCCTGATAGAAGAAATGCAATTTGACGACTTTAGGTCGATACACTTTCTCACTAACCATTGGTCGCACTAACCCAACATTAACAGGCACAATGTATATGGGGAATGGGAGGAGCACATTCATCCATCTGGAGCTGCTTATTATTACAATCAGACACGGGTGAGTGGTGGTTGGGTGGATGTTAGCAGTATCCCCATTTCGCTGCAATAGAAAACGTACACAGGATTGAATGTGAGAGATTGTCCAAAATTTCGGTTGGACAACTTTGAGGCGTGGGTGAAGTCCACAAGAGGCAAGGTAAAGGGTGATCTCATCATAGTTGCTGAGCCGGCTAGGACTCGGAATGTAGCTGGCGATGTCTATCTGTACTACCTGGTGGCGCCAGATACAAACATCATTGGCTGGCTGAATCCCTTGGATGGAACCCATCTCTTTAGAGAATGTGATTTCGCTAGGGAATGGAACCATAAAAGTGCGTTACATTTTAGTGCCATGATCTGTAGATTAGATTGTTATTCAGGACTTGAACTCGAAGCCCAGTTTTGGTGAGTGGCTGTTGATATTAACATAAAGGAACGATTCAAACAAACTGCTTGACAGGAAACACGTAGAATTCTTTCCCCACAACTTTAAGCTGGATCGCTGCCTTGTAAGAAAGCTCCGAGCTGAACTTGATTGGTTCCATGCGGGTATATTCTATTACGTTCTAGCGCTGTATAGAATGATCTAAATGAAGTGCAGATGCATTAACTTTGGAAAACTCCACTTCCGCTACCATATTCTCTACCAAGGAAGCAACAGAGAAAATCATCGCTAGACTGGCAAGTCTAGGTATGTCTTGCATTGCCCATTTATGGCGTCCTCGTGACGGAAGTGTAGATGATCTTACAGGTTCTGATGAATGTATAACAGAACCAGGCGTCGCGCTATTTGGTGAGAAATTGTTTTGAAAGTAAGATAGCATGGATACTTATATTGTTATCATCAGGTAGACTATGCCATATGCTACGTGTGTTAACCGACTCTCCATCAGATATTGTTGCTGACTAGACGATGCAGGTCACCACCAATACCTTAACTATTACGGACAACCTGAAGCCCGTCTTTTACGGTCCCATTCAACGGGCCTCAGGCATAGAAAGAAAGAGCCCTTTCGCTTCATAACCACGCTAGCCATGTTGTGCCTTCCCGTGTTGGTTCGAAAACGCCTCGACCAAATTTATGTTGACGGCCTCGTCAATTCCTTCGACATCAAGAACTTTGTTGATGACTTTAACACACAGAATACAGCGCAAATAACTTTGGTGAGTGATATATTACTAGGGTAGAGAATGAGAACTCATTTACCTGTGGCAGGCAGGGGTTATCATGGCTATAGATGCCGGTTTCCTTGCTGTCCAAGGTGTAGGCACAGGAATGGTAGCAGAATCTATTTTAAAGGGATCCATTATATTCTGTGTCGGCTGTATGTTCTCAGGAATGTTTGCACAACACTTTGGAGAGAAATTGAAAACGCTCAGATTTGCGGTTAGTTTTATTTTATATTCTGCGACTGTAAGTCTGACAATTATTACTTAACCAGGCATATTATCTGGATCAGGGGATGACAGTCGTCATTGGTGTGTTCAGCGCACCTAGATTTTTTTGTATCATGAGGCAAGTAAACTTTTGGATTACACTCCCTTACTTTTCACTCACAAAGATGTACTTAAGCATCGCATGGTCCAGCATCGGATTTATTGCCAGTGCATTCATAAACACTGAGCACTCCATACCCGCCCTGATCACTTGCGCTTGCTGCCTCCTCGTCGTGATAGGCATCTTAGGTCCATTGGCTTGGCATGGTTTAAGAGCAGGACTAGTACCATACTTTCAAACCACTGAAGACTGAAATTCTATTGTACGTATTTTGCTGTATGTATGAAAACTTTTTCACTACTAGCCAGGTCGTTCGGCTCAACCCGGAGGTTGCCGGTTATGTTATTGGCGCTACTACTTCTAAATATTTTCCTCGCCCGGCGCAGCCTTTGATGGAGAGGTGCTTACTCTACCAAGGGCAGGTGACGACGACATCATTATAAAAACGATCGCGAGCACACTACTCACAGTAGGCGATTGTTGGGTAAGAGATTGGTGTCTACTGTTGTCGTTGATGTGAGATTGACATAGCTTTGCGTATATTTACATCTGTTTTAGCAGATTTCAGAATGTCCAGTTTTCACTGGGGTTCATGCACATGACTGAAGCGCATCTTGAAACCTATGAATGAAAGGGTGAGTCACAATAGGCTGCTGAGTGATACAAGGCAAGCAAATGGATACTGACAAATGAATCGATGTGATGGAATTACTGTGACTGCAGGATCACAGATAAGCGAGGGAAAGGAAATATCCATCCCCAGAGTCGCTGCCACCAAAAGAGACGGCATATCCGTAGTGGAAGACAAATGGTGCAAGGGCCCTGGTAAGTCGGAATGCCAGCAGTGGCCTCGGTATGCACACCAAACTTAACATGGCCTCCACCCCACCCCACAATGTGCGTAATGGTAGCGGTAAATATGGGGGAAGGGGTGGGGATGGAACTCATGTGCAGGGTGTATTGATAAACAACGATGGTGTCGCCAACACCAAGTTGCTCAGACGGAGAACTCGGTCCACAGTAGCCGTTGAACACCCACGTGTCTGAGTCAGAGTCAGCGCTGAAGGAGGGGTTGATAACAAGTGAAGCGGCTACCGATGTGACAAATGGCATATTATAGGCCAGGAGGAATGATACTGGGGTTCACAGTACTATATGATAGTCCAGAAGATTGCCGTCTGGTCCGTTTTGTCCAAAGACGCACTGGGATTTACCCTGGAGGAAACAACGTTCAAGCAGTTTAAGAGACCGGACTTGAAGCTCCTTGCATGGTCAGCTAATCATCGGCTTAATGCTGAACTGTATGCTACGCTGCTCGGACACTTAGCAAACGTTCGGTGAGCATGGCGTCGTTACTGTACCATTATCCAAACTAATTATTCGCCAGCTTTGTGAGTGTCACGGATCGTTTTCTTTGCGAGCTCGAGCCTGTAACGAAGGGTCAAGTGGCGAAAGACCTCGATACGAAGTACAAGCATCTAGTGAAAGGGCTCTGTCACGTTCAACTGAGAGTGAGATCCTGTCCTCTGTATTTTTGTGTTCATGTATCAGCTAGGTATGGCCGCCAGAGGCATTTGAGGAGGGAGCCGAATTTCTGGAATTATTAGCCAAGTCTTTCGCAAATGCGCATGGTCTTCGGTTCAAGATTGCTTTTGCCGATACGTTGACTCGTCTCTTGCACCCCATTGGAAAGGTATTTCCTATTTGCTGGCTGGTACTGGTACACGCTAATATGACCTCAAGAAGGCGCAGGCCGAGGTCAATCACCCACAATGAGAAAAGGCGATCGAAAGGATCTATTCGTAATAGTCTATCTATGAAATGGAATGAACCTTCACATCTCGCGAGGGTCGTCTTAGAAACATGAGATTGTATATCCTCGAGGTGCGCACATATCAGCCTAGAATCTGAACAGATCAACCAAAACTGTCAGAATCCACCAAACGAAAATGTGAATGGGGCCTTAGGCCAGAACAATGCATGCAGGCTAAGGACAGAGTGAGTCTAAGGAATATCCGTCGATAAGGCAGGAAGGATTAAAAGTGACAGCCGAGTTATATCATTCTGATCAGTGTGAAGTTTGCATGCGCTCTTGTTTCATGTCGATCCCGAGGCGGAGCAAGAAACTATTTACTTTCAACTGCCGCAGCAAGGCCTGTGCACCGGACAGAGAGGTCAATACGAAACTCTAGAACAACCCATGACGGAAATACAAAGATACTATGCAAGAATGCCCACCAAGAGCCCCTGTTTGCGGGATGAAGACTTGGGAGTCCTGGTTCAGGACTTGCACGAGCTAAGCGAGTTCTTCCAGAAGACGAAGCCTCAGGCGCAACTCCTACCGAGTCAGCAGCTGGAAGATAGAGTCGCCTCCATTCTAGCTAGATCTACAGACGACTCCAACGACATGCCTCAGACTCCATTCGGGGATGTACTCCAGATCGGTGGAGCTCTGATCTTAAGTCTGAGGTTGACGTATTCAAATATGACTCTCCAGCCTTTTACTCGCTGACTAGCGCCATAAAATGATAGGCATACATACAAAGATCTAAGGCATGCTCACGGTCTGAAATGAAGGTCCACGTTGACGATAGAAATGGTGGACATGCCCACTTCTGCGCATCCTTCAGGTGTCAACTTAAAGCGAAATACGACACTTGAAAAGACGGAGGGACAAGACGTAAAGTACCAGCACAACACTTTACTCAATCGCAACCGCATTGCTGAGCGCTTCGGTGACAGGGACGAGATAGAAGATAGGTCGAGTGCCAACCATAGTGATGCACGGAATAGTCATGGCATCAAGGGGGGGGAGTGATCTGAGGATCCGTTTCTCATTGTTGTCTTGATACGCGGCAATGGCTTCTGCAATGACCTGTGGTTCTGGATAAGACCTACTGAATACGGTTTTGTCATCTTGCAAAACAAGCAAGATCATCGATCGCAGATCGAGCAGACACACATCTGTTTCGGCAACTCGCTGGTTATCGCCACAGATCCGTAGTGGGATATTATGACGTGCGGTGAAGATTAAGCCACGTTCAACGAAGCCGAGTATCTGAAGAGTTTTCTGAGCAAACGCGTCAATGAAACTTTCTTGAGTGACATTGGTAGCCAGGTCAAGATGGCCTAGATATTCGAAAACGGCGTCTGAGATATTCTCGTCATTAAGGCTGGGATTAAGGAGGGATGGATCTACACCCTCCAAGGGCGTTCCATGGTTTTGACGAAAAAACTGTTCAGGCGACTGAGGCGTGACGGTGATGTTGTATGCCATGAGATCGTTGAAAGTCCAATCACTACCAGACTTTGCAGACCGGATAAGGCGAGCACCGTCAACCATTTGCGATTGCACCTTTTAGGAGGGAGATCAGAGGAATATTAAGAACCCTATGATATTGATGAGCAAAACTCTCTCACCTAAGACCTAGCTGTTTCGTGTTTATGTGAGAGTTGTACAACAAGGGGCCATCAGCAAAACCGGAACCAGAGTTGTCCGGCAGCTCCCGGGAGGACTCTCACGCCACGTTGCTGACTTCACCATCGGTTGTCTTACATGACTCTGTGAATGCGTCAAATATTTTATCAAAAATTATTCGGAGACCAAGAATCTTTGAGTCTTAATAAGCCGTTGCTTTATTGAGCGTCTTAAGCTTATACTATCATTACAGGGAGCAGACTCGGAAAGAACGTCACCTCGGGAACAACAGATACGATTCAAAAGTACAATGACGTCTTCGATAGGCTTATGCAAAGCTTCTGGGACCAGGTTGCTTCCGATGTAGTCATACCCGTCCATGACATAGCTATACATGTCCATGACATAGCTATACATGTCCATGATATGGGTAAGTGTTCGAACGTCCTCGTCACTTGGCATATATTCACACCTTTTTAGAAGAAATCGGGCCTCGGCGGTATGATATTGCAGATGGCGCAGGACTAGATACCAGAAAAGAATGCCTTGAAGGGACGCGCACGGAAATCCTATCCCAGATCACGGACTGGGTCAGCAGCACTGGGGACAACGTTCCAGGCGTGCTGCGGATATCTGGCCCTGCAGGCAAAGACAAATCGGCCATCGCCCTTTGGTCGGTGCTCTCTTTGTTGGCGCTCTCTTTGATTGGCGTTCGGGTTCCTGTTCGTGGACGCCAATGTCAAGAAAACACATCTCCTACTCTTGATTAAGGTGCGTCATTCTTGTCTGGTGTGGTCGCTACTTACGTGGCGGCCGTCAGGCCATCGCCCTTTTTAATGCAAATTAACATGAGGAGGAAATTATGCGTGTCCAAAAATACTGGAGGGCGAACTGTAACCAGCGAGACCGCCCTTCAGCTCCCACTCACTTACTACGGTCCAAGTGTGAGTGGTTTTGTTTGCACATTCGTTTCTATGGCCGAAGAAATGTGCTTCAAGATAACTATACATTGTGTACTATACTGATGCCCTCACCTTCCAGATTCCCTCAGGCAGTGACGGCGCTTGGACTTACGGTGGTCTCACCTCGCCAGCAGCTTCCACTTCCTCTCTAACGTTCTCTCCTACCGTGACATCCTCCACCTTCACCCCAACATCATCCTATCTGCATCGTCTTCATCATCCTATCAGTCTACATCTACATCCCCTTCCACCTCTGCAACATCAAATCATTTTTTGAACGCAATTGCCTATGTCATACTAGGACGACTACAGGGGCGCGGACGAAAGACCGTACACCATAGAATACATAGGTCAAGTTAATAAAATATAATATCATCTCAACCATCCTCGATATTAGCCTCTTCTCCCTTAAGGTACAAGCCCTTTTCCAGTGCTTAACGCATCTGCCCAGCGCACGTCAGCAAATGCTGACGTGGCTCGAACATATGCGAACGACACCTGAAGGCGCCAGAGTGAGCGAAAAGGAGTGGAGGTACAGGCGAGAGCAGACACGGCTTGCTAAGTATACAAGTCCCTTTCGTGAACCGTCCATCGTTGTAGGCGTTCGATGACAGCATCATACATGCCATCCACAGATCCTACATGTCATACTAGGACGACTACAGGGGCGCGGACGAAAGACCGTACACCATAGAATATGTGGACTCGAATTGGTTCAAAGGAAAGCGGAGCAAACACGTAGAAGAAATGGGGCTTGCGCGCATGCGTGCTAAGCTTGGTACAGTTTTCCATTCTTCCTGTCGACAACTAACAATTAGTCCATGTTAGTTCTTACGCGCCCTCAACGAGACATTTTTGATCAAGTACAGCAGTTTGTATTGCAAAACCCCAGGAAACCCTCACAGCACCGTACTGCGGCCCTGACAATGCCTAATACGTTTCCCGCTCGGGAACGGAAGTTCATCAGCACCCTGGCGGAGGAGTTGCATCTGTCGGTTACATGGGATGAGTACGATGAAGAGGATCAAAATCTTGTCACATGGCGGCTCCCAGGATTTTTGGACGAACCCTTGGCAGAAACTGATCCAGAGCAGGCTAACGGAGACAGTAATAGTGAGAGCGAGTAGGAAGATGTGGAGGAAGATGATGAAGAAGGTAGGGCTGCAGTAGATCGAGTGTCAAAGAAATTCGACAAGGCCCCTGTGGTGGATGATGATGAAGAAGGTGGGGGTTTTGACGCACGACATGAACAATCCATCAACGACAAAATGTCCGAATGGAAGAGAGGATATTACAAGGTGCGTCCCCGCCTTGTATACCGTTCGTCAGACCAACTAGTTGCACGACAGGAGAAACTTGGAATCTCCTATGATGACCCTAAAGAGATGAACGACTTGATATACCGCTACGCAGAGGGTCTACAATGGGTTATACATCACTATTACAGTGGGATCGCCTCCTGGGGCTGGTTTTACAATTACCATCACGCCCCGCGGATATCTGGTACTTTTTACATTCCCTGTCCTCATTGTGCTATGTTCACATTTTCTTCAAGATTTACGCGACCTTGGTGACAAGTCGTTCATGTTCGAGCTGTGTAAACCTTTCCGTCCTTTCGAACAACTGATGGGCGTCCTCCCGTCTGCAAGCATGGAACATATTCCGATAGCATATCAAGTATGTTCAGTGGCCTGTGTCATGCATTAGACTAATCAACCATAGGACCTAATGTACGATCCAAATTCACCGATATTGGACTTTTACCCTCTTGAATTTGAGCAAGACTTAAATGGAAAGAAGCAAGAATGGGAAGCAATCGTTAAGATTCCCTTTATTGATGAGCAGCGGCCGTTACGAGCAATGAAATGTGAGTAGCAAATTCCGCTTTTTGGTTGTAGTTCGTCATCGTTCCATGTGTGCAGCTCGAGAACATAGGTTGACCCCAGAGGAACGCCGCCGCAATGGGTTTGGAACCAGTACCAAATTTATCTTCAGTCCTGGAGAGTCCACAGTCTATCCTTCATCGTTACCGGATTTCTTCCCTCCTATATATCGTTGCACATGTAAGATGGAATCCTTCGACCTTCCAACTCTTGATGGACTCCATCTCGTCCCTGGACTATGCGAAGGTGTATGCCTCGGTGCAAAAGCTCTCGCTGGATTCCCTTTGTGGGTACATTACCCCACACAGCACAACTAGGCTTTCACGGTGTCAATGTACACGGTTCGTTCCGAAAGCCGCAACAAGTCAATGGCAGTTCACATACAAAATGCTCACGAAAACCGCAAGGTAGAGGATATCGCCCAGGAAATGGTTGGCAAACGCACTTTCATCGGTTGGCCTTTCTTGCAAGAAGGGCTGGTCACGGCCGTGTCCGATTCATTGTTCAAGTACGAGAAGTTGGTACTCGTGCCTGGTACTCTGGCGAAGGTTGTTTCCAATCCGCATTCCCACCAGAGCTTGAGCCATTGGAAGGGAAAAGCTGAACGGATTGAGACGCTATATTCGAAGAGATGTGGAGTGATTACTGGTGCACGTCCGTCCGCTAAAAGGTGCGTGCTGGTACTTTATGGACGTCCGCTCTTTACACATTCGTGCAGGTTTGAAACGCTTAGAATCAGGCGCATTGGTTAAAGACTACGAAGGACCCGAAAAAGAACTCGAACAAGCCGTCCAGATGGTCATTTCAGAAGTTGCATCCGAAGATCCCAGGTTCATCGAGAAGGATGCTCCACCTCTGTCGGAGGAATTTCCTGACGGAACGAACATTTTCTTCCTTGGCGAACACGCGTATGGTGTGGCTGCCCAGGTGTCTTCAACTACTGACAGCGCTTTGTCTGTTGTTCTGGCAGTATGTCACAATGCCCTACCACAATTTATCTTTCTAAATGATCTCGTAGTTCTTCCTTTCAGATAAAACGGAGAATAACAAGTTCAAGATTATTGTTGATAATCGTATTTCACAGCACTACTTGCCATCGTTCAAAGCAGCTTCCACAATCGGAATGTCACCCAGAGCGCTCTCCAAAATCACGTCAAGCTTCATGGTTCCCTCCGATCATCAAAAGGACAATCTCGGACTGAGCATCAAGTTCGAGGCCAAGGGCTTGAAAGTTATTGACTACTCATGGAAGGCTGGTCGTTATTGGGAGTTTAGCGAGAAGGCAGTTGACCTCATTCGTGAATATAAGGTTGGTCCTGTCTGGACCAAGGGGGCGACGGTAAGCTGTTGGATTTGCCCGACAATTCCTTGATCTCATCTCTAGGATGATAGATATGGCTTGCGCTACGGACATCTTTGACTTTCACGCTGATGCTGGGGTCAAGGAAGTAAAGTCGTGGTTCAAATCGAAGGGGGTCCGAGATCTTGAGCCAGTTTCCCTATTCTCGGACAGCCTAGCGAAGGTATGGAATCGTCGTTTATCCCGAGTCACGTTTCATTCAAAACTGTCTTTAGAGCACTGTCAAAGAAATTGAACAGGTTGCCGATGACATCAATAAGAACAGGTCCAAAGCTGGAATCAAGAAAGCCATTGTGAAGAATATCCCTCGTCACGCAGTTCTAAAACCATCGCACGCTATCTATCGACTCCAGAACCAGCGCTTTGCCTTGGGAGACAGGGTAACTATGGTTCAAGATTCAGGTGGAGTTCCGTTGTCTGCAAAGGGTGTTGTCGTTGGGTTGGATACCAAAGTCGATGGATGTCGTGTGGGATGTGCCATTTATGTCTGGTACAACGCTTGGGGACAAGTAGGTGGAACGCTATGGTGTACGGTCTTTCGTCCGCGCCTCTGTAGTCGTCCTAGTATGACATAGCTTCTCATGAAACCACTAGGGAAGCCCTCAGGGTCAATTGTAAGACCTGTTGTCATCTTGATAGACGCGGTGGACCGTGTTGCATGAGAAGGTAGAGAACTGACTGACAAGAAGTGATTACTGTACATGTGACCAGACCAAAACGATAATCAAATAGTATTATTCACGAGCATCAGCATCTAGTAAAGATGAGGCCCTGGAAGAATTTTTAGCCCAAAGTGTGATTGCATCTGTAGACCAGATGCCTTCATGATCATCTAACTTAGTCTTGGGTCGTTTCGAGAGATGTAAGAGTGCTTGGCGAGTGAGAGAACCTCCGAGTCCATTTGTGCGGGGTGACAGTGTGCGTTTGAGATTCCCTAGTAAATGTGCATTGTTACAGAACTGGGTTGTTGGGAGAGTTCAGTGCGTACGTGTTTTGGATCTCGTGGTACGTGTGGGTATTGGACCTGAGTCGACCTGTTCCCTCTTTCTCTTACCAACCCTTTCTGCCTTGTCCCTCTGCCTCCAAGCCTCAGCAGCACTCCTGGCGCCCTGAAAAAGATCCCAAGTATCACACAACAGCATAAGTCGCTGTTGAAATTCTCGAGACTCGTCCGTCGGTTGTGGGTAGCGTTCCAGAACAAGCCGACCAATTTGATCTCGGTCGCACTTTGGCCCTGCGTTTATGACAACAAACGGAGGCGTGATATGAGATAGAAGGGGCGGAAGATCAGAGTAAGGATATGGATAAGTTATTGCTGATTGCTCTTGCTCTTGCCTCGTAAGCTTTGTTGCGGGGTAGTTGGCCACCATGGTATATTGCCTCAACCTTTGGAATTTCCACTGCATGAAAGTGAGTATTTCAGTGGTTGGCAATACTATGAGAAATCTACTTTTTGTTGAAAAGATAGAGGGGCCTCACCAGATGACATACTTTTCCTCCATGCAATAACTGTCTTGACATAATCATATACGTCTTGCAGCGCGTGAATATCCGGTAAAAGAAACCAGTAGTTCCTATCGAAAGATTTATGCCAATCACCAGTTACTGCGGACTAACATCAGCATTTGAAGCTCGCAGAAGATACAATGTGGCGTACAACAGAACAAATTTAATCTACTATCAACCTGAAATTTTGTATATTCTATGTGAAGGCAATATTCATAGAGGGTGAACTAAAAAAACATAAGCATTGCACATCCCATAACTTGCACACTGCTTACCTCATTGAATTGGCTCTTGCGTTGAACGATGTGAGCAATCTCCAGAAAATCATCTTTATGTTCCAGCGTAATGAGGCATTTCCGTCCCGATTGGCCGTAGACCTTGGCACAAATTTTTTTGAATACCTTACGGGTTCCAGAAGAAAGAGCAGATTGGGTTTGTGAGCGATTAATAGGAGTTGAATAGGTAGTGGGAGTCTTTTTCTTTGTCGGGGTGAATTCGTCGTAGCTACTTTCTAGGAGATCTGGACTTGGGGTTTTAATACGGTCGTGGTTGATGTTATAGTCAGAATCGATATCGCGGCCTGAAGATTCAGGGTTCCGAACAGACGGTTCTGAGCAGAGCGACTCATCTCATACATATACAAAGTATTTACTTGTTCAATTAGGAAATGTTGGACTTAGTGAAATTACAGCTCTTTGCATAAAGGATGGCAGTGGCGTCATTTTTTCGTTCAATTAGGAAATGTTAGACTTGGTGAAATTTCGCTCACTGTACACCATCTTCTCTTCAAATCATTATTATGGTGTTTATAACTATCGCTGCATCTAAAAAATACAAGAGTCTACTAGATTATGACAGCCTGAGTGACCTCGATTCCATTTCTAATGGCCCTGATGACAACAATACTCGAATCGAGGGACCTTCAGAGGATGACATGAGGAACCCGACTCTAACGACGATGGCGAAGACGACAAGCCTGTGCAGTCCTCGAGCCTTCAACAACTGTTGCAGCAACAATACCATCTAGTGTGAGGGCTTCTGTGGATGTCCGGCGTCCACGCACAAACACCTACTTTTTCTGTGCGCGTGTGCCTGTTTTTGATCGACCATAGCGTCTACTGAGTGTGCGCTCGTCCTTTGATGTCTCGTCAATGAATCCTAACTCCTGTGGATCGTACTGAGCCATACGTGCGATAAACTCACAGAGTTTCGTTGCGTTCCTTGGCAATGCGCTTGAGTTTTTTGTAGCTCACATTAGCACGTTCGAGCTCGCGAAAGATTGTTGTGAAATGTACAGATATGAATTGATTTGTTGCAAGGAGGTGCGTGAGTTCGTCCAAAGGATTTTGCCTTATGAGACGAAGCAGACAATCAATATCTTCATGATCAAGAGCACGGAGACGACCACGTAATGTAGGTCGATGGTTCACGACGTCGCCGGTTTCGCGTCAGAGCTTCAAAATCCGAAACCAGGTGCGCTCGGAAAATCCACAGGAATCTAGGATATTGCGGAGGCTTAGAAGGTCTCGCTCATGGAGTCGGATTGCTGCAAGTTTCACATCGCGACTGATCTTGCGAAATCCCATGTTGCAGAGATGATAATGATGATAGTATAGTAAGGCTACATGAGCGAAATTTCACTAAGTCTAATGTTTCCTAATTGAACGAAAAAAATGACGCCACTGCCATCCTCTATGCAAAGAGCTGTAAACCATGAGTAAAGCACAAGCCTGTGATTTCACGTTGACATACCCTTTCGTTGATCAGACTGAGCAGCCGAAGGGGATCAACAAGGATAGCAGATGCGTGCATGTGAAGTTGCGAAGCACCAAATAGCAGAGGCGTGATCAACGATCCTGCGACAATCAAATCCGACCCCTGAATATCATATCATCAGTTTCAATCAGTTTATTTAAATCATAAGCGCCTTACAATTCAGTATCTGTCAAAATAAGCTGATACATATCATTCGGCTTGTTTGTCCACTGAGCCATAGCTGAATGCTTCGAGGAAAGCACACTCAAAGATGGAGCGAGATCAATCATTCCGTGATCTTAAAAAGGATTTCCGCGTACGTTCCTACAGCGTGTCTGGCGCATGCTCTGGATTGCCACTTAATATAGCTACTGCGGGACTTAGAATCGTCAAGTCTCTATTTGCGGTCAAGATCGTCATGCATACAAATACACTATGAGTGAAATTTTCCCCAAACCTGAGAAAGTAGTAGTGTGTAGTGATAGCATGTCTTGGCAAGTTGTCTGAAGAAATGTACACCTTAGTTGACTTCAGTTGCGGTGGTTATATTCCTACTATCGTTAGGTTTTTCGCCACAGCCCGTCGTACTGTGTGGCGTGGAATGCTGCACAGGCCCGGGGTTGTCGTAGTACTTTGGTTGGGGTTTGTGGTCCGTACTGCGGTCGTAAAATATTGATATCAAAATGAACTGAAGAGTAACAATCCCAAGGATGAACCAAAACGACGCAGCTCTTCCCGCGTACTCGTGCGAACCTCCATGAGTAGCCTCCACGGAGGTCTCTATTGAGGTTATAGCAGCAAGACCAATTGCGGATCCAAATAGAAGCGCGCCGTTAAACATAGCACCAACTGTGCCGGACATGGATGAAGGCGCAGCTTGGAAAATAGCGATACTATGAAGCAAGTAAACCGTGCTCGGAAAACTGCTATTATTTGAAACTTACTTCGTATGTGAGAAAGCAACTATGACTCCGGCGCTGCCAAGTACAAATGCTGGGAATACAAATGGCCAATAGTTTTCGGGCTTTCCCCCACCGAGCGCCAGCAGTAAGGTGGCGACCATGCACAATGATAGACCAGTAAGGATAATCCACTTCGGACTGTAGATACGAGAGAGTGATCAAGTGCAGCTCGCAGCAAAGGCTATGATACCGAGTGGCAACCTAGAGAACAAAGAATCTTGATGGTTGGCGATATGAAGTGACAGCGAATACCTTACATGTGAACGGCTGTCGACATCACTGACCAATGAAACACGGTTTGCCACATGATACTAAAAATAAACATAACCCCACTCCACCAAAAGGATGGCAAAAGTGCAGTGGCCAACAGAACAGAGAAGTTGTTGTAGAACCATGTCCGTGGTGGTCTGGTACAAGATCAGCCGGTGATTGATGCTAAGATTTCCGTTGACATACATGGCAGCTCGGTCCGCAGGCAAAAGTGTTTCCCAGTAGAAAAACCCAGCTATCATTATAATTGAAATGATCAGGAGAATCAATACAACCGCATCAGTGGAACCGGATGTCACGGCGAAAATCAACAAGACGAAGGAAACTATCAAAGTTCGTAAGCGACACAAAGAAAAGTATGCTGAAAATTTTATACCAGTCAAGACGCCTACGCCGACCAAATCAAGGGACTTCCATTTTGCCCCTTTAGGCTTACGACTGCCTGCAGTCTCTCCGATTTGTGACGGTATCATGAAAATACAAATCAGCCGCGCATGCCACAAACCAGAAGACCCAATGGTAAGACACCCGTTGAACGAACATTGCACTGACCACAAGACCGCCCACTATGTAAAGGAACTATGAGGGTTGTCTTACGATATGCGGGATGCTCACTGTTGGCCACCGCACCACAGCCTGCAAAGAACCCTACTGCCCGAGCCTGTTCGAGTGGATCTGGAAATACCTTGACCAATAGTTTCAGAGCAGAGGGAATCATCATCGCAGAAGCTAAGAAGTAACCTTCATCAGTCAGAACCAACACACCAGCGAGAATGATCACCTATTCCAGTGATTGCTCTCAGAACAAGGATAGGAACTGTGGTGTAAACGAATCCTGCGCACAACGAGAGGATACCAAGAGTGGACACTCCTCCAATGAATACAGTTTCTATGAACCATTAGATTAGCATGTACGTCAGGTATGCTAGGCAGCACAGTACTAACTTGGGTTGTATACGTCACTGAGACGGCCACTCTAAAACTATGCATTGAAGTACAAATCAGGACTTTACGGGATGGACACGCACGATAAGTAGGAATGATGAAAAAGTTAATCGGAACTCACTAAACACCCAAGTGGATTGAATTTCAGTCATACCCATGGATGCCTCAAGTGCAGGAATCGCAGATAAGAGAGCCGACATACTCAAGGTATCTATAAATTGAGTAAGACAGAACATGACTAACAAAATGAGTTTGCGGGCAAGAGAAAGCCTTTGGGGTTCATGAATATTCGTGGAGAGGGGCAGAAGTGGTGACATTGTCCTGAAAAAATGCAGACAACATTGAAACGTTGCAGACTATGTCGCAGTATTATAGTGAGATAGGTCAGGGACGTACTAGCTCGCGAATGGCAATCGAGCCAGACCCTGAGACATGCTGCGAAGCTCTCAACCATCGGAGGCAAATGGCTGGATGCTTATTTACTAATCGAGCCAGAATCCTGCGGGCTGAGGGCTTGAAGTACGGCGCGAAGCTCAGAACGTGGGCCTCGTGATTGTCAAAAGAAGCAGAATTCTTCTGGAAAGATTCCAGAGTCTGAACTCTGCTTACGGGAGCCTTCCAGAGGCCTATATATAAATATATGATTCAATGAAATCATCGAACGCTTGTATGATGGCCTGGTACCGTGACGAGCTGCAAAAGGTTTGTGTAATACGAAAGTTTGAAAACGATTTACGAGAGGCATACCAGAGTTCAACTTGATCATTCGATGGGTCTTTGCAGCGAGTCCGAGGCAGGATGTACCATTACGCCGGAGCGAGTATTGTAAGTCTGTAACTAGCACTAGTAACTGCGCTTCCGAGGCACGATGCATGAATTATGACGTACGTCTTTGAGGGTGATGTGTATGTGGTGGTATAAGCCAGGCTGGTCCCGAGCTTATGGAAGACTCATGATGGGGGTGACCGCCTATTGCCCACAGTGCCGTATATAATGCTGCGCCAACTATCCACGATGCAGCATTTTATGTAATTATCGCATCTCGACCTATTGGCAACTTGAAGAATCCCTCCAAAAAGACAAATCGTGTCATTCACCAAATGCATCATGCATCGTAGCGCCACACTTCGTAAGCTTCCGATGGAAAACACATTTAATTGGCCGACTATGCTACAGAATATAAGCTGACCAGAAATGCACAAGTACTACAGACATAACGGGACTGCGAAGCTCGAGGGGTTGATTACAAGAATATTACAATTATGACGGATCCTGCACGACCGCGACTGCGATCGCTTCCATAACGATTCCGTTGGTTCAAATGTGCAAAAAGCACGCGTGATCTTCACCCACTCCTCATGTCTCTTTCTGTAAGAAGCAAGATAGCTGAGTTGCACAGGCGTGGAATGGTGGGCGTGGAGAATAAACATGTAGTCTCATCAGGAAATTCACACATTCCTTAACATGCTTAATCAGCTTAACTCACTTATCTCAAAACTTGTTTGCTCTCTCTCACATCATTCACCTGGCATATCTTATATTTTTTGAGTGCGAAATACAATAAAACATGTATATTAATATATCTCAACTTTTTTTTTCTGAATTCATTCACATTGAAATTTTGGACAAGTAGATTCAATTTCACCAAGGCAGTTAAGTGTAAATAAGTCCGCATAAGGGCACGTCAAGGAATGTGTGAATTTCCTGATGCTGACATGTCGTTCTGTTGGACCACCGAACAGGCATTTGTGAAGATCTGAAGAGGCTCGGACTAGAAACGAGAGAGTGAGAACTCAGTCTTAGTTGGAAAGACTACACTATGACAGGTTCATACCTAGAAACGAGAGAGTGAGAACTATACATCGTTAGTACTAAGTATGATGTTCAAGTCGTAGTAAGTAGCTCACCTCAGTCTTAGTTGGAAAGACTGAGGGAAAAGAATTCTATGGACGCTGAATATTAGAGGATCGTTTGAACTGAGAACGAAAATATGAACATGGATGAAACATGTATGATAAGTATGTAATGATAGATAAGAGGAACATATCTTGATACTCCCACTCAGACGCATATCACCAGATATGCGGGTGGAATTATTCATCATCATTCGAAGATGAGCGGAGGGCGAGAGAGTAGCGGTGATTTCGGAAGAGTTTTCGTGATAGTGATTTTGTGAAGATGTCGGCAACCATATCATGTGTAGGTATGTATGGGATGTTAATGGTGCCATCATTTACAAGATCTCGAATGAAATGGTAGCGCACACGAATGTGCTTCGCACGATCATGGAACTGGGGGTTTTTCATTAGGGCACGGCTTCCATTATTGTCTCCATACAGAGTGGTAGGTGTGATGAAGGATGAATCAAGTCCAAAATCGTGCAATAATTGACTAAGATGAATTTGTTCGCGCGCAGCATTCGAGAGGGCAATATATTTGGCTTCCGTTGAGGACGTGGCTACGACTGACTGTTTTTGAGAACGCCAGCTGATGGGGGAGCCAAAAAGGTAATAGACGTAGCCACCAATTGATCGACTATCATCTTTATCTGACGCAAAATCTGAGTCTGAGTAGCCGATGAGTCCCTGGTCTGATAGACCAAAAGTGAGGGAATATTGGGCTGTTCCACGAATATATTGAAGGAGATGATGGAGTTGGTGGTAGTGTTCAACACCTGGATTGCTCAAAAATTTTGACAGCATGGATACCGCATATGCAATATCAGGACGACTCACACGCATGGCAAAATTGAGTTCACCAATGGTGCGAGCATATGGGAGGTGCATGAATTGCTGTTTCTCGGCCTCAGTGAGAGGAACTGTGGTCTTGGACAGTGAAACACTGGGCACAAGAGGTGTGGATGCAGGACGGCAATCTGACATCTTTGTTTCACTGAGGATCTGTTCCAGGAAGGCAGTCTGGTTGATTTTAAGGAGTCGTTTGGAGTGGTCGCGTATGATGTGCATCCCTAGAAAATGACATGCTTTACCAAGGTCCTTCATCTCGAAACGCTTACTCAGCGCAGTCTTGAAATCATCGAGAAATTGTCTGCAGTTCAAGGCGAGCAACATGTCATCAGCATAGATGAGCAACCAGATGGTTTTATCTCCTTTTCGCAGGACATACAGGCTGTAGTCTGCTTCACTCCGTACGAAATTAAAACCTTCTTTTCGCAAATAATCGTCAAGGGTCTTATTCCATTGACGACCTGCTTGCTTTAAGCCATAAATAGCCTTCAAGAGCTTCCAAACCCAATCTGGGTACTTTGAGTCTTCGAAACCGGGCGGTTGACGCATATAGATGTCCTCGTCAAGTCCACCATTGAGAAACACTGTCTTGACATCCATTTGATCGAGTTCGAGATCAAATTTTGCGACCATTGAGAGGAATGCTCGTGTAGTATCATACTTTGCTACTGGTGCAAAAGTTTCAGTATAATCAAGGCCTTCAACCTATGAGAATCCTTGTGCAACCAGACGAGCTTTATAACGAACAATCTGACCACTTTCATCATATTTGTAAGCATATACCCACCGTGAACCAACTGCCTTCCGACCAGGAGGTAGTGGAACGAGTACACCAGTTCCTTTCTCTTGTAGTGAAGCTAGTTCCTCTATCATAGCACTCTCCCAGAATGCAGACTCCTCACTAGATGTGCGAGTTTCAGATAGTGTTTGTGGGGGTTGTTTTCATCCATCAGTCATATTCTGAGCGGATCCTAGCATTGCAGAATGTTCTGTGATGGTTTCAGATGACTGCACTTCTGAGTCTGTATGTGAGTGAATTGGAACATATGTCCAGCATCGATTGACGGGAACATTAGGCTTGGCTGGGATTGCAACAGAACAGGGAAGAGGGAGTGTAGCCTCAACACGTTGATGAGTCGAACAGCGTGGGAAAGGTTCAGGGATTGAGACGATACTTGATGATTCCTCCACAGCAGGTGTCGCAGCTTGGTCTATTCCGTTTTCATCAGTTTGTGGGAATGGGAGAGGTGGTTCAGCAGATACTATGGGTGTTATGAGAGGTGAGACTCCAACTGAAACAGTAGTTGTCAATGGTATAGGTGTCCTTGTAATCTTTGGAATGGAGATGCCCGAATCTTCTCTGCTCCTTGAGTCTTGTACTATGACAGTTGGCATATCCACAGATTCTTGTATGTCGATACGCTGATTATAGAGTTCAACGAGTGGAGAGATCACTGAGTTAGGAGTTCCATAGAAAATATTCTCATCAAAGTGAACATTTCGGGACCGAACAATTTTCCGTGCTGTCGGATCCCATAGCAAATGACCAGCATCCTTGATGTGACCAAGTAAAAAACACCATTGTGACACATAGTCATACTTGTGTCGTGTAGCATCCGGAACATGTGCATAAGCAAGACAGCCAAATGGGCGCAGATGTGTGACATCAGGGGGATATCCATGGAAGAGTTCAAAAGGTGTCTTCTCCTCAATGGCTGATGACGGAAGGAGATTCTTTATGTATGCTGAATTCAAGGTAGCATAGCCCCAAAATGATCGCGGGAATCCACTATGATGGTGTGCACTCAAAGCACATGTGACGATAGTCTGATGTCCACACTCAGCGACCCCATTTTGCTCTGCAGTATGTGGCATTGAAAGTTCATGTTCTATACCCTTGTCATGCAGGAATTTGGTGACAGTGCTGGAGATATATTCACCACCATTGTCACTGCGGAGGCGCTTTACTTGCTGACCCGACTGCTTCTCAATCCAAATGATGTATTGTTGTAGGCGAGAAAACACATCACTTTTGTGTTTGATGAGATAGATTGTCGAGTAACGGGAGAAGTCGTTTGTGAATGCAACAAAATATATTTCTCCAGATGCAGTAGCAGTGTCAATGGGTCCCCAGACGTCCGTATGAATGAGTTCTGCAATGTGGGTGGCACAGTGACAAGCATGTGATGGGAAGGGGAAGCGCTTGTGTTTTCCCATCAGACATGACTGACATTCAATGTGATCGGCACCATGTTCCATAGGTTGATCTGGCCTATTATCAGCAAGAACAAGTCCAGTGACCACCTTTGCAGCTTTGCGCAAGGTAGTATTAGCTGCATGACCCATTCGTGCATGCCAAACTGCTGCTGGTAGTGGCATGTTTGACAAAGCCTTGGCAGCAAAGGCAATATGGTCACGGCTGTACTTTGCACGAAGATAGTATAACCCATCAGTACAATTGACTTGGGCAATGGTGGCACCATCTGTTCGGTGTATACGGGCTCCTTTCGCATTCATTTCAAAGAAGATACCCTCCGATGCAAGAGCTGAGACAGATATCAAAGTGCATCGCAGATCAGGAACATGTAGAAAAGGCAGCCCAATAGGCTCCCATCTTCCATCATTGTTGAGCACTAACTTTATAATCCCCCAGCCCAGAGCAAAAACAACATCATCATTTGCAAGTTTCACTGTTAAGGGTGGATTATAGGGAGCGTAGCAAGTAAATAGGGAGTGGTCCGATTCCATATGTGCAGTTGCGGCAGAATCTACATGGAAGGAGAAAGAACTATTGCTCATATTAGAGAAACTGGCTTCGTGCATAGGTAGACAGAGGAATGATGGGATGGTGTCATGTTGCACTAGAGCAGGAGTTGGTAGATCAGTGATCTGCGAGGTTGATGAAAGAGTTTGTGTCGACATGATTGGAGAGTCTGTCTTTGCTAGATGAGTACAGCAGTTGTACCAAATATGTCCTGTGCACTTACAGAATCCACATGTCGAGCGCCACGAGAGTTCCCACTTGTCTCCTTTGGCTGCGTCAAGGTCCTTCGGCTTGGGACGGTCAGCTGGCTTGCCTGGTTTGACAGCTCGAGCTGCCATGGCAGTATGGTGCGCATGAGGGTTATTGTATCCAAAACTCACATAGTATTGTTCAGAATTCCGGATCTGACTAACAACACCTTCAAGCGTGAGCTTTCCAGCATTCGCATCAGCACTATGAAGTATGAGCTGCGAGAGCAGGGCATAGAAGTCTGGTAATGCATGAAGTAGTGCCTGTACGAGAGTATACTCATTACACTTCCATTCTGCTGACTCGATGGCCTTAAGCTGTGCCTTAATGTCAGTGATCTCCTTGATTGACTGCGTGAGCGAGTTGCTGTCTGATGCCTTTGGAAGATCAAAGACACGACCCATGAGGCAAGTGAAGCGAACGCCAATAGTAGCCTGGTACTTGTTCTCGAGTGCCTTCCAAACAAGAGCAGGGTCTGAGATGCCCATAAAGTGAATTAGATCACTAGAATGGACAGCCATGCCCAAAAGACCCTTTGTGATACTCTGTCGTTCACGGAAAGAAACAACATCTGTACTGGCATCATGAGTGGTAACACGTTGCACAAAAGCTGCATCAGATTCATTAGCGAGCTTTACTGGGGGGTGTGGTTCCTTCTTGTCACCGATGAGGAGGCGCCACAGATTGAACAACAAAAGCCAAAGGTCCATAGATGTGACCCATGACAAGTAATTTGAACCATTGGCATCAAGTGGAGGGTGAGGAAACGAGGAAGGGATTTGTTACAATCGTACGTGCCCCTATTCATTCTCTTCTTGCTTCCTTACTTGTATATCATGTCACATGACTCTGACTCATATGCTCAATGCATCTGTACTATAGTTGCCTTCCTTATTTGGATACGCACTTACTTTCTCACGTCTCTCTTGGTCCATGCGCACATATTGGTCTATTTAAGCACAATTGTACTTGTAGTAGATTCTTTACTTTAATCTTACTGGGTTTTACCTGGAACTTCCTTCACTTAGGTCTCCAACCTAAGTCGTCTTGAATCGTCTCTAGGTCTAAGCACTCCTTAGCCTTAGTCTCTATTCTCGTAGAACCTCTTAGACTTGTCTTTGAGGCCGAACCCTTGATCGTACTTGAAACGCGTTCCTTGTACTTTCACCTTGTCCTCTTTTGGACATTGTAGAACTTCCCAGCAGACCGTCTGTGTCTTTTCACTGTCGCTGGAGACGCCACCCCAGTCGTAACAAAAAGATTAAAGTCATTTTTGATTGTCGACTATCCAGTCTTCAACCCTGAACCCTGATTGCTTAGATAAGCAGATTAGTGTACGCGTACGCTAAATCAATCATCAAGAGGAGTCCTCTGACAGAAGACAAGCCCTAATGGACAGCAAGACAGCGCGTGTAGGCACCGAGAAAGTATAACTCACCAGACGAATTGCCAAATATGATGACCAAAGAATTTGAATACAAGATCGGTCAGCCAACCGGTTTTGATGGAGATCGCGACAACTCTCGCGAATTTATCCAGTCGTGCAATCTGCACTTCAACATCAATGAAAAGCTTTACACTACCGACAAACAGAAGATCATTTTCATAACATCCTTCATGACTGAAAAGAATGCCAAATCCTGGAAAGAGCAATTCCTTGACCATGCTCAATCAACCGACACGTCCGGACAAAAAGTTGGTTATGGGACAATGGTGGATTTTATGAAAAGCTTCAAAGAAGCCTTCGACCCAGTGGACACAAAGGGAACCGCACTCACGAAACTCAGAGACCTCAAACAAGGAAGTGGAGATCTCCATACCTACATCGCTGACTTTGAGGCACTTGCAGCCAAGGCTCATATCACCGATAATGCAATGAAAATCCAATTCTTCCAAGATGGCCTGAATTGGGGTATCCTTACAAAGCTTTTCGCACTAGGAGATGTTTCAGAAGTATTCTGAGACGTTGTGCTGCAATGCATTTCCATTGACAACTCCCATCATTGTCTTCAAGCCATGAGGACACATCATGCTCCACAACAGAAGAAGAAGAACTATGGAAATGCACGTTACATACCCAACCATGATTCCAACGCAATGGTTGTAGATTGAATCTCCGACACGGAGAGATCCGAATGCATGAAGAAGGGACAATGCTTCGGATGCAAGAAGACAGGACATCATATTCATAATTGTCCTGACAGAAAGAAGAAGACCCCGCTCTGACAAACTGAAGTCAAAGAAGAAGAAGACGAAGAAACTGTGAGGCGGATTGTTGAGGATTTTTGAATTGGAGAAACAAAGATTCAACGTATGTCTCTCCCAATGTACTACTAAGACTTGTACGCGCTGTAGGTGAAAGAAAAGAACTTCGCGTCCCTATCACCCTCCACTCGCGTACTCGCTTAAAATCCGTCAACACTACCGCCGTTATAGATTCGGGAGCGGCCGGAACATTTATTTCCGAGGAGTTTGTGAAACTCCATCAAATCACACAACAAAAACTCAAAACACTGTTTCGAGTTACTACAGCAGATGGAACTCTTATTACAGGAGGACCAATCACACACTACTGCCTTTTAGTGGTCAAAATCGATGAATGAACCATGTATGGGAAATTCAATATCACCAAACTGGGAAGAAGAGATCAAATCCTTCTAGGGATTCCATGGTTACGCGCAATGAACCCAAGTATAGATTAGGCTGCTGAAACATTAATCCTCCCTCGAACAACGAAATCAGATGAAATTGAAATCGACATGGATATTGATCGGAAGAAGAATGGATTACCCCCAGTCTTCCATTGCCACACTAAGAAATGGCAACATTCCCAACTTCCAAGATCTCTCATCACCCCTTCTATTCCTAAGGATCCTGAACCAAAAGTACAAATGCCATGTACTACTGACCCTACTCCCCATGTACAACTGCTGTGAGCAGTATCGCCAATTCCCCGAGCAGAAAAGCGCAAGAACGAATCCAAGCCCGAACATCGGATCGGAAAAGAACCTATTGAGCAACGGCCAATAGAAGAACAGAAGTATGGGAAAAGAAAAGCCGAAGAAGAAATTCCAGGACGAGATACCAATGTGCCGAAACTATCCAAATTCTATGTTCCCCCGAAAACACTATCAGCTTCAATTGAGGAAACCCCCAATGAAGAAGAACCCATGCCCTCGTTGATCCCAACAGAGAATGATGACCAATTCAACACAAAGCAAGATGTCTGGCATGCGCCAGAAATACGTGAAATTTCCTCCTATGAACTTGGAGATGGAGAATTTCTTGTGGAATATGATACCGATGGAGTTAGCATGAGAATCATAGAAGAAGTATCCATGGACACGCCTCTCACACATGATGAAACTTCCCGACTCGAACAACTCCCCAACTATTCCACAATCTCACTTTCTCCTCTGAAATACAGTAACAAGGCTCAGGAATTCGCCATGGATGAGAAGGAAAAGAAAAAGAAATCCTTCGAAGAATTGGTCCCGGAATATTTACACGACTTCGCAGACGTCTTTGCTAAAGACAGATTAAACAAATTACCCCCTGAACACCCCGGTATTGATCATCGGATCGATACTAAACCCGGTTTTATCCCTCGCACATCTAAGGTTTACCCTCTATCGGAAAAAGAACACGCTGCCATCAAAACGTTTATCGATGAAAACATTGCAAAAGGTTTCATCTCAGAATTGAAGTCACCCCAAGCCAGTGGCTTCTTCTTTGTGGGAAAGAAGAGTGGAGAATTGTGTCCCTGTCAAGATTATCGCTACATTAATGATTGGACGGTCAAGAACGCCTATCCGCTCCCACTCCCTATCTCCCTTGTCGCACGCCTTCACAATGCACAGTTCTTTACGAAAATGGATATCCGGTCCGGCTACAACAATATTCGCATCCATCCCGATGATCGTTGGAAAGCTGCTTTTACTACAGAGTTTGGCCTCTTTGAACCGAATGTCATGTTCTTTGGCCTCTGCAATTCCCCGGCAACTTTCCAAGCATACATGAATCGTACCTTCCAGCAGGAAATCAATGAAGGCTGGATGGTTATCTACATGGATGATATCCTGATTTTCTCTACAACTGCGGCAGAACATCATGAACGGACAAGACGGGTTTTGATGAAAATACAAAAAGAACATCTGTTCTTGAAACCGGAGAAATGCACCTTCGATGCAGAAGAAGTGGAATACCTCGGAATGATAATCCGCCCCGGACAAATCGCTATGGATACTGCCAAGACCAAGGGAATCTCCAAATGGCCAGTTCCGAAATCTGTAAAAGATGTTCGATCCTTCCTCGGTTTTTGCAACTTCTACCACACGTTCATTTCCCATTACTCTGATATCGCCCGATCCCTTATCAAATTAACAAAGAAAGATAAGGTCTTTGATTGGTCAACCGAATGCATGGACACCTTCGACGAACTGAAACGATGCTTTACTTCCCAACCGGTACTCCGTAACCCTGATCCTTCCCGACAATTTGCCATTGCTACCGACGCTTCGCTCGTAGCAACCGGCAGAGTTCTCTTGCAGACTGACGAAAATGGCGTTTATCACCCATGTGCATATCTCTCACAGTCTTTGAACCCCGCAGAATGCAACTACCAAATCTTTGACCGGGAACTCCTTGCCATAATCCGGGCATTGAATGAATGGCGCCATTATCTTGAAGGAAACCTGCACCCCGTCCTGGTATTCACCGACCACAAGAATCTTCTGTACTTTAGAAGTGCACAGAAACTTACTCGTTGCCAAGCACGTTGGCAATTGATTTTGTCTATTTACAACATTGAACTGCACCACGTTACAGGTACTAAATTGGCAGTACCTGATGCACTATCTTGCCGGCCCGACTATGACTCCGGTAAAGACGATAACGAGGACCAGACACTCCTTCCTGATGCTCTATCCGTTCGTCTTATTGATACCGATCTGAAGGATGTCTTATCATCCTCCGACCCCCTCGATGACCCTGTCTTGAAGACAGCGTCCGACGCCCTCGATGGCGTGTGTCTTCCTCCCATGAAATTGGCACTCTCTGACTGGAAGATTGAGGAGAATGTCCTCTATTTTAAGAATTGTGCCTACATTCCACCGGCGCATCATCCCGATATCCTGAAATGGTATCATGATCATCCTACCGTGGGACACCCCGGTAGATTCAAAACCGAAGAACTCGTTAAATGGGAAGCGTGGTGGCCCACTATGGGCTCCCATATTCGGAAATACGTTGAAGGTTGCACCCTTTGTCAGTAAATGAAAGCTGATATGCATCCTGTTCGACCGCTGCTTACCCCGATATCCTCGTCTGCGACTCGCCCCTTTTCCCAGGTCTCTGTTGATCTTATCACCGACCTTCCTGTCTCTGGGGGCTTTGACAGTATCATGGTCATGGTAGACCATGGCCTTACAAAGGGGGTAATTATTATCCCTTGTTTGAAAACCATCACTTCCGAAGGCATTGCTAAACTATTCTTGAAACATGTCTACCAACGATTTGGACTCCATGACAAAGTCATCTCGGATCGAGGCCCACAATTCCTATCTCGCTTCTCTAAGGAACTTGCCCGACTTCTCGACTACGTCATCGCTCCATCTACAGCTTATCACCCACAGACTGATGGTCAAACTGAAAGACTGAATCAGGAACTTGAAACATACCTATGCATCTATTGCTGCAACAACCCTGAAGATTGGGTAGAACATCTACCAATTGCCGAATTTGTCCACAACCACCAAAAGCATGATGCAAGGAATGCATCACCCTTCTATTTGATGATGGGATACGAACCAGTGCCATCCCTCACCTTATCCCTGATTCATCCGTCCCTGCAGCAGAAGATCGAGTACGATCCCTGCAGAAAATAAGAGAAGAAGCAATTGCCTGCCATAATATTGCAATGCAAACAATGGCCGAACGATCCCGAGGAGATAAGTACATTCCATGGAAGATCGGAGATAAGGTTTGGCTATCTGCCGCTAATCTTAGACTCAAACTCCCATCAAGGAAACTTGCGCCAAAGCGATATGGACCCTTCCCGATCATCGATGTCTTATCTCCCATCACGTTCACGCTCAAACTCCCTCCGCAGTGGAAAATCCATCCTATGTTCCATGCTTCCGTCTTGTCGTCCTATAGCGAAACAGACGTACACGGTCCGAACTTCCCTGAACCACCACCTGACATCATTGAAGAAGAAGAAGAATATGAAATAGAAGCAATTTTTTCTCACAAAGGAACCGGCACTTGCCGACGCTATCTCGTTTCTTGGAAAGGATATTCATCGGGAGATAACGAATGGCTCCCAGAAAAGAACTTGAAAAACTCCGCTCGAATCTTGAATGCTTATAAGAAGCAACATTCCCTCTGATTATCCTTCAGTCAATCAAATCGCGTTTAGCACTTGATCAACTAGCACCGTTACAAATGTCTTTCCCCACTGCATACATCACCCCCGTCACCGTTGCCAACAATGACTCCAACTCCAATGCAGAAAACTACAGAACCCTTACCACCAAAATTGACAACACCTCCTACATCGAAGCTGCCCTTCTATGTGAAGGACACGCTCTTGAAATCGAAAGAATCCTCACCGAAAGAGGAGCCTTCCCTGCTTTACTCCTCGTTAACATAATTTGCACCGCAGCCCTCATTGAAACCACTGCCAATGATAAGACCACAGAAATCATATACCGCCATCGTCTCCTTCATCTTCAAAAACGCATTCGTTCTTATGCTATGTTGCTGCTTCCCAATTCTTTTAAGAGCAATGTTGAGGAAGCTATTCACATCATGGCCGAACGCCGAGCAGGTATTGCTCGACCTCTGTCATGAATTCCAAATACAAATCATTACTCTTTTCTAAATTTCCCTAAAGCGTCTAAACCCAGTGCTAAGACAAACACAAACTCCATTGAAATACCTATAACCACTTCTATAACCGAACTTCCTGATGAAGATGAAGAGATCTTTTATGATGCTATCGGATAAGATAAGATAAGATAGTATCACGTGATCTTAGAACCTTCTAGAATATGACGTCATAACAATGTCACAACTATCACATCGTACGATTCTCGTTTCTATTTTATGATTGGCTAGTAGTTTCAAACTCAGTTTATATCTCAGTTTCAATATGTGTATATAGTTAGCTAGTTTCGCTGTAGTAGTTCTTTAGTTCAAACCTCTTGTATCTACAACTGTAGCAATCCAAGACGTCCTTGCTCCTTTCTCTCTCTGTGATAACCTTAGTTTGAGTCCTAGTCTCTGCCCTTGCATTAATTCGTTTGTGGGTTGTGACAACCTCCCTCTCCGCAGGAAGATATGCCACTTCCTATTCCAGCACCCTCTTCTTCGCGCATGTATTCTAGTGTTGACGCCCTTGCTGGCTTATGCACTGCTGTCCAAGAGATTGGACAGCTCACCAACGTGGTTGTCGAAACCATCCAGCAATCAGTCGCTGAAACTAGAGCAGCCAGAAACTTAGTCAAAGAAGCCATCACTGATCTGCAACAAATGCAAGCCAACCTCGCCTCTCCACGAACCCCATCTCCCATTGAATGATCAACCTCATCGTCCCCAGTTATAATCTCCCATGATCATCCTGCGTGGCTATATGAGCCTTGTACAGAAGAACAGTGTGAAGCTGCAAAAAGGTTAGGAATTCCTGTTGCTGAATTAATAGCACTTGGCCCTCAACTTCACGATCTTCACATTCACCCTCCCATGTCGATTCCGTCATCATTTGGTCCAATGGATCCTGTCTTGCCAGTCTTAGTAAAAGACTTCGGCATAACTTCCCCCTCTTCTTGTAACAAACTTCTTGCGGTTGCCGAACAAGGAACCACCCCTGATCTCCCAACATCAGCATATGCTCTCTCCCCTGCCCAGCAGGCGCAGCTCAGGCGTAATAACACCCTTGCCTTAAAACGCATGAAACAGAATAAGGGGAAGAAGCGCGCCAGATCCACTAGTCCTAAACCCATTATCTCACCATCACCATTATGCAAGTCCATCTCCTATCCCGATGAAAACATGAAATGTCGCGTCTGTGGATTACTTGGGCACCGTCAAAAGAACTGTGCGGAATACCAGTGCAAAGTTTGCAGATACTGGTCGCCTGCCCATCTATCCATTTATTGTCCTCGACGAGTTGGGACTCCCCCCTTTACGTTAACTTGGAAAGATGACGGATTCTACGACGCACTTCGTACCTGGGAACGACAGCTTGACGATGAACAAATTCAAGCAGAGAAAAGGAGGGACTCTAAACGATGCGCCGGTGCTGAAGAAGCCGCGTATATGAGGAGCGGATCCTTTGCTGATGAGGACTACGAGTATAGCGATGATCCCATTTACTATGCTAATCAGGATGAGTAAAGTCAGTGACCTTACGTGTAAAAAGGGGGTAATGTTACAATCGTATGTGCCCCTATTCATTCTCTTCTTGCTTCCTTACTTGTATATCATGTCACATGACTCTGACTCATATGCTCAATGCATCTGTACTATAGTTGCCTTCCTTATTTGGATATGCACTTACTTTCTCACGTCTCTCTTGGTCCGTGCGCACATATTGGTCTATTTAAGCATGTTGTACTTGTAGTAGATTCTTTACTTTAATCTTACTGGGTTTTACCTGGAACTTCCTTCACTTAGGTCTCCAACCTAAGTCGTCTTGAATCGTCTCTAGGTCTAAGCACTCCTTAGCCTTAGTCTCTATTCTCGTAGAACCTCTTAGACTTGTCTTTGAGGCCGAACCCTTGATCGTACTCGAAACGCGTTCCTTGTACTTTCACCTTGTCCTCTTTTGGACATTGTAGAACTTCCCAGCAGACCATCTGTGTCTTTTCACTGTCGCTGGAGACGCCACCCCAGTCGAAACAGGATTCGGATATTTGATGTAGACATTCCGGATGATAATGACGAGTGTGACAATGATGGCATCAACGAAGCAGGAGGAATGGGCAAATTAAGTATCGGTTAAGATGAAAGAATGGGCATCAGCGGTGGCGACGGAGGTAGAGCGATAAGAAGGATCCAAGGATCTAGCGGCGATATGGGGCGGCCTCGTTCCAGTTCGGAAAGAATCGGAAGGCTCAGATGTAGGATGGGTAGGAGGGAAAATGAATGAAAGTCCTAGTCTGAGCCAGGGCTCATAACCTGTGAAGATCTGAAGAGGCTCGGACTAGAAACGAGAGAGTGAGAACTCAGTCTTAGTTGGAAAGACTACACTATGACAGGTTCATACCTAGAAACAAGAGAGTGAGAACTATACATCGTTAGTACTAAGTATGATGTTCAAGTCATAGTAAGTAGCTCACCTCAGTCTTAGTTGGAAAGACTGAGGGAAAAGAATGCTATGGACGCTGAATATTAGAGGATCATTTGAACTGAGAACGAAAATATGAACGTGGATGAAACGTGTATGATAAGTATGTAATGATAGATAAGAGGAACATATCTTGATAGCATTTTCTCCGCTTCTGATAAATGCGGAGATATCGACACAATTTTCTGGAGTAACCTGTCAAACGGTCATTCCGGCTTCAGTGTAGTTTGCAAGTACACTATGCGATGACACTCACAAAAATAGGTGGAGCTAGTGGAATAATAAAATCCCTCCCATCCCGCTTTGTCTGCAATGAAAGGTCTCCAGATATGGGCCACAAACATTGCGAATGCATCGTAAGTTGCTCAAACAGAATCGCTTGATCATCTTCTGGTGGATTGGGCAAAAGACTGGGGAGATGATAGCAAGCGAACGATACACAAACACTTTGTTCCAAATCTCTGTAAACCGCTGAATAAGTAGATAAAGGCGAGAAAATGACACATACGTTGGTGATGATTTACGCTTAGCCCACCAAACAATTTGGAGATAGAGTGTATGATCGAGATTGAAAGTATGGTTTATTGTCCTGCAAGGTGACTCGAGTCCTTGCCGAAACATCATCATGGCCATCTCCCCTCCAAATCTCACACAGGCGGCTTGCGAAGGGGTATTATCTACTGGAGACAACAATATTTCGTCTCCGTGGTTTCCTGCACCTGCATCTGAGGATATTGCAGGTGGCTGACTTGGGGCTAGGGAATCCGTATTTGGTTCTGGCAGCGTCGTGAGCTTGGGGACAACATCTCCTGGTGTATCCAAGAAAAGTGTTTCTGAACCTTGAGGCACATATTGCCTTTGAGAGTCGTTCATAACAACATCAACCATAGTGGGTACGATTTCCTCTTGGTTGAGTTCTTTAGCATCTGTAGGCACCGAAATCTCAGTAAAAGACGAGGTACTCGGCAGATCAACGGCATTCGCAGGAGCTGCAGGCTCGTTTACTGTAGTCGGTTCAGTAGATGCCAGTCATAGAGGTATCCTTCCTGGCATGCGAGATGGCCATATTTTCTTGATGGTGTCGTAGTTCCTGCGCTTGCTAGGGCTGGCAAGTCTTATGCAGATGAATTGTCAGCAAAGCAAGAATATTCCAGAAAGGAATTTAAATTCACAAGTAACGTTAATTAACAAGCTGACGAGCGACTGATGAAGTTGGGTGTTGGAGGGAGGGATGAGGTGCTAGAACTGGACATTAGAAGGCCTTGGCCCTTGTCAGACTCAGAGGCAGCAGGTTCCACAGGACCGCACCATCACCTTTTTTCCTCATTCCCAGCGCAAAGTATTAGTCTTATCTACAACATATATAAGCATGAATAGCCGCCGGCTATGTATATCGTCCAAAGTCATCAGTGAACCAGTGAACAAATTAACACCTCATAGTTAACTATATATGGTCAATAATTGCCACAATCTCCGTAAATTTGGCGGGCGGGTTTACTTTGAAATGTTTGACCTTATGAAGGAAAGAAGAATTTTCAAGCCGACCAGTCAAGTTGTCGTATCCTCAACATGCCACTTTATATGTCAACTGAGTTATAAATGAAACATATCATGCAAGGCAATGAAGTGAACTGCTGGTCCGTAATTGTCGAGATGAGCGCCAAGGTTGCCACTCACATGGGCGTCAAACCCTTGTGCAATGCTACAACAACTAAAATCATCCCCTACGTGAACGTGACCAATTAAATTATGGCTGTTGAAGCTTAACATGTATGTTTCAACAAAGCAGCAACGGTGAAATTTTCAAAGAGAATTGTCAAGACAAGCATCCCTTGCGCAATGTTACGTTGACTAAAATTATCCTCTGCATGAATGTGTCCTGTAAAATTATGGCCGTTGAAGCTTCACCTGTACTTTCCAACAAAGTGGCGACAATGAAACTGGTCAAGCTGTCCCCATACCCCATGAAGGAATACTGAATTTGCAAGTCGACCAGTCAGATTATTGTATCCTCAAAATAATGTTTTGTACGTGAATTCAGATATGAACAAATGGTGTCGTGGGAGCCAATGAAGTGAACAGCGGATTCGTAATTGTCAAGGTGCCAAACCCTTGCACAATGCTGCCATGACTAAAATCATCCCCCCCCGTGAATGTGTCCAGTTAAAATATGGCTGTTGGAGCTTCACTTGTATATTTCAACAAAGCAGCGACAGCAAAAATTTTAAATGGAATTGTCAGGACAAGCACTAAGGTCGTGACTGATATGAGCACCAAACCCTTGCAGGAAATCTCTAATTTGGATATGTCAGTCAGATGTGCAGACATTTTCAATTGGTCGAAGAAGACATGCCGTGTGACAAAACTTCAACTTTATTACCTAAATGAAACAATAGATGTATTTCGAGTACTTTGACGCCTTACTACGAGGATAGGTGCAATGCGCAAGGCTGATACTAGTACTTAATTCATACAATGACAGCAAGAGTGTCCTGACGTGAAGATAAGGTAAATGTCAGTGTATTATGTCAGACTCACAATTCTGGCTGGCGTTGGGAAAGATAAAAATGGCTACAATAATTTTTGCAGTGTTCTGCTGACATCTTAGATTTAACAAATGAGCGGCAACGGAATGTTTGAGGGCTTGGATGCTGTGTAGCAGGGCCATAGAGATTTGAGGAGATTATCAGGTATGTCTAGTGTTTTGATTTTATAGATACACATTGCCTTTGCTCAGATAAATGATATTTTGACCGAGTTGTGAAAATGCGTCATGATAACATATTGACGCCAGTTCACAAATAATGTTCACTGATTCGACTATCTACTGAGATATATTTCTGCCGGGACTGACCTCTTCAACTGAAGGGTGTTGCATTTGGAAAACCCTTGGTGGTTGATTGCGCATTCACGTGACATACATATCATTTGTTGGTGCAGTTATCCCTCCAATCGTACAAAGTGTAAACTTTCTTGTTGCATGGCCATATTGGACACGGAAATGAATTTAGTAGCTATTAGCAGTCCAACTGTTACGAACTGGGATGGCGTCACCAGCGACAGTGATAAGACACAGACGGTCTGCTGGGAGGTTCAACTATGTTCAAAAGAGAACGAGGACTACTACTTAGGAAAGGTTCCAAGTAGGATCAAGGGTTCAGTCGAAGAGTCGCGACTCTAAGACAATTGGTAGAATAGAGACTAAGGCTAAGGAGTGCTTAGACTTAGAGACGATTCAGACGACTTAGGTTGGAGACCTAAGCAAAGGATATTCCAGGTAAAACCCAGTAAGATTAAAGTAAGGTATACAAGTGTAATACAACGTGCTTAAATAAGCCAATATGTGCGCACAGACCAAGAGAGATGTGAGAATGTGAGTGCATATCCAAAGAAGGAAGGCTACTATAGTACAGATGCATTGAGCATATGAGTCAGAGTCATGTTACATAATATACAAGATAAAGGAGACGAAAAATGAATAGGGGCACGTACGACTGTAACATTACCCCTGTTTTACACGTAAGGTCACCGACTTTACTCATCCTGATTAGCGTAATAGACAGGATCGTCGCTATACTTGTAGTCTTCGTCAAGAACTGAACCACTCATCATATACGTGGCTTCTTCAGTTCCAGCACATCGTTTAGAATCCCGCCTAGCTGCTGCTCGAGTTCGTTCATTGTCAAGCTGTTGTTCCCAAGAATGAAGCGCATCATAGAATCCGTCATCCTTCCAAGTTAATGTAAAGGGGGGATTTCCGACTCATTGGGGACAATAAATGGATAAATGAGTCGGCGCCCAATACCAACAAACCCCACACTGGTACTCTCCACAATTCTTCTGGCAATGTCCGAGTAGTCTGCAGACGCGGCATTTCATGTTCTGGTTAGGATTGGAGTTTGCTTTTCAGAGTGGAGTTGGGATGACGATGCAGCGGTGGGGACTCGTAGAGCATGTACATTTCTTTCCTCGTTTGTGAGTAATACCATAAGTGAACAAGGTTGTGGCAAAACCGACACGGGCCCTGGTGGTATCAAGCATGGTGTAGAAGCGCTGCATGAATATGTAGCTATTATAAAAATCAAGCCCTGAGCCACTGCGCGTGCCAAGGTCGTAAACGACGAGATATATGGAACCCTCCCAAACACCAACCTGGTTGGTTGTTGAGAGAACCAGGCCAGATTTGGGCATCAGGGGTGAGACTGTAGGTTTTCTGTGCAAAATAGTGAACAAAGGGTGTGAGAGCTGACAGAATTGATGTATGTCACCAATATGGAAGTTCAAGTCATGTAGGTCACCAAACTGATCTTCGGAAATAGTGAGAAGTTAAGCCCTAGCATCATATTCAGCGCCGGTTGTGAGCCAGTACTTCGCATAGGCATCTATTGAAAACTAATTAGACCATTATTACTCACTGCACTCCAGTAGATACACACTGGTGGCAATCATGATAAGGGTGGTCCCACAATCAACGATACCAGTGGTGGATATTAAGATCTGGTATGTGGTCGCTAGGGCTTATCCATATATGGGAATCCGTCCCAGGACGGACCCTAACCCTGAAATCAGTCTCCAAATGAATCAAAGATAAGCACGCTAAACCTACAAACAAGAAACCAGAGACGATACGAGTGCCGTCCGGCGAAAACGAGACTGACCAAACTGCTGCAGTGTGCCCCCTGAGTACGGTCTGAACAGCCGGCCAGTCATGTCCGAATGCAACACGAAGAGTATTCGGAAACCGTGCAGAAAACGTTTTTGATAGCGGACAGTTGGAAGGCGAGGATGGGAGTGCTGATACGTATAGATGTAGTGTGCTGTGTAAAATTATGCCGCCAAAGACTTGAATGAACCTCTGTACGCCCATTGCAGTTGATGAGACATCTTTGGATTCAGGATCGCCCTGTGGTTGCCCATAAGCACTTTATCTGGCACAATGTGCTCACCTTCAGCCACTGGGCAATGGGTAGAAGGGCTTGATCAAGGCGAGTGAATCGAGCTAGAAAAACAGCCGTTCATGGTCGAAGAACAATTTCACTTTTTTTCGCAAGCTCCTTGTCGAAGACTGTGCTTCGTACATGTGAAGTGCAAAATCAAGATGAATATGATAGATGTAGGGGGATGCATTTTGGACTTGTTCTTGCAGTCCGAGATCTTCGCTATTAGATAGATACGACGACTTTAAATCACAGATATTGAACTGAAGACCGTCTTCCATTCACTCCAAGTGACGCGAATGCAAGGTCTTATTGCGCCTTTGGCAAGTCGATGAAGAATTCTTGGGCCTCTGATGAGTCTGACGTATACGACTCGGAGTCTGATATGCTTTGTAATTCCAGCATCGGGCTGTGTCGGAAGTCTGATCCTGCAGCTAATCTTGTCCTCCCTGGGTCTTCTTCCTCCCTCGGTGCACAGCCAGTCATACCCTGCGTGTCTGCAGCCAGGCACTCCCATCCTCGGTCCCCAATCAAAATTGCAAATCTGAAGTGCGATCTCCCCGATGCCATAGTATGCTGATGAGCTGCTCCGGTGGCTGAACAAGGAACACCAATGAGTCTTTCAGTGTTTTTGGGTCCTCAGGTTGCATGGCTCGGCTCTGTTTCTTCGATTCTGAAAGTGCATCCAACAGAGCCGTGCTTTCTGGAATATCTTTCATCATCAAGCGAGGAGAGGAATCAGCGAGTAGGGTAGGGAGTGGGCTATTGACAGATCGTGTGCATAAGGGAGGCTACAGTTTGAAGGGTCGGAAATGTAGTCACGAACAGATGAGTGATAGATATTCACAAAAAGACTGGTGTTGGTAGGAATATCTATGACAGATCGTAGCTGTATCAGTGTTCTCTCCACATCCATGCCCAAACCAGGGCCAAGAAGTGTTGAGATTTGTGAGATGGGAAGAGGGTCTGCGAGAGCGGCGACAATGGACAAGTGCATGTAAGCACGCTTCGGGTCGGCACACGTAGAGAGGATACGGTCGTATAATTTGTAACACCTCCATTCCTGGTAGTAGCTCGCTCGTTAGCTCGAACATCAGCTGTAGCCGATCATGGGGATCTGTCTTCATCGTCAATAATCAACTTCATCATCGTAGATGCCCGCTCGGCTTGCTACCTTCGCAAGGTCAACCTCCGATGGTTGAGGGAAATCGGGATGGCGACTTTCCAACTCTTTGAAGGAATACCGCAAGAAAATACAGATATCGTTGTCAACATCTGCGCTGTCTAACGAAATGATGCCAAGCCTCCCCAGAAGTTCTCACGGGTATCTCATGCACCAAAGGGCGCACCTCTTCGTTTCGGAAGACTTTAAAGATATGCGGTTCAAAGCGACTCGTGAGCAGAACGTGTGTCACGGGAATATCTGGGTCGCGAAGAAATATCCAGCTTTACAGCATTTGGTGTGGTTGCGTGAGAAAAAGAACGTTCCCGCTAGCCGCTTTCGACGTTGGTTTCTTCTGTCACTTTTAGACCTCTCATCCTCTCAGCTACAGTGAACGCAACAGCAGACTTTCTGACGCCAGCTGTGCCATGTAGCCAAACAGGCAGGTTTTTCTCTGGGTCAATCAGGAATCCGTGAATGTGTTTGACGAGATCCACTCGAGTCCCTTGCAGACATTTCAGGTGTTATATTGAGCACCCTTGACAGCGACCTCCGACAGCTTCGCCCAAATTCCTTGAAGGACTGTCAAAGAGGTCAGAGTGTGCGAGTGCTGAGAGATGGAAGTACTGACATTGATCGTCACTCGTTGACGAAGGATGTGATATGCGAGATGCAATGAAAAGGTACTAGGGTTCGAGGGTGCTCATAAAAACCATCCAGATGATGTCAGTTATCTTGAGAGACGAAGTACGAGGATTTGAATTAGAACTTGGGTTTTAATTAGGCAATGATCGGGCTATCGAGTTATAGGCGTGATTGAGATGGAATAGTTGAATGGATGTCCCAATCTATGGAAAGCTCGCTGGAGCCTGAGAGTGATATGATATGAAAATTGGGCGCCCGCCGGGCAGCTACTGAGATATTGCCGGTGATATCAAGCCGACATGCTACGTGTAAGCTGTAATTTGGCCACTGATGACCAGACGGAAGATTTCAAATGCATCTAGACGTATAGATAACTTATGTAATTGACTGGGCTAAGACTTAGCTACAATAGTAGAATTATGTAATATTAGTGAGTCAAAGAGCAAGTGTACCGGTGTGATTGAAAACATCAACGCCGTCGGTGAGAACTTGATTATGATCATTTTCAATTTTTATTCTAGATGTGAGAACATTAACATTCCCTTTTGGATTACACCGTTCTCGAGAGACCGATCGATTACATGGACGATGGACTTGTCCTAAACATTGTGCACGGGACCCACAAAGCTAACATCAACCAAATCTGGTCGCTGGGCGGACAGGTGAGCAGCTGTTCATCATAGCCCAGATTGAAGGCTAAACGAGTCCAGAAATGAAGGTCTGACCATCATCCTGGCAACGATGATGTTGACCACTCTCATCCTGTGAAGCAGAATCGACCTGACAAACCGTTACCCGCTACCAAAGTAGTTTCTACAGCGGACCGTCCCACCTCCAACTCAGATAATCTCCTTTCTATTCTCATACAATCCTAAAGTTGAACCACTTATATCCTCCGTTATCCAGAGCCACCCTCAAAACCAAGCAACGCACCATTAACTGGCTCAACCACGTTTACTGACCTAGGTCTTCACCCTCCTCGTTGCTCACCTACAGTCTAAGATGAGCATCACGAAACCGACATCCATCCAACGTGCTGCCCTTCCTATGTTCACAGAACCCTCTTCTAAGGACATGAATGCATGCGACGTATTTATACAATCGCAAACTGGCTCTGGAAGGACCATGTCGTTCCTCCTACCAGGATCTTCTCCCCCTCAGTACATTCCTACATCGACCGCTCGACTTGCATGTCTGCATGATAGACCTGACAGTGTCAGCCATTTTTTCCAGAACGCCTCTGATGCGCAACTAAAAAATTCAGTCAAAGTTGTAACATTGACTTGCCTTGACTATATTCTGCTGTTGCGGAATTTTCTAACTGATATTGGACTACCTGCTCCTTGTCCATCCCTGTCGGTAAAGAGAGCTTGTTCACCGTATAATCTGTGACTTTCTTTTGAGCGGGCTCAATGATTCACGTGTGCCGAATTTTTTGTGGGTTGTATAGAAGCTCCGACATGCTGGGTTGGGGCGCGGACGGTGTGGATATGATGGTAGGCTGGGGGGGAGCTGCCATTGATGGTAACGATTCCGATACCTGGGACTGCAAATCCGACCCCTTCTGAACTCTTCTCTATGGCGAGTTCGTCAGTGATTTATCACTGTAATTAATGTCAGTCACCCACCGCCTTCTTTGGGGGCGGCCACTGGTATTGGTGAAACGTCACAGGAGTACGTTTTTTTACATCTCGCTGATTGCGGCTAGCGTCTTGACTCGAGCTAGCAGTATCCTCCGCATCGTATATCTCCTTGCGAGGAGGATACTCCTTGCTACCTGACGGTAATAGGGCATCCTCATTCTTGGTGAGCAACGGTTGGTTGTATCCTTGGAAGAAGGAACCAAGATGATCGGGAACACGAAAAAGGTGGCCTGGTGGCCCCAAAGTCGAGTAATGATAATTTGAGGTTGCAATGACAGGAGCTGCGACCGCAATTGTTGATTCAAGGCGAGCACTAAGATTTCCCTGCGGATACATGAGCCCAGCCTCCGAGTCTGGCTGGAATTGATTGTGATTGTGCACAGCACCACCGGAGGCAGGTGCCATGACATGACTATGAGGGTGGGAGTGTGATTGTGGATTCGGGTACATGTTACTACTACCGTGAGGCAGTAGGGGCTGTGGGGGCATGCTCGTAGTAGAAGGCGGAGGATCGAGATGGTCACCTGGCCCAAGATCACGATGGAATGACCAGTGATTCTGAAAACCGTTGTCAAACGCAAGGGTAGGCTCGGAGTTCGAGTCGTTGTGCAGCATGAGCTGACTTTGGCCAAAGCCAAGCTCAGAGGGCGGACGATGCTGCATCATGAGACCATCAGGATGATCATGATATCCGTCCTCAGTGCGCAGTGCCGTAGCATACTGATCATTGAAGGTGCCGTCGAAGTCAACTGTAACATTGGTGCCGTCGAAGAAATGATTGTGGTAAACATCGTCATTCGTCGGAAGTGGCAGTTGGCCAGAGGGCTGCATTGCAGCAGTTTGTTAGTAGATCGCAAAGTCAGAAAATCTGCACACTGAGCAGGGTGAGTCAGACCCCGGCTCAATGTCCAGATTTCCGCGATAGGAAGACATTCACGTTATGATGTGGGCAGACTGCAACGAGTTGCGATTTATGAAGCGGTTTGAATTGAAGAATCCGATATTGATTGCCAAAGAATAAAATTAACATGTTTCTGATGGGGCCAGATTCACGAAAAGAATTCATAGAAATGAACACTCGACGACTCAACGTGAATGAACGATAAATTTGAAGGGGCCATCGTCTCATCGGTACGTCCATCCACTTAAATTAAAATCAGCCTTGGGTAACCGTGACGATAAAACCACATACAATTCGAACGGTTGCGTCATCTGAAGCTACAAGGTCAGACCAAGTGGTATTGAGCAGCCAACTACTTACCCAAGCCATAACTATTTCCTTCTCCGTACGAATATATTGCAGCTTGAGGGATCCTGTTTGCCCAGATTTTGAATGTATCGCGTCATGTACGATCTGGTACAATGTGACAATCCTATTTTATATGCTTGAATGCGTTGCAAATGAAGAGTTCTCAGATCGATTACCTTTGCTTCGCATCATAAGGCTCCTCAAAAGCCAGAAAGGTAATTTGAACATGCGCCTCCACTTATGAACAAAGTGACACAATCCAGGTATTGCCAGCTAGGAGGCAAAGTACCTTGTTTTCCCGGAGTCTACAACTCTGGCTAGTGCATCGAGGGATCCATCATCATTCAATTTCTGGGGTCAATATCAGCAACATGATTGTACCAAGGAAAACAGTCTAGCACACCAGTCTCGAACTCTCCCCCGCCGCTAATGCATACAAGTCCGATGTCAGAATCTTCTATGAGCCTGATTGTGTGTCGTGACGTGGCACCTTGGCTGTTTTCGGCAACGCAGCTGGCACTAGTGATATCTGCACCTCCATTTTTCTCGGGTGTTGTTATTTGATAACGGCAGATCAACGGCATTCGCAGGAGCTGCAGGCTCGTTTACTGTAGTCGGTTCAGTAGATGCCGGTCGTAGAGGTATCCTTCCTGACATGCGAGATGGCCGTATTTTCTTGATGGTGTCGTAGTTCCTGCGCTTGCTAGGGCTGGCAAGTCTTACGCAGATGAATTGTCAGCAAAGCAAGAATATGCCAGAAAGGAATTTAAATTCACAAGTAACGTTAATTAACAAGCTGACGAGCGACTGATGAAGTTGGGTGTTAGAGGGAGGGATGAGGTGCTAGAACTGGACATTAGAAGGCCTTGGCCCTCGTCAGACTCAGAGGCAGCAGGTTCCGCACCATCACATTTTTTTCTCATTCCCAGCGCAAAGTACAATTCTTATTATGTATATTGTCCAAAGGGGTCCCTCATACCTCCCAAACATATCGTTCCTCAGCGTCTAATCCGCTTGTTGTAAGTGGGAGCGCATTCCTGGCATGAAAGATGTGAAGCGCATCCCTTGTTGAGCGTATGCGAACATTTTAGAGGGAAGGTTGAGATACAGTAATTTCATTTTCTCGATTCAACTGACGCTCAATACTATCGGCAATTCCCGAACACTTCACAATTAGCTTCACGTTGATCACTATTACAATTGTGAAACTCACTCAGTTCATATACGTAATACACATCCGTATCTGGTAAGAAATGAGATCGATAACTGGTATACACCCCTGAGGCCTGATCGGCGTCCAGCAGATGGGTTCAGACATCTTCAGCGCTGGCGCTTCGATGGGCACGATGCCAAGAAATACCGTTGTAAGACTTTTTACAATAGATACACTCTAATTAAGCTAAAAAAACGCAAACAGACTCAAGCGGATTATTTTTGGTCACAGGTAAGATTGTCATTAGTAGTACTAGAGTCATTATCTAATCGGCTAGTCCACCGGGGCCACGGCTACTACCCCAAACACCGCTCAAAACACCGCCCCAAACACCGCCCCAAACACCGCCTCAAACACCGCTCCCCCCAATATCACTCCCAGCGCCACTAACGCTCTTAGCGCTCAGGCTGCTGGTATTTGGAGGAGGGTGGCTCAAAGCGTAACAGATGCCGCGAGAGGTATCCGGGCTGCCTTGTGTGAGGCTGCAAGACTTGTAACGATGTTTAGAAGGGTCAGCTATACTCTTTTTTAAAAAAAATTGTCTCACTTATTGTCATCTAGGGATGATATGTGATATGATTCTAATCTCAAATTTTGCTCTACTTTTCATAACCCATCTCACTTTGCAACAACTGGCTACTGTACTGCTATATACCCAGATCACACAATGTATCAAAACTAGAGACTCAGTTGCTCATCTGGCATCCGTTGTATCATAACGATAGGATTAGATACTTAATACAACGATATCCCTTCGATTGACTCTTAAATTGTATCATATCGACATCCTTCCACTTATATTTGAATGATTCCGACAGACGGCGTCACTTCGCACATGCAATCAAGCCCTCCGTCTCTTCCAACCTTCTCAGTTTTGCAAACTGGTACAACTTGCCTCTTCCAACAAAAGTCGAACTTCCTATAATACCATACTTGTTCTCGGATCAGGAGGCTACGCCTCACCTCGTACGCTTCACTAATGCTATGGTGGATCTTTGGTGACGGTTCGATTTGCCGTTATGGCGTGCACATTTTTCACACACCGCTATATTTATCGTTGTATATCTTATATTTGTCATTGTATATCCTAGAGTAACAATTCTGCAGGTGACTGTTCCGATCGATTGTCGGCAACTCTAATCGATTCGATGCCAGGCATAACTGCGCTGGGATCCTCGTCCATAGTACGTGTCTCAGGAGTCAGCCGAGTGGCTCCTTCAAACCCGCGGACGAAGTCTTGTCTATGTTTAAAGGTGTGTAAAACTTTCTCTCCGAGTCATTGCTCTTGTTATATTGTTTTCTCTAGACAGATGCCGAACACACTTGGACACAACGGTCGAGTTCCTGCTCGTGAGTAGTGGTATATATGTGCTTGTACCTCACTTATATCTCATTCAACAGCTCCTGATGCCCTCATCAGACCGATCATCGAGGATTTTGTTGCAAAAGGGTACAGTAACAGCGAGATTGTAACTCGGCTGCGTCAGTACTATGATACTGACACATATAATGTCTCGTGAGTTTTTTCCGCAGTTGAAAGCACACTTCAAGTTCACACATCTTCCCTGTTATAGGATCGACCTCCTGAAAAAGCGGCGCTCTCAGTGGGGACTGAAATCTGCACGCGGACAAGCTCACACCATCACAAGCATAGGACCAGCAATTGAGCGTGTACGAGCACGCTTCCCAAAGCAGGGTTCACATGATATGAAACTTACCCTCATGCATGAAGAGAAGATGAGTGTTTCGAGGTATGCTGTCTTTTTTGGCCGTGTTTCTGCATTGTGATAGAGGTCTTTTGCACAGGAAGTTGAGTTGATTCTTCGTTACGTGAATCTTCATCATCCTGAGGACATTCAAGCTCGCAAGAGTCGACGGCTCAAAATGCTTGCAGCGTGACGATTTCTATCACGTGATGTTAGTGGTGTTTGAGTAAGGCCTATCTTAGTGAAAAAGTTTTCATACATACAGCAAAATACGTACAATAGAATTTCAGTCTTCAGTGGTTTGAAAGTATGGTACTAGTCCTGCTCTTAAACCATGCCAAGCCAATGGACCTAAGATGCCTATCACGACGAGGAGGCAGCAAGCGCAAGTGATCAGGGCGGGTATGGAGTGCTCAGTGTTTATGAATGCACTGGCAATAAATCCGATGCTGGACCATGCGATGCTTAAGTACATCTTTGTGAGTGAAAAGTAAGGGAGTGTAATCCAAAAGTTTACTTGCCTCATGATACAAAAAAATCTAGGTGCGCTGAACACACCAATGACGACTGTCATCCCCTGATCCAGATAATATGCCTGGTTAAGTAATAATTGTCAGACTTACAGTCGCAGAATATAAAATAAAACTAACCGCAAATCTGAGCGTTTTCAATTTCTCTCCAAAGTGTTGTGCAAACATTCCTGAGAACATACAGCCGACACAGAATATAATGGATCCCTTTAAAATAGATTCTGCTACCATTCCTGTGCCTACACCTTGGACAGCAAGGAAACCGGCATCTATAGCCATGATAACCCCTGCCTGCCACAGGTAAATGAGTTCTCATTCTCTACCCTAGTAATATATCACTCACCAAAGTTATTTGCGCTGTATTCTGTGTGTTAAAGTCATCAACAAAGTTCTTGATGTCGAAGGAATTGACGAGGCCGTCAACATAAATTTGGTCGAGGCGTTTTCGAACCAACATGGGAAGGCACAACATGGCTAGCGTGGTTATGAAGCGAAAGGGCTCTTTCTTTCTATGCCTGAGGCCCGTTGAATGGGACCGTAAAAGACGGGCTTCAGGTTGTCCGTAATAGTTAAGGTATTGGTGGTGACCTGCATCGTCTAGTCAGCAACAATATCTGATGGAGAGTCGGTTAACACACGTAGCATATGGCATAGTCTACCTGATGATAACAATATAAGTATCCATGCTATCTTACTTTCAAAACAATTTCTCACCAAATAGCGCGACGCCTGGTTCTGTTATACATTCATCAGAACCTGTAAGATCATCTACACTTCCGTCACGAGGACGCCATAAATGGGCAATGCAAGACATACCTAGACTTGCCAGTCTAGCGATGATTTTCTCTGTTGCTTCCTTGGTAGAGAATATGGTAGCGGAAGTGGAGTTTTCCAAAGTTAATGCATCTGCACTTCATTTAGATCATTCTATACAGCGCTAGAACGTAATAGAATATACCCGCATGGAACCAATCAAGTTCAGCTCGGAGCTTTCTTACAAGGCAGCGATCCAGCTTAAAGTTGTGGGGAAAGAATTCTACGTGTTTCCTGTCAAGCAGTTTGTTTGAATCGTTCCTTTATGTTAATATCAACAGCCACTCACCAAAACTGGGCTTCGAGTTCAAGTCCTGAATAACAATCTAATCTACAGATCATGGCACTAAAATGTAACGCACTTTTATGGTTCCATTCCCTAGCGAAATCACATTCTCTAAAGAGATGGGTTCCATCCAAGGGATCCAGCCAACCAATGATGTGTGTATCTGGCGCCACCAGGTAGTACAGATAGACATCGCCAACTACATTCCGAGTCCTGGCCGGCTCAGCAACTATGATGAGATCACCCTTTACCTTGCCTCTTGTGGACTTCACCCATGCCTCAAAGTTGTCCAACCGAAATTTTGGATAATCTCTTACATTCAATCCTGTGTACGTTTTCTATTGCAGCGAAATGAGGATACTGCTAACATACACCCAACCACCACTCACCCATGTCTGATTGTAATAATAAGCAGCTCCAGATGGGTGAATATGCTCCTCCCATTCCCCATATACATTGTGCCTGTTAATGTTGGGTTAGTGCGACTAATGGTTAGTGAGAAAGTGTGTCGACCTAAAGTCGTCAAATTGCATTTCCTCTACCAGGAAATCGGGAATTGGTGGTGGTGCCCTGGTAAAATTAGATGTTATTTAAAAGAAAATAATGATGAAAACTCACTGTTTTCCCTTTGGGGCGTACCGTCCTAGCTGTGTCGGCCACGCAGGGGTACTGCGGTCAAGGGGAATCATACTTATTCTGCTTGAATCAAATATGCTTCAGTTGTGGCCCGAGAGTACAAGAAATTCCAGAACTGACGTTATTACCTTGTTTACAAGGTCACTATCAGCTTGAAATTGTGGCGGAAGGATAAGGTTATGCATCCGTGGGAAATAGACAGTCATATTTTGTGTACAAATCGCAAGACCGACACTATAGTACAATTGTCAACTACTACATATTACATTTTAATTGGAAGTTCGTCATCCATTTCTCTTGTGTTTATACCACCATTTCTCCGTTGCCACGTCCATGGTCGATAATCTCTCGTCTTCAACTCGCAAGTGTTCAGAGGGATGTGTCATCAACAACTTTTCATCAAAATCCGGCAACAATCGAATATTGTCTCGGCCGTGGCTTCGTGATAAAGCAAAATACACGTCAAATGGCGTAAGTCCGCCACTAGGAGGTGTCGCAATGTCCACTATGGAGTGACTGATTGTCTGACCTTGTGATCTGTAGTCTGTGAATGAATACGCCGGCGTGACAGGCAGCTGTTTCCTCTTGATTGTCTTTAGCTCTTTCCCATGGATAATCGTAAATGTGCGTTCCAGCGGAACGAGCGGTAAGACATTTTTCTCTAGTCCTAAGTTGAATTGCCTTTGCATGATCCATTTTGACGAGAATATATGTTGGCGGGTATTTTAGCTCCACAATTGGAGCTGAGGGCGAGAATACTGTTTCATGTTCGTCAAGAATGATCTCTGTTATCTCTCCACGAGTTCCATTGGCCAAGTCGAGATCGATTTTCACATTGAATGTAACCATCACTTTCATTCCCTTTGCTAATTCGATTTTATTTGGCAGCGCAGCTCTCTCATCGTGTTTTTCATGATATTTCTTTTGTTTTTTCGTCGCCACTGCAAATCGTTCTGATAGTGTCAGAGGACGGCCTTGGAATGTATCATGTGCTCGGGATATGAAGAGGTGCGTTCCGTTTCTTCGGCATACTGTCTGCCATGATGGCATTCCAATGCTTACGAACAGCGTGGCGTGGTGTTATGAGTACTGCTCCGTTCCAGGGTGGCGTCATAAAATCAGTAGGAGGACATGATGAGTCGGTAATGATTAGTGATCGGAGCAGCTTGATGTAGTGTGCACGACAGCTACCATGACGAACATGTTGCAGCAAGTCCAACCAGTCTGGGTCGGTAACTCTTACTTGCTCTTTTAGACGAACGACAATGGTAAATTCCTTGTATAGTTTACGACCAAGAAGCTCCTCTGCCCTGTCTTTGGAAGGGTCACATGGCCAGAATAACGGAGCATTTCTGCCACCGGCAACAGGAGGAAACTGATGAAAGTCGCCTGACAATATGACATCAACGCCTCCAGATGGCTTATTTGTGTTTCTTTCTCCAGCGAGTGACTTCCCCTTGGATATGTATGCTAAAAGACGAGCGAAAAATGTACGTGACAACATTGATTTTTCATCGATGATCAAGTACGATTTGTTCTTCCAGAAAGCTGCAAGCTTCCTTAATGTTTTTTTGTGACTGTTCGCGACCATCAACAGGAATCTGCGCAACTACATGCAGAGTCTTGCCATCGATAATTGACGTGGCTATCCCAGTGTATGCAGCCTTGACGAGTATGTGACCAACTCCTTTACTGTGAAAGTTGTCGGTGATTGTTTCGATAGTTTTCGACTTTCCTACTCCACCTTCTCCTGGAATAACCATGAGAAGTTGTGATGGCTCTCGTCCAGCAAGGGTTTCTGTCAAGTGCCAGTCAATAATGTCATAGGCACGTCTCTGGTCCTTGAGCAAGTATGATGGATTAAGAACTGATGGATGATCTTGATATTCGTGTTGCATTGCTGATGTCTGCTCGACTCCGTGATCATGAACAATATCAGATTCAAGTTCTTGATCTGATATAGCAGCAACGTTTGCAGCATTCCCTGCGTCGCAAAGAGCTACTACATTGTTGCCATTAAGAGCAGTAACCGCCTCCGACATTTTACTTTGCCATTGTTGAAGTTTGATATAACCAGCTCCATGCGCAACTCCTGCTCCGCTTATTGTGCAAATCTAATTGTGGTGTTCGTCACCGAAGATCCTCTTGATTCGTGGAGCTGCAACAGCCATCAATCCATGCAACTCTTCTCGATGATTTCTCTGCGATTCTTCATAAGCAAGTAAATCTTCTTCGATCAATTTGATCTCCATCTCATCATATTTACTCTCCAAATCTATAGAATCGGCAATGAGCCTATCCCAGTTATTGTATATGACTGCTTGTGATGCTTTGTCATCACTTTCACGATGAGTAGATGCAGCATCCTTGCAGTCATAATAATATTGCATGCTCGCCAGTACGTCTCTGTCTGTTTGAGATGCTGCCTCAGAAAATGATACAAATGCTGGTTCGAAGGTCTCAAACCCTGCCTTGATGTCCTGAAGATTACGTTACTGATATAAAAGGGCAAGCAAGGCATGGTATAGATTTCTACAGATTGGATCGTTTGGATTTGGGAAGAATGAGGTATTGTGACCCTTTGACCGAATAAGACGACGACGAACATGACACTTGCTGTGTCCTTCTGTATAATGACTGCGATCACTTCGAGGTCGTCCACACAAGGATGCCGCACTACTCGATTGTCCTTTGTCTTATTTTTCAGAAGCAGGAATACCCTCCTTGTAAGTGTCGATGATGAATTCAAAAAATGAATATGACTCGAGCTCATTTCCTCGCATCATGTAATCTTCCAGCTGTGATCAAACATATAATTGGCCTCCTGTACGAACTTCCAATGTCACAATGTCCTTTGCTCGACTATTAGACAATGACGACACAAGACCTTCAAAAATGTATTTACATCAAGTTCATCGTCCGAATATTCTTCAATGTGAGGTCTGTCTTCATTGTCTGCATTGTTCACATCATCCCTAACTTCAATATCTTCGTCATGAATAGTTTATCTATCAACACCATCGTCAGTTATTTTATTGATCTTGTTATATGTATATTGAAAGACATACTTTGAATTCTTTGGCCATAATTCAGAAAAAGTTTCCAACAAACATAGTTTCATCATTGACCAATACATCAGTACATAATGATGAGAACAGATGCAATCATCCCATCCCATCAAATACACTACAACTTATTTACCAGACAACTCCATTTCATGATTGATAGAATTTTGGCAGTGAAATATCAATAGTTAATTGCATTCCAACACACTTTCCAGGTGGCTGGAATGTTCTTCATGGTATAGGAGAGATTTTGCCATAAGTGCGGACACATTGTTGTTTTTGTTTTGTTTTTTTGGTTTGATAATCTGTTGAATACCAGGATGCATGTTTTGTGTTGACTCCATTTGTAAGTAACTTGATGTCATTATTGCAGCATAAAGCTACAGATATTGTGGGGCAGTAGTTGTTCACATAAGGGTGCATCCATTTCAGCCTCCAATTCCCCTTTTCATTGACATATTCTGTTTTGGACAGCTCCCATGGTGCATGTCTCTTACACACAAGCTTTCCATGCTTGTTGTAATGGAGACAGGTCAATTTTGTTCACATATGAATCTGTTGTGACCGTGCAACATGCATTTCTTTATCAACAAACTCAGTGGCCCAATTGGATGCATCAGGATCAGGTGAATGAGAATATGATATGCCAACTGAGTATTGCATGGTGTATTTTTCATCATATCTTCATCAAGACCATCAATGCGAGCTTGAATATTCTGCTTGATATATGCTTTGATATGATCTCAAAACACCTCCATTTTCAAGAATTTATGCATTTCGTCACAATTAGGTGCATCTTCAAACCAAAGGAGCATGTGGACATGCAACATTCCATGTCCTTGTGCCTCAACAACTCCAAAATATGCACTGATACGGCCAAGGATTCCCATAGTGGTATGAACACGATCCTTTGTGACATTAATGCTGAAAAGTGTATGAAGAATTGTTTCAATGATGAAGAAAAAGTACTTGGCTGCTCCATATGGGTCATTTGCAATATTCTGCGCCCTACAGTTACTGTCTGGCCCAATGTTAGCAAAATTTTATCCATGTTGATCTCTTCTCCAATGAAAATCTGTGCAACAGGATCATGAAGGTTGCTTGGATTAATGGTTATCCAGAGAGATGGCCTATGTTTCTTTATCATTGTCCCTCAAATCTGACCTTGATAAGATGCATGCAACTTGTCTGATCCTTTTATATGTCCACAGGTCATAAAAACATGTTTATGTAGCAAATGAACTCGAGGATTGGATATGGGAATGTGTGGAAGACTGAGGATGGCAAGTTCATGTGGAATATCTCCTATCCAAAGATCATTGGCAAGCGCAAATCTTAGCATTGAATTTTCTATAAGTGTGCATGAACATTTATCACATACCCATGCCAATGCTGCTGGTCCTTCTCCTTCAATACCATGCTTTACCAGCAAGATTCCATCCCATAGATCATATGATGAATGGATGATGGCAGGAGACAATTTTTGCCTGATATTGGGAATGCTCAAAATAAACAGTTTTTGGCCTACATGTTTGTTCATTATCAATCTGACATCAATCATCTCACCTGAAACATACCTTCACATGCCATCATTTGTTGTGCATAAACAACACAAACACTCATTGCAAGTGCTTTATTGCTTGTTGCATCTTGAAACTTTTGAAAACATTGTCTCTGGACCTCATCAGTTGGCAATTCCATAAATTTGGAATGATCTTCATTGGCAACTCTACATCTCTCTGCATTCAACTCCAAGTCCATGTCACCATTCCCCACTTCATTCTCCTGTGACTGTCATAGCATCTCAACTCTCTGCTTCTTCTTTCCTTTCTCTTTCTGCTTTATTTCTCCCTTGACTGTGATCACTTGATTTATTAAAACAAGCACTTTGTCAGACTGTGCTTTAACAAGTTCAATAATCTGGGACCATGGTACATTTCTGAGGGTCCGATGGAAGGTGCCTGTTGGTACTGCAGCCTGCAGTTCATCCTTTGTCAAATTGCCCACTAACTCTCGTACTGGCATTGTTCAACGACCCATAGAAATATTGGTGAGTAGTAATAGAAATAATGATCACAAGTTTACACCCTCGAACTCAACTTCAAGCTTATCATTCTCATTCATGTACCATGATAACTTATCGTGTTCATATCTTGCTGATGATATGACAACCATGCACTTAGATATTAATGGACATAACACCATCCAACTATTAATATCATCATTTGCACACCATGAAGTACATTTAAGTTTTTATGACCTACACCTGACCTACAACCATTCCCTTTCAAAGTCAAATTTTATTGCTCTATCAGAGTTTAATAATGCCCTTGCAACTAATTTTGATAAAATTGTTGAACATTCCAATCTTCAACTTTGGAAAATCAGAACTTTGAACATCCATGATGACACATACTGCTTCAAGTTAGCCATTTTTCAGGTGTATCAAACAACTTGATGCTGATATTTCACACTCTATATGGATCATGCAAACTATCTCATATGTAAATCTCGCTCATTGCATGATTTGTATCTTCATTACATGCTCACAAAACATACTGACTGAATATGACCAATGTAATGAGCATATTGGCGCTGGCCTTGAAACTTTACCTTTTAGCACTCATCTCACATCTATAGGAGTTACCACTTGTCCATGGCCATCTTACCCCTTTAGCATTGCCGGCAGCATTCCACACATACTGCACACTGTACCGACTGCTGCACCACATTCCATGTACCGATGTCCTCCCATGTCCTTGCTGCATCCACATAGTTCCATTTGGTGCGTTGTTTGTTTTATGTTCATTATCACTGATTCCATGGCAAGTCTTATTACATGTCGCCTCATGCCACAGCTGCCTCACGCTATGTTTACATACAGCGGTTACTGTGCTCAAGTGCTACTGATTTTGCCTAACACATCCCGAGTATATACGATTTAGGATTTAAGCACCGTGTACCCTGCACGATACAGTCCCTGATTTGTACCCCATTGCACGTACTATAGGTCAGGATTAGTGTCCAGCTCTGGAACCACCCAGTAGTAGACTTAGTCTTTAAAGTTCTTTACCGCTTGTTAATCGATCTTTGCTCTTTCACCGTTACCGCTGGCATACTGCTGGACTCTTGATTGCTATTTTTACTGAACTTCTCATGCACCACTACTTTACCACTGAAAGTACTGCGGTGTAGCGAACAAAGTCACACTGACCATGAAAGTGCTGTTTTACACAAGTTTCTTGTTACTGCCTACAGCAGCTACTGAGAAAACCCCTATAGCGAGCATTACCCCTTTTCACTTTGCTGGTACTGTTTTCACTCCATGGATCCTTGTCCCTTACCAAATCTCGCTACCGATATCTGTTACAGTCATACGTGCCCCTATTCATTTTCCTTCCTATTCTCGTACATCACGTGATATGGAGCTTATTGCTCAGACACTTCCACTTCCATCAGACATCACATGACTACATGATTCAACTAGTACATTGTCAATATGTCATATCATGTGATGTCATGACTCCCCATGACTCCATTCTCAGACTCAGCCGGTTTAGCATACACATACGCTAAACACATGCTTTTATCTCTGACTCATGCATTTCAACATGCTTGTATGATACATGCCTTCCTTATTAGGATACGCACTTATATTCCCATGGTTACCTGGTCTGTGCACACATATGTACCTATATAAGCACAGTGTACTTGTAGTAGATTCCTTACTTTAATCTTACTGGGTTTTACCTGGATTCGTCTTCGCTAAAGATCTCCAATCTTTAGTCGTCTTGAATCGTCTCTAAGTCTAAGCACTCCTTAGCCTTAGTCTCCATTCTCGTAGAACCTCTTAGACCTGTCTTTGAGGCTGTACCCTTGATAGTACTCGGAATGCGCGTTCCTTGTACTTTCACCTTGTCCTCTTCTGGACATTGTAGAACTTCCCAGCAGATCATCTGTGTCTTTTCACTGTCACTGGTGATGCTACCCCAGTTCATAACAAAAGATTAAAGTCTATCTGATTGTCGACTATCTAGTCTTTGACCCTGAACTCTGATTGCTTAGATAAGCAGATTAGCGTATGCGTACACTAAACCGATTGTCAAGAGGAGCCCTCTGACAGAAGACAAGCCCTAATGGACAGCAAAACAGCGTGTGTAGGCACTGAGAAATCACACTTACCAAGATCGAATTACTTAGACTCCATGTCAACAACAACAACTACCTGGAAAAGAATTTGAATCCAAGATTGGTCTTCCAACAACTGGAGATCATGATAACTCTGCGGAGTTTATCCTATTATGAAACAAATCGCATATCGGATACAGATTGCAATGAATGCATGAAGAAAGGCCTATGCTTCATGTGCCAAAAGAAAGGGCATCATTCCCATCGTTGCTCCGAAAGGAAGAAGATGACTTCAGATCAAGAGGCCAAAACAATGAAACTTCCTGATGAAGAAAATGAAGAAGAAACGGTACAACGTCTCACATGAGATTTCCTAGAATGGAGAGACACGAAATCAATGTACGTCTCCTCCAACGTACTCTTGCAACTTATATGCTCTGTAGGTCAACAAAAGGAATTTTGTGTCCCCATTAAACTCCTATTGCGCGTTCGTCTTGAATCCATAGAAACCACTGCCATTATAGATTCCGGAGCAGCCAGAACCTTCATCTCTGAAGAGTTTGTGAAACTCCATAAAATCACTAGAAGAAAACTCGACGAGCCCTTCAAAGTCACAACTGCTGACAGTACCTATATCAAAGGAGGACCAATCATGCACTACTGCCTATTGATAGTCAGAATCGATCAACGCACCATGCTCGGCAAGTTTAATATCACTAAACTCGGCCGACGCAACCAGATGTTATTGGGGATCCCTTGGCTTCGTGCAATGAACCCAGTCATTGATTGGACCGCTGAAACCCTCGTTCTCTCTCGCACCCCAAAATCTGATGAAATTGAGATCAATATGGATAAAGATAGAAAGAAGAACGGACTTCCAATCGAATTTCCAGAACATGTGAAGAAGGCCTCTTCACAGAAGAAATGGGAGAACTCTAAGCTTCCATCAAAGGTTGCAACCTTCACACCACCTGATGTTCTGAAAGATCCGGAACCTAAACTGGCATGTGTGCCGCGCGCAATATCCCCAGAACCTGAAGTACAAATGCTACATACTACAACTTCCACCCCCATGTACAACTGCTGCGAGCAGTATCACCGATCCCTCGTGCAGAGAAGCACAAGAACAACTCCAAGCCCGAGTATCGGGCCAGACCTGAACCTATTGAGCAACGGCCAATAGAAGAACAGAAGTATGGAGAGAGAAAAGTGGAAGAAGATATCCCTGGGCGGGATACAAACATACTGAAACTATCTAAGTTCTATGTTCCCCCGAAAACTCTTCAAAATATTCCCTCAATTTCGACTGAAGAAATCCCCGACGAAGAAGAACCAATGTCTCAAGACATTACTGAAGAACCCATGCCCTCATTGATCCCAACTGAGGATGACCAATTCAATACAATGCAAGATGTCTGGCATGCGCCAGAAGTATGCAAAATTTCCTCTTACGAGCTTGGAGATGAAGAGTTCCTTGTGGAGTATGACACCAACAGAATTAGCATGAGAATCATTGAAGAAGTATCCATGGATACACCCCTCACACATGATGGAACTTCCCGACTCAAACAACTCCCTGACTCCTCCACAATCTCACTTCCTCCCCCGAAATACAGTAATAAAGCTCAAGAATTCGCCACGGATGAGAAGGAAAAGAAAAAGAAATCCTTTGAAGAACTGGTCCTGGAATATTTGCATGACTTTGCAGACGTCTTTGCTAAAGATGGTCTGAACAAAATACCCCCAGAACGCCCTGGTATTGATCATCGGATCGATACTAAACCTGGTTTTATCCCTCGCATGTCTAAGGTTTACCTGCTATCAGAAAAAGAACGTGCTGCCGTCAAAACATTTATTGAAGAAAATGTTGCGAAAGGCTTTATCTCAGAATCGAAGTCACCACATGCCAGTGGCTTCTTCTTCGTGGGAAAGAAGAGTGGAGAATTGTGTCCCTGTCAAGATTATTGCTACATCAATGATTGGACAGTCAAGAACGCTTATTCACTCCCACTCCCTATTTCCCTAGTTGCACGCCTTCACAACACACACTTCTTTACGAAAATGGATATTCAGTCCAGTTATAATAACATTTGCATCCATCCCGACGATCGCTGGAAAGCAGCATTTACCACGGAATTCGGCCTCTTCGAACCGAACGACATGTTCTTTGGCCTCTGTAATTCCCCAGCAACTTTCCAAGCATACATGAATTGTACCTTCCAACAGGAAATCAATGAAGGATGGATGATTATCTACATGGACGATATCCTGATTTTCTCTACAACAATGGCAGAACATCGCGAACAAACCAGACAACTTTTGATGAAGATACAAAAAGAACATTTGTTCCTGAAACTGGAGAAATGCACCTTCGATGCAGAAGAAGTGGAATACCTCGGAATGATAATTCGCCCCAGACAAGTTGCTATGGACACTGCCAAAACCAAGGGAATCACCAAATGGCCAGTTCCAAAATCTGTAAAAGATGTTCGATCATTCCTCGGCTTTTGCAACTTCTACCACACATTCATTTCCCACTACTCTGACATTGCCTGACCCCTTATCGAATTGACGAAGAAAGATAAGGCCTTTGACTGGTCAACCGAATGTATGGACACCTTCAAAGAATTAAAACGACGCTTCACATCCCAGCCAGTACTTCGTAACCCTGATCCCTCCCAACAATTTGCTATTGCTACCGATGCTTCACTCATAGCAACTGGCGGAGTTCTCCTGCAGACAGATGAGAATGGTGTTTATCACCCATGCACATACCTCTCACAGTCTTTGAACCCTGCAGAACGCAATTACCAGATCTTTGATCAGGAACTACTCGCCGTAATTCAGGCATTGAATGAATGGCGTCATTATCTTGAAGGAGACCCACACCCCGTTTTGGTATTCACCAACCACAAGAATCTTCTGTACTTTAGAAGTGCACAGAAGCTTACCTGTCGCCAAGCACGTTGGCAACTGATTTTGTCTATCTACGACATTGAACTGCATCATGTTGCAGGTACCAAATTGGCAGTACCTGATGCACTATCTCGCCGGCCCGACTATGACTCCGGCAAAGACAATAATGAGGACCAGACTCTCCTCCCTGACGCTCTATTTGTTCATCTTATTGACACCAACCTGAAGGATGTTTTGTCATCCTCTGACCCCCTCGACAACCCTGTCTTCAAGACAGCATCCAATGCCCTTGGTGGCATGTGCCTTCCACCTATGAAGTTGGCACTCTCTGACTGGAAGATTGAGGAGAACATCCTCTATTTTAAGAATCGTGCCTACATTCCACCGGCACATCGTCCCAATATCCTGAAAAGGTATCATGACCATCCTACTGCAGGACATCCCAGTAGATTCAAAACTGAAGAACTCGTCAAACGAGAAGCCTGGTGGCCCGCTATGGGCTCTTATATTCGGAAATATGTAGAGGGTTGCGCCCTTTGTCAGCAAATGAAAGCAGATACACATCCTGTTCAACCTCCGCTTACCCCAATCCCCTCATCTGTGACTCGACCTTTTTCTCAGGTCTCTGTCGATCCTATCACTGACCTCCCCATCTCTGGAGGCTTTGACAGTATCATGGTCGTGGTAGACCATGGCCTTATGAAGGGGGTAATTATTATCCCTTGTCTGAAAACCATCACTTCCGAAGGCATTGCCAAATTATTCTTGAAGCACATCTATCGTCGATTTGGACTCCATGACAAAGTCATCTCCGATCGTGGCCCGCAGTTCCTATCTCATTTCTCCAAAGAACTTGCCCGACTTCTTGACTACGTCATCGCCCCATCTACAGCTTATCACCCCCAGACTGATGGTCAAACTGAGCAGCTCAATCAAGAGCTAGAAACATACCTGCACATCTATTGTTGCAATAACCCTGAAGATTGGATAGAACACCTACCAATCGCCGAATTTGTCCACAACCACTGAAAACACAATGCAAGGAATGCATCACCCTTCTACCTAATAATGGGATACGAACCATGTGCCATCCCTCATCTGATCCCTGACTCCACCGTCCCCGCAGCAGAAGATCGAGTACGATCTCTGCAAAAGATAAGAGAAGAAGCAATCACCTGTCATAATATTGCAATGCAAACAATGGCCAAACGATCCAGAGGAGAGAAGTACACTCCATGGAAGATTGGAGATAAGGTCTGGCTGTCAGCAGCTAATCTTAGACTGAAACTCCCATCATGGAAGCTCGCACCAAAATGATACGGACCATTCCCTATCACTGCAGTTCTGTCACCAATCATGTTTACACTCAAACTTCCTCAGCAATGGAAGATCCATCCCATGTTCCATGCTTTGGTCTTATCATCATATAGTGAAAATGACGTACACAGCCCGAACTTCTTAGAACCCCCACCTGACATCATTGAAGAAGAAGAAGAATATGAAGTCGAAGCGATTCTTTCTCACAAAGGCACCGGCAGTCGCCAAAAATACCTCATGACATGGAAAGGATATTCATCAGGAGATAACAAATGGCTTCCAGAAGGAAACCTGAAGAACTCTGCTCGAATCCTGAATGCTTATAAAAAGCGAAATTCACTCTAAGTATCTTGACAATCAATCGTACGCACAATCAATCAATTGAAATCGTCAAAACATGTCTCAATCATCCACGTCTTCTGCGTCCTCATCAAACATCTCGAGTCTCATTGACCCATTGCCATTCGCACTCCCTGAAACCCCAGAAAAAATCCAGTCTATGTGGGAGGCTGTAATCCTTGACCCATCGTACACCGAACATCTCAACACCCACATCTTTCACACTAATGATGTTGTGCTAAAAGAATTGATCCTCATCATGAGGACTGCTGAACTACTCCTAACGCCTGCTGCCATTACAAATTGAGTCCTCGCCACGCATTATGTGCAAGGGACCCATTAAAGTAAAGTATACAAGTGTAATACAGCATGCTTAAATAAGCCAATATGTGCACATGGACCAAGAGAGACGTGAGAATGTAAGTACGTATCCAAAGGAGGAAGGCTTACTACAGTACAAATGCATTGAGCATATGAGTCAGAGTCATGTTACATAATATACAAGACAAAGGAGAAAAGAAAATGAATAGGGGCACGTACAATTGTAACACCAATGCCATATCCCAGAATGAACCCAGCGAGGAGTATGCATTCATCACATCTGACCTTGTGGCAGTTGCCAAAGACCTACAAATACTGATGTCGAGGTGCAGAGCTATCATGGACTCCAGTGCAACCTCTCATTTCTGCCTGGACCACACAAAGTTCAAAAACTTCATGCCTATATTCTCCCAGAGCATTCACACTGCTGATGGTACAGCTATCAGTGCTATGGGAAAGGGAGACATTAGTATAGAGTTGCTGTTAGGTGAAGGCCATACCTTGATGACTCTGAAGAATGCCCCCTATGTTCCAAGCATGGTGTTTACCTTGGTCTCCCTAAATTAAATCACTGCAGCAGGGTTAGCAGTTTATTTTGAAGGAAACATGTGCCAAATTCTCTCACCTGCCCCTGATTGCAAGATCATTGCAGAAATACCCCAGTTAGAGAGCCTATATAGTGTCACCGATTGCCATAAGGAGTGAGCGAACCTCACAAGCTCCAAAATCAGTCTCTATGATGCTCACCAGGTTCTGGGCCACATTTCCCAAACGGCTGTCAAGCATGTGGTAGAAAAAGGACTGATCCAAGGACTTGACATCGATGCATCAATGCCCCAGGAGTTCTGCAAGGTCTGTGTGAAGGCAAAGGCCGCACATCAGCCATTCCCCAAAGCAACCAAAAACTGCGCCATGCAGTATGCTGAGCTGGTGCACACTGTCATTTGGGGGCCTACACAGATGACCAGCATTGCAGGGTTGCTGTACTACATAAGGTTCATGGACAATTTCTCCCATGAAACGATGGTCAAGTTTCTAAAGGCAAAGGGGGAGGCTCTCACGGCATTCCAGCAATATGAGGCCAACATCAGCACACAGCATCCCAGTGCGTGCATATGCAAAATCCGTTCTGATTGCAGAGGCAAATACCTTTCTGCAGAGTTCAATAAGTACCTGCATGGTAGGTGTATCAAACGACAGCTTACCATTCACAATTCACCACAGCAGAATGGTGTGGTTGAGTGCCTAAATCAAACACTGGTCTCCCTGGCACATGCTATGCTCATTGGGAGGAGCCTCCCAAAGTTCTTATGGATGGAGGCGATCAAATATGGTTGAAGAATCGTGCACCTTCTAGAGCCATCCCTGGTCATACCCCTTTTGAACTTGTCCACAAGGCCAAACCAGACTTGAGGCATGCGCATGAATTCGGTGCAACACTGTATGTCCATCAGGCCAAACAGGGAAAGCTTGACCTGAGAGCTGAGGAGGCGATTTTTGTCAGTGTGGATACCCAGATTAAAGGGTATTGTATCTACTGGCCTGCAAAGCATAAGATTTCAGTGGAGAGAAATGTCAGCTTCACACCTCTCAATGTGAATGTTGCTCCTGATGTGCCAGCCAAGGGGGAGTTTAGTGCCACTGTCAGCTCAAACATACAGGTATCCAGCCAGCCCACACCAGCAATAACACCCCACAACCTTCCATCACCTCCCACTCCCAATACCACTTCCACTACCATAGAGACGACTCCAGCACAGCAAAGTATGAGGGCACATCTGCCACCAGGCTATTATGCCACCCTTAATGAGGGGGAGAGGGCTGCTTTAGTAGCTGAAATGGTACCTGGAGAGTTAGCACTGGGGGATGAGGAGTACATCACCCACTAATATGCTCTGGCTGCAGTGCAGCTGGAGCCCTTATTACAGCAGGCACTAAATGGCCCAGATGGTGCAGAGTGGCAAGAGGCTATTAATTTTGAAATCAGCCAGTTGGAGAAGCTCAGCACCTGGGAGGTTACTGACTTACCATGTGACGCAAACCTTATACCTTGCCATCGTGTTCTCGCCACCAAATGTGGTCCAGATGGCGAGAAGCTTAAACTCCACGCCCACCTTGTTGCCAATAGACAGCGCCAGCAATACAGAGTAGACTATTTTGAGATGTTTGCCCCCACCTGCAATATGACTACCATCAGAACTGTTATGGCCATGCCAAACCAGAGGCTGCTAACAAGTTCCAGCTCAGCATGGGGGTCATACTGGAGGGTTATAACTAATTCAAGGGGGCTTGGCCTCAGCTCATGCACTGTGCCCCTTATACAAGTATGTGCCCCTAATTTTGTATGAAGTCTGAGGGGGAGTTCCGGTGAAGTCCGGAGGGAAACTCTAGAGCTAGACTGCTCAGAAGAGCACCAAAGGACTACTGGAGGAGCATGGGAAACACACCGGAACTATTTCTAGAGGAACAGGGAATAAGGGTTGTAGAAACACACTAGACACACAGAGGTGTAAGTATACCTCAGTCTCAGATAGAAAGACTGCATTAGTATGTACCTAGACACACAGAGGTGTAAGTATACTACAGTAAATCAGTATTGGCTATAAATATAATAGAGAATGGACGTACCCTCAGTCTCAGATAGAAAGACTGAGGGAAGCAGTATTACCATGAACGAGAGTAAGTAAAGAAAAGAACAGAAAATCCCGGATGACTAATATGTGCTGAATACAGTAACTACAATGGAGCCCTTTGTCATTGCCTACATCCAACAAGGGTAAGACAACTGGGACGAGTCCCAAGTAGAATGGAACAGAGAATGGACTGCCAGATGAAGTCCATAACAGGATAGGAGCAAAGCTCCAGAGGGAAAGATGATCCACAGGAGGTCAAGGATAGGATATGATATGACCGGAGGACCAGAGGTCCTGTCATATACCATACTTCTAATCTCAGATCTGACCATATCCGATCAGATCCGATCGATTCCATATCCGTCCGGTCCACAGATCCTGCCCGGACCACCCATCTGAATGTACTCACTTCTCACACCTTAACTCCCTTGTGTATATCTGCATCTATCTCCTTTCGTCATTCCTCCTGCTTCCGGTACTCCGGCTGTTTATATTTCTGTCCTGTGTTACTGATCCATTTCCTGTTTCCTGTGTTCATTTCTGATTCATGCTTACTGATCCGCTGTGCATTAACTAATAGACTTCCGTTACACTTTGTACATAGCCCTCGGTCCCAGACTTGCTGATTATCCGTCTTAGATACTTACTGTATATAAACCACTTGTAGATCTCCGTAGAACCTTAGTTCGAATATCATCTTAGATTCTACTCATTCTGTTCCCTCCGGACTTAAGCCACTTTCCGCTTTAAGTCACCTTCCAAGACTTAGGATTGATTCCTATAGTCTATATCTCCGACTCTATCTTCGGATAGTCTACTTCCGTTAGTTTCTAGTTAGGAACTCGTTCCGAAACTAGCCTTAATCTCTGTCCCCTCCTTACATTCCGAATAACCTTTGGACGTATCATATCCAATACCTTCGGACACCCGGATCCGTCATGCAACCCCTTCCGGGTCTTCGGACAAATAACTCCTCCCTGAAATAAAGGGCATTACTCGAGAAAGGGGCACAGTGCACGAACTGAGGCCAAAGCCCTTTGGATCTCTCTACCCTTGAGTACGGTCTTAACAGGTCCGGAGATAGGAGGAGCAGAGGAGTAGAGGAGCAAGGAGCAGAGCTCCATGGATCTAGGGGAAGTATTGCCCTACTGTAGAGGAGTAGGTCTGGAGATTACATAAGGAGAGTATAGGCTACTACAGACCAAGTCCAGAGTAGAAACAAACAGAGGAAGACTACCATAGGTAGAGCCAGAGGAGAACAGGGATAAAGACAGGAGTTGGACAAAGTCCAGAAAGCATATTATAACAAAGGGTCAAATGTCCAGCCTAGGGAATACTCCCATAGGCCTGAACTGGAGGCTTACAAGGGCTGGAGCCCAAGTGCGAGAATGTAATGGAGTTATATTGACATGAGAAGTATAGGAGGTACAAAGATAGAAAGCAGAAGGCAAGCAATCAATAGGAAAACATCCAGAAACATCAATATTCAGACTGAGGCCTGCTAGAGTACAAGTATGAGTTTATATACTGTAGGTAGCATAATGGAAGATCAGTAAGCATAGTCCAATGCTATGTATGAACCATGCAGAAACATATTGCTAAGTACAATGGAACATAACTAAACGAACTTGGAGATGAGATATGTATGAAAGAGATTATCAAGACGGAGACAGAGGTAACCAAGAGCTGGAGACAAGGACTTACCCTAAATGGGGTAATGCGTGTGGCACAGGAATATGTCCAGAGATGAATGCAGGGAAATCCAGAGGTCCGGAGTTCTGGGATCTGGACTGAACATGGACAAGGATCAGATGTATGGTGGAAATGTCCAGAATGCCAGAAGAGGGAAAGTCCAGACATAGTGGTGGGTGAGACTGTGCTCAGAGTGGACTAGGATGTGTGTAGGGTGAGCGCTAGCTGCAGGTGTCCGGAGGTATGGAGATATGAATGGGAGACCATAGTGGAGATGGGGTCTGAGATCCAGTATATGACAGTATCTCCCCAACTTAGGCTGCCCAACATGACTGGGAGATCCACCAGGTGGATATATATATGAGGGCACCGCCTGGATACTTGGGAGATGGGGAGAAAGGAAAGGTGCTCAAGCTCAAGAAGAGCTTGCTGGTGTAAAGATACAATCTAACCTGGGCTGTAGATAAACTACCTCCTAAGTTAGTATGCGAGTCTTGCACTCTACCTAGTCTGCTTCACTTGCGAAGGCAAGAACATTTGACCCTAAAGGGAATGCTAAGTTAGTATAGTTCAATAATGCCCAACCTGAGGTGCGAGAATGCTGTCGGAGGTAGTGAGATGCTAGTGGTGGCCTCCGGTCTGTGGGAAACTTGCGGTAAAACTAGCGATAAGCATGGGAATGCAGTAGGCAAGTGGTAGCATGAACAGTAAAACTGTGGTAGTACAAGCGGTAAAACTGCAGTAAGCGTGGGAACTTCTATGGTAAACAAGCGGTAGTGTAGTGGTGAAGCGTGAGAAAGCGCTAGCGCGGGAAAGTGGTAAAGAGCAGTAGTGTGTGCAGCAGTAAAGCAATTCTTAAGGAGATAGTGACTTCGGTAAAGGACTTTATTCAGTAGAGACAGTAGTGGTGACTATTCCTAAGTACTGTGTGTACTATAGGAGGGAAGTAAGGAACGAGTACAGGTACCTAGGAATTTTATATGAAAGGAATAGCTACGGAGGCGGAAGGGATAGGATAAACATGCAGCAGACATGTAATAGGACTGTACTTCAGTTTACACAACATCATGTACCGGCGAGACTGGATGGACATAGGACAGATGGTAAATCTTGCTTGTGGATGCCTAATGGGTTCACAGAGATTGCCAAAGATCACCACTTCATGGGAAAGTTGCCGCAGTATAGCTGCTAAGCTGCAACAAGGCATCTGGAGTGCAGAATGATACTGTTAGATAGGGGTAAATGCGTGGTAAAGTAGGACGGTGAAGCCGAGAGGTAAGGATAATGATTGCTGGTTGACACCTATATGAAAATATGCCATTTCAAGCTCAGCGTGAGTTTGCTCATCACACTGGGACTGAAGCAAGCAGGTTTTGAGTGGGCTGAGGAACTTGCAGAAGTTTTCTCCAAGATCAGGTTCACTCACTCAAAGGTAGATCAAGCCATTTATTTTAAGTGCACCACCCAGGAACACACTGTTATCACAGTTTCTGTGGATGACATGGCTGTGACCTCGAACCATATCTCAAATATGCAGCAATTTTAAAACCCACCTTTGCAAGTTTTTTGAAATCTCAGACCTCAGCGAGCTCAACTGGCTTTTGAGATTGAAGGTCACATGTGACCGTACTGCACGGACCATCACTCTGTCTCAAAAGGCCTACATTAAGACTATCCTAGAGCGCTTTAAACTATCTGATGCAAATACTGCACAGACCCCTATGGACACCACCATCCTCCTATCCACTGAACAATGCCCATCCACCCATGCCAAGCTTGATGCCATGCGGGACGTGCCTTATCAGCAGGCAATCAGCTCCTTGATGTATGCCGCCACCAGTATGCGGCCTGATATCGCCTTCACCATGGCTATGCTCTCTCAATTCATGCGCAACCCAGGTAAACCCCATTTGGAAGCAGCAAAGCATGTGATGCGCTACTTAAAAGGGACCACCCATTATGAACTTACCCTTGGCTCCACAGATGGAGGCCTTGAGGCGTTCATGGATGCCAATTGGGCATTGCAGCATTACTGGCACTTGATGTCAGGCTACATTGCCTTGCTGAATGGAGGCCCTGTTGCATGGAGCATGTGCAAGCAGGTGCTAATTGCCTTATCTACTGCAGAGGCCGAATATATTGCCCTGGCCTCTACCTACAATACCTCCTGGAGGAGCTATACAAGCCTCCTGCTCTCCTCACCACCATTTACTGCAACAACCAGGCAGCAATTGCACTGGCATCCAATGGCAAGTTTTAGTCTTGCATAAAGAATATCTCCATTTGCTACAACTTCATTCAAGCTCATATACAAGATGAGACTTTTCAGCTCTTCTATTGCCCCACGGACGACAATGTCGCAGATGCTTTTACCAAGGCTATCCCACATCCTTGCCTCCAAAAGCTTTGGCTTTTGATGAGCTTGGATTGCACTTGAGGGGGAGTGTTGGAGTCTGAGTGATCCGATGAGTCAATCACTGAAGGATCTGAGATAGGGAAAGAGAGGAACCAGATCAGTACAGATGCAACCAAAAGAGAGCAATGTGGGAGTGACATTTGACGTCAGTTCATGTTCTCAAATATACACTTACAATTTTCATTCCTATCTTGCCCACACTTAAAACAGTCCAGTATTTTGTAATGACATCTCAGTCCTTTTCCAGAGACTGAGATGTGAGTACTTACTTCTACCTACACTGACATGAAACTGATGAGCTGTAGTATACTTGTTATCTAGGTACATAGTTCTCCCAATGATCAGAGTCCTTTTCCAGATACTGAGATTATACTTGTTATATAGCGCTCCTGCCCACCTGCTTCATCTCATAACTTATAAGGCAACTGGTTTGAAAAAGACCGGTTGCAGTCAGTTTGAACTCAGTCTTTTTCTTTGGTGTGATGAGGCAACCGCAACTGCAGTCTGGTTCAAAAAGGTCTGGTTCAGGTCCAACTGCAGTCTTTTTGTGGTTTTGCAACCAGACTTTTAAACTCTACTGACCACAACTCACAATATTTACTTTCACTTTGCCATCTGATCAATCAATTCATTGATACCTATTAAAAGGGATTAAATGGTGCACAAGCTGCATGGGCAATCAAGGAGTATCAAGGACACCATGTCCTTCCACCAAGCATCATGCAAGAACTTGAACTTGATTGTAATCTAAGTTCCTCAGTAGCTCAGCCTGAGGCTGCCGGAACTATTTGAGCAATGTTCAATAATTTTTCAATCTTAGTACCTAATGATGCCATAATATTATCAAGTTTAACTTTATTTACACCAGGGTAATTGGATGAGTGAGCTCCATAGCAGCTTGTCTTTCAGGTCATCCCAAATCTTGCTTATGTCAAGGGCCCATCCCTTTGTTGAATTCCCCATGCATTGTTTTGACATGACTAATACATCTTTGCAATCCTCATTGCCACCTCCTTTTCGGAATTTTTGGCCTATGTCTAGTGAGACCTGGTGAATTGGGGTCCTTACCTCTTCTCACTCGAATTGCTTGTCTTGCTAGGTATGCCAATTGTTTTTCAGTTTAAGTTTTTCTTCTCACTTGAATTGCTCATTTCGTTAGCTACAGCTATCTTTTGCACACTTATATTACCTCAAATATATTCTCATGTCAGAAATTATGGATGGAACTTCACCAACAGTTTCTTCCAACCCCTCTACTGGGGAGACTCAATCATTCAATCAAAGTGCCGTCGAAAAGTGCCAGAAATTCATCGAAGACTTTCAAAAAGGGCTCATTCAAATGGGAGACACCTTACTCGAGATTGAAAAGGTTCTGCAAGCCGCCATTGTGGAATCAGATATTCTTACCCAACTTGAGTTCAAACCTGGATTCAATCACTATCTTGAACTCCTTGACCGAGCCCATGAGTCAAGAGAGTCGCATGACACCCAAAGGAGTGCAACCTTCGAAGAGCAGCAAAGTATAACAATGAATTCCAACTTGAAGTTGCCAATGATATGGGGGCTAAAGAGAAGGAGCTCCGAACAAAGTTATGAAAGCGAGTTCAACCTGAAGAAGAGGAAGGTAGTGAATTCAGGGATGATCATGAATATGTCCTTCATGGAAAAGACATTGTCTTACCTCTGACCACCTGCAGTTCTATCCCTGGCTTCAGCCAGAACACTTTTAGCGTGTCTCAATCAAGCGGGCAGAAGAACTTACCCTTGATTGCTATGAAGAGTGGTCAGAAGACTCCAAGTATTATCAAGGACAAGTTACTGGTACTCCAGGATGTCTGGGCTTCCCTTTGTCTCAATGGACTCTCCTCCTCCAAGGAAGAGCACCAGATCTCAAAAAGGTTTTGTCCAGACACTATTCCACTACCATTGACCCAAAACAATCTCAACCCCTTGGAAAGAGTTTCGAGATCACCTTGTCACAGCCTACCACAACCCATAAAGTCAAAACCTACTGTTATGACCATGCAAAACAGGAGATTAGTAAGAAGTCCTGGTCTTACATGGGGTTGTACTGGAGGGTTGTAAAGTCAAAGGGGCTTCGCCTCAGCTCGTGCGCTGTGCCCCTTACCCAAGTATGTGCCCTTAATTTTGGATGAAGTCCAAGGGAGAGTTCTGATGAAGTCCGGATGGAGAGTCCAGACAAACTCTAAGGCAGGATAGCTTGACAGAGCTCCAATGGACTTCTGGATGAGCACGGGAATGCGCCAGAACTATTTCCGGAAGGTAGGGAGTAATGGTAACCATTACTGGAACAAGTTCCAAGTAGAACAGATGAAAGATGGACCGCTGGACAAAGTCCAGGGCAGGATAGGAGCAGAGCTCCGGAGGGAAAGATGATCCATAGATGTCAGAGGATAGGATAAGATGAATCCAGAGGACTAGGGGTCTGGAGGAGCGGAGGAGCGGAGGAGCATAGCTCTGTGGATCTTAGAGGAAGTGTTGGCTACTAGAGAGGAGTAGGTCCGGATATGGTGTAGAGATAGTATAGACTACTCCGGACAAGGTCCAGAGCTAGACAATAATCCTGACCTATAGTACGTGCAATGGGGTAAAATCAGGTACTGTATCGTGCGGGGTATGTGGTGCTTATATCCTAATTTGTATGTACTCGGAATACTCTAGGTGTCATATACCATACTTCTAATCTCAGATCCGATCATATCCGTCCAGATCCGATCGTTTCCATATCCGTCCGGTCCACAGATCCTGTCTGGACCACCCGTCTGAATGTACTCACTTCTTGCACCTTAACTCCCTGGTGAACATCTGCGTCTATCTCCTTTCGTCATTTCTCCTACTACCAGTACTCCAGCTGTTTATATTTCCATCCTGTGTTACTGATCCGTTTCCTGTGTTCATTTCTGATTCATGCTTACTGATCCGCTGTGCAATAACTAATAGACTTCCGTTACACTTCATACATAGCCCTCGGTCCCGGACTTGCTGATTATCCGTCTTAGATACTTACTGTATATAAACCACTTGTAGATCTCCGTAGAACCTTAGTTCGAATATCATCTTAGATTCTACTCATTCTGCCTTCTCCGGACTTAAGCCACTCTCCGCTTTAAAGTCACCTTCCGAGACTTAGGATTGATTCCTATAGTCTATACCTCCGACTCTATCTTCGGATAGTCCATCTCCGTTAGTTTCTAGTTAGGAACTTGTTCCGAAACTAGCCTTAATCTCTGTCCTCCCCTTACGTTCCGAATAACCTTCGGACGTATCATATCCGACACCTTCGGACACCCGGATCCGTCACGCAACTCCTCCCGGGTCTTCGGACGAATAACTCCTCCCTGAAATAAGGGGCATTACTCGAGAAAGGGGCACAGTGTACGAACTGAGGCCAAAGCCCTTCGGATCTCTCTACCCTTGAGTACAGTCTTAACAGTATATTCGAACTCAAACCTTTCCGAGTAACTTAGCAACCATCCCATATCATGCCTCCCCGTAAAACTCAGAACACACTCCGAGGAGCCGGACTTGGTCCGATCCAACGAGATCCCACACCCATCGTCCAAACATTTACCAGTTTCTCTCAACGCCGCGCAAGCATGAGCGACATAGGTCAAAGTATCTCCACCTGTCAAGCCAGACCGGATCCGATAACACCAACTCGGAACCCGGATAACCCAGACTCCAATTCGCGCCCGACCATTCGCTTTGATGATGAGCTGCGCAGTAATCTACCAGATGATGAAGTTGATGATCCGGACAATGAGGACCTGGATGACGAAGAAGATAAAATCCACCTAAGCCCTCAGGACCAGGTCCTAGCCCAACTATCCGTAGCCATTAACCACCTCGCTCGCAGTAGCCGTCGCACCCCCACCTCGGATGATAGCAAAGTCAAAGTCCGTGAGCCAGATACCTTCGATGGGTCCGAACGGTACTGCTAAATGGGGTAAGACAGCCATGGACAAGTGTTATCTCCTGTAGACGTGAGACGAGTGTCAAAATATGGGGTTTTAAGCCCAGTGCCAATATGTTTGTTACATTGGATTGGATATGGACACAGATCAGATATGGACACGGATTGGATATGGACACGGATGGATATGGATTGGAGTGAATGGGTGGATTGGATATGTGAGCTGGATTAGATGGGTGGACTGGGATGTATAGATTGGGTGTCTGGATGTCCATGGATTGGATCTGATCTAGACCTGAATGTACGGTCTATGACACCTACGGAGACTGGAGTATCGCTACCAATCTCTGGATTGAAGCACTTTCCTTTATCATGCCTTGGAAAGAATCCGAATTATGAAGTTACAAGAGATATGTCTCAGGATTCTTCATTGATGTCCACTATAATCTCCACTCCCAAATCCTTGACTTTGATAAAGCATGTCGTCTCAAAATTGAAGGGCAAAAGTACTTGCGCTTTGACGCCATCTCCAAGTTCTGATGTCTCGAAGTTTCACACCTCTCATCTCTCGGAATGGTCGCATTCTCCGAAATTCAACAGTTATCCTCCTCAAATTCCAGGGAGAAAGTGTTTGGAAAGGGAGGGGGAGGAGGAAAGAAACCGTTACAATTGGGTTCGTCAGGACGAGGAGAACCTTGTCACAACTGGAATTGCAGAGCCTGTGATAAGTCCACTACCGAATGTCCGTGGTTCCACATCTGTAGCAAGTGTCGAGGGGGTCGCAAATGAGGAGACTGCCCAGTGGCAAAGGCTTCTAAATGAGTCTATTGCACATGGTCAACTATTTCACAGGAGAATGATTTGGGGAGAAGAATCTGAAACTCTTAGTGGTACGGCCTTATGGACTGAAATGGCCAAACCTTTACCATGTCCCCCTCTCTCTCAGTTTGAGAATGTTCCAGCTCTTATGACCGTTGCTAATAACCCTGATATTTTCCGAGTTTCTACTCCCATTAATATTGACCGCTTTGAGACTATCCTTACTCAAGCTAATCACCCTAATCCTCCTTTCGTTCAGTCTGTTTGTCAAGGACTACGCAAAGGATTTTGGCCTTGGGCTGACACCCAGTATGGAACCTATCCCACTACTTGGGACATACCTTCCCTACACCCTTGTCTGTCCTCGAGTGTGACTTTCTATGCAGTCAAATTATTAAGGAAGAGTCTGTGGGTCAGTATTCTTCCAACTTTGGCCTGGATCTCTTGCCAGGTATGTACAGTATGCCAATTCACACTGTTCCTAAAGAAGGAGGGAAATTTTGTCTTGTCACTAATCATAGTGCCGGAGAATTCTCTCTCAATTTGATGATTGCAAAGGAGGACATCGCTGGAGTTACTCTTGACAATGTCCAGGATCTTGGAGGAGCTTTGCGAGAGTATCGTCATTCCTATCCTAATGACGACTTAATTATCTGGAAGGCAGATGTTTCGGAGGCTTATCGTCATATGCCCATGCATCCTTTATGGCAAATTAAACAGATTGTTTCCTTTGATGGAGAGAGGAGAGTTGACAGAGCTAACATATTTGGTGGACGTGTATCACAACAAGTCTTCCACGCCTTCATGTCACTTGTTATCTGGATAGCCGTTTTCATTCACCTTATTCAAGCTTTCATTTACGTCAATGACTCATTCTCATTCTCCAAATTTGGTCATCTATCCTACTATGCCAAGTATCACAAAATGTTGCCTTCCAATATGGTCACACTTCTCCTACTCGGGGATGAGTTAGGAATACTGCATGAAGAGAGGAAGCAAATTTTTGGATCTCCTCTTCCAGTCATTGGTTTTGAGGTGGATCCAAATCTGATGAAGATTACTCTTAAAGAGGAGTCCAAGAGAGGTTTAGTCCAAGAATTGAAAGATTTTGCGAGATATAAAAGGTGGAGGTCACTTCAAGATTTCGAGCATATTGTGGGATCTCTAAATTGAGCACTAAATGTTTGTCCACTTTTACGCCCTGGGCTTTCGGCCATCTACGCCAAAATCACAGGAAAGACTAACTCTAAAGGGATGATTTGGTTTAATTGAAGTGTAGTCAAGGAACTTCGTTGGGCAGCATTCCTTCTAGAATGTTCGAGTGGTGTCTGTCTTTTAAAGTCCACTTCTTGGAGCTATCAACCTCTATATCAATGGACATACTTCAAGTGTTTTGTGATGCATCAGGATCTGGAATGGGATTTTGGTATCCTTCTCTCAATCTCGGTTTCCAATCTAACCTTCCCGAACATCCTCTCATGAAGGATATATTTATATTCTTTTACAAGGCTCTATGCATCGCTTCTGCAATTCATGATGCCGTCACTCATTTACCAAAAAATGGATGACTGGCTGTTTTCACAGACAGTCTCAATTTGGTATATCTGTTATGAACTGGGATGGCGTCACCAGCGACAGTGAAAAGACACAGACGGTCTGCTGGGAGGTTCTTACAATGTCCAGAAGAGGGCAAGGTGAAAGTACAAGGAACGCGTTCCGAGTACGATCAAGGGTCTGGCCTCAGGGACAAGTCCGAGAGGTTCTACAAGAATAGAGACTAAGGCTAAGGAGTGCTTAGACTTGGAGACAATTCAAGACGACTTAGGTTGGAGGCCTAAGCGAAGGATGTTCCAGGTAAAACCTAGTAAGATTAAAGTAAAGAATCTACTACAAGTACACTGTGCTTATATAGGTATATATGTGCACACAGACCAGGTAACCATGAGAATGTAATTGCGTATCCTAATAAGGAAGGCATGTGTTGTACAGATGTGTTGAGCATATGAGTCAGAGTCATGTGACATGATATACAAGTAAGAAGATAAAGGGAAAATGAATAGGGGCACGTACAACTGTAACAATATCTATTCAACTCATTATCCGGCGGTCCAGGTTATAATCATCTCTTGATGTATGTGGTGGAAGTGATCCTTGCCTTTCAAGTTGATTTCCATTGTAAAGATACAATCTAGCCTGGGCTGTAGATGAACCATGGCCTAAACTAGTATGCGAGTCTTGCGCTCCGTCTAGTCTGCTTCACTTGCAAAGCAAGAGCATTCAACCCTAAAGGGAATGCTAAGTTAATATAGTTCAATAATGCCCAACCTGTGGTGCAAGACTGCCGTCAGAGGTAGCGAGATGCTAGCGGTGACCTCCGGTCTGTGGGAAACTTGCGGTAAAACTAGCGGTAAGCATGGGAATGCGGTAGGCAAGCGGTAGCGTGAACAGTAAAACAGTGGTAGTACAAGTCGTAAAACTGCGGTAAGCGTGGGAACTTCTGCGGTAAAACAAGTGGTAGTGTAGTGGTGAAGCATGAGAAAGTGCTAGCGCTAGTGGTGAAGCGCAGGAAAGCGGTAAAGAGCGGTAGTGCATGCAGTGGTAAAGCAATTCTTAAGGAAACAGTGACTTCAGTAAAGGACTTTATTTCGTAGTGACAGTAGTGGTGACTATTCCTAAGTACCGTGTGTACTATAGGAGGGAAGTAAAAGTACCGGAATGTGTGAAGAGTCCTTTTTAACATATACTGTGAATGGCCGGAATACATAGTGAGAACGGTAGCGAGATAGAGATATTTAGCTAAGAGGCACGCAGTGAGCAAGCGGTGTCACGGAAGGTAAGGTAAGTCTTGCCATAGCTTTAGTAACAGCGGAAACGAATATGCTATGCACCAATGGATCTTAGACAGAAATGGAATGGACAGGAGGACATCAGTAGCGAGATTCAGTAAGGGGCAAGGATCCACAGAGCAAAAACAGTACCGGCGAAGCGAAAAGGGGTAATGCTTGCTATAGGGGTTTTCTTGGTAGCTACTGTAGGCAGTAACGAGAAACTTGTGTAAAACAGCACTTTCATGGTCAGCATGACTTTGTTCACTACACCGTGTTTTCCACATATCTGGAGAAGGCAACACCATCGCAGATCATCTTTTGTTACAAACTGGGATGGCGTCACCAGTGACAGTGATAAGACACAGACGGTCTGCTGGGAGGTTCGACTACATTCAAAAGAGAATGAGGACTACTACTTAGGAAAGGTTCCAAGTAGGATCAAGGGTTCAGTCGAAGAGTTGCGACTCTAAGACGATCGGTATAATAGAGACTAAGGCTAAGGAGTGCTTAGACATAGAGACGATGTAACAAACATATTGGCGCTGGGCTTAAAACCCCATATTTTGACACTCGTCTCACGTCTACAGGAGATAACACTTGTCCATGGCCATCTTACCCCTTTAGCAGTTCTGGCAGCATCCCATGCTTACCACACACCGTACCGACTGCTGCACCACGTTCCACGAACCGATGTCCTTCCATGTCCTTGCCGCATCCGCATAGCTCCATTTGGTGCGTAGTTTGTTTTCTGTTCGTTATCACTGATTCCACAGCAAGCCTTATTACATGTTGCCTTGTGCCGCAGCACCTCGCGCTATGTTTACTTACAGCAGTTACTACACTCCAGTGCTGCTAATCTCGCCTAGAGTATTCCGAGTACATACAAATTAGGATATAAGCACCACATACCCCGCACGATACAGTACCTGATTTTACCCCATTGCACGTACTATAGGTCAGGATTATTGTCTAGCTCTGGATCTACCCAGTAGTGGACATAGTCTTTAAAGTTCACTTATCGCTTGTTAATTCATCACGCTCATTCTCCGTTACTGCTGGCATACCGCTGGACTTTTGATTGATACTTTGACTGAACTTCTCACGCTCCGCTACTTTACCACTGAAAGTACCGCAGACTTCTTTACTGTTTCCTCGCACCACTCACAACCTTACTGCTACCGCTGAGACCATCGCTCGACATTGCTCGCTCGACACAACTGTTACTGACTTTATCTCAACGACGGTAGCACCACTACGCACGACGCTAGTTCCGGCAGTATCATCGCTGACCGCGGCAACTTACTGCTGACCTCGACGCTTGTTTCGCAAATAAGTTAGACTCGAACTTAACCATACTAAATAGGCATTTCCCTTTAGGGCTGAACGCTCTTGTTCTTACAAGTGAAGCAGACTAGACGGAGCGCAAGACTAACATACTAGTTTATACAGCCCAAGCTAGGTTGTATCTTTACAATGATTCAGATGACTTAGGTTGGAGACCTAAGCGAAGGATATTCCAGTTAAAACCCAGTAAGATTAAAGTAAGGTATACAAGTGTAATACAATGTGCTTAAATAAGCAAATATGTGCGCACGGACCAAGAGAGACGTGAGAACGTAAGTGCGTATCCAAAGAAGGAAGGCGACTATAGTACAAATGCATTGAGCATATGAGTCAGAGTCATGTCACATACGACTGTAACATTACCCCCGTTTTACACATAAAGTCACCGACTTTATTCATCCTGATTAGCGTAATAGACGGGATCGTTGCTATACTCGTAGTCTTCATCAAGAACTGAACCACTCATCACATACACGGCTTCTTCAACTCCAGCATGTCGTTTTGAATCTTGTCTAGCTGCTGCTCGAGTTTGTTCATCGTCAAGCTGTTGTTCCCAAGAACAAAGCACGTTGTAGAAGCCGTTGTCCTTCCAAGTTAAGGTGAAGGGGGCAGTTCCGACTCGTTGGGGACAGTAAATGGATAAATGAGTCGGCGCCCAATACCGACAAACCCCACACTGGTATTCTCCACAATTCTTCTGACAATGCCCGAGTAGTCCGCAGACGCAGCATTTCATATTCTCATCAGGATTGGAGTTGGCTTTTCAAAGTGGAGTTGGAGCGATGATGCGGCAGTGAGGACTCACAGAACGTGTGCGTTTCTTCCCTCATTTACGAGTAATACGTCTAAGGGCTCACTCGTTGCTAGAGCGAATGTCGTTGACTTGACAATCATCGATGGTATAAATAGAGGGTGCTGGTGTCACAACAGCTGCAGCAACCAATTCGTCTGGGTCTGAGGATGTTGTGGGCCCTAGAGCTTCTATGAGGATGGGAATGGTAGAGTCGAAAATGCGAGGGACAACCATAGGAGGATGGATGTGAAGGTCTTTTAATAGTTGACCGAGCGCATTGACTTCGACAGGCTCGTTATCTAGTTCTTTTGTCACATGAGTCCCGAGCGTGATAATCTCAGCAAGCTCGTTATGTAGTGCATTAGTTACGACCACTTTTTCGTGCGTGGCACGGCATTCAGTGAACAGATGAGGAGGTTCTGTGTCCTCATCAAGCATAATGGTAGTATTGATTGGCAAAGGCGTGGGTTGCATTTCAGAATGGTGGATAGCGTCGATTAAGCAAGCTACCAATCCTCTCGCTTCTCTAGAATTGACCGTTGCTCCTTCAAGTTCTCCGATGATGGCATCAGCTGTGTTATTTGCTTCCTGAACAGCAGCGAGTAAGCCAGTAAGGGCAGTGATATTAGAATGAGTGCCCGAATCATGGGTGGAAGGAGCAGGAATTGGAAGTGGATCTCTTTGTGGAGAGGGAGGTCTCGCCACACCTGCTCGATGCTCGGCCACGATGTGAATAGCCGTCTCAACATCAGCCTTAAAGAATTGGGAAGAAGAAGCAGCCCGTAAGAGCGAATGCATTTCTGGCAGTGTAGGATTTGCTGATGGATAGCATCATCTTGAATGTCATGGCATATGGTTTCGATGAGGGCAGCTGTGTGGATGATGTTGGTGAGGAGGATAGTGACAAATGCATCCTTGCTGGTAAGGATCTTTTCAATCTCAGTTGCGTGTCTAGGACAGAGGAGGGCAGCTTCAACGAAGGAGTTTTCGTCGATGTTTCTGATGAGGTCGGCATAGTGGTCAGTGGTGGTATACGTTTCTTCAGCGACAGGGTGGATGTAAGCAGTGGAGAATGAAGTTTTTGTGGACAAGGTCATATTGAATGGTTTATGGGGCTGGTTCGACTTCAAAGGGCATGTCGTTTCTTATAAGCATTCAAGATTCGTGCAGAGTTTGCTAAATTCTTTTCGGGGATCCATTTGTTATCTCCCGATGAATATCCTTTCCAAGAGACAAGATAGCGTTGGTGATTACCGGTTCCTTTGTGGGAAAGAATTGCTTCTACTTTGTATTCTTCTTCTTCTTCAATGATATCAGGCGGTGGTTCAAGGAAGTTCAGGCCATGTACGTCTGTTTCGCTATAGGAAGATAACATGGAAGCATGGAAAGTGGGGTGAATTTTCCATTGTGGAGGGAGTTTGAGCATGAATGTGATAGGCGATAAGACATTAGTGATCGGGAAAGGGCCATATCGCTTTGGTGCAAGTTTTCGCGATGGGAGTTTGAGTCTAAGATTAGCAGCAGATAGCCAAACCTTATCTCTGATCTTCCATTGTTGGTACTTATCTCCTCAGGATCATTCTGCCATTGTTTGCATGGCAATATTGTGGCATGCAATGGCTTCTTCTTGGATCTTCTGCTGCTGGTATGGTAGAATCAGGGATTAAATGGGGAATGACGCGGGGTTCATATCGCATCATGAGAAAGAATGGCAAAGCATTTGGGGCATCGTGTTTTCGATGATTATGAATGAACTCAGCAATAGGGAGATGTTCTATCCAATCTCCAGGGTTGTTGCGGCAGTAGATATACAAATATGTTTCTAATTCTTGATTGAGCCGCTCAGTTTGACCATCAGTCTGGGGGTGGTAAGCCGTAGATGGGGCGATGGCATAGTCGAGGAGTCGGGCAAGTTCTTTTGAGAAATGAGATAGGAACTGCGGGCCACGATCGGAGATGACTTTGTCATGGAGTCCAAATTGGCGATAAACATGTTTCAAAAATAACTTGGCAACGCCTTCGGAAGTAATGGTTTTAAGGCAAGGGATGATAATTACCCCCTTATAAGGCCATGGTCCACCATGACCATGATACTATCAAAGCCCCCTGACACGGGGAGGTCAGTGATCAAGTCAATGGAGATTTGCGAAAAAGGGCAGGAAGCAGAGGAAGGGATTGGCACAAGGGGAGGGCGGACCGGATGCGTGTCAGACTTCATTTGCTGACAAAGGGCGCAACCCTCGACATATTTATGGATGTAGGCACCCATAGAGGGCCACCAAGCTTCCTGCTTAACAAGCTCTTCAGTTTTGAAATGACCAGGATGACCAGCAGTGATATGATCATGATAATGATTAAGGATGGCAGCGCGATGGTCGGGAGGAATGTAAGCGTGGTTCTTGAAATAGAGTACATCACGATCAATCTTCCAATCGGACAATGCCGACTTCATAGGAGGAAGACAAACACCGTCTAATGCATCTGACGCTGTTTTGAATACAGGGTCATCCAAGGGATCAGAAGTAGCCAATACATCAAGTAGATCATTGTCGATAAGTGTCATATACCGTACATTCAGGTCTAGATCAAATTCAATCCATGGACACCCAGACACCCAATCTACACATATCCGATCCACCCATCCAATCCAGTTCACATATCCGATCCACCCATCCACTCCACTCCATATCCGATCCATGTCCATATCCGATCTGTGTCTATATCCAATCCGAGTTCATATTCGAACTATTCCCGCGCACCTGCGCATCACCCCTTTTAGAATATACCTGTGTCTCTGGCTTTTGGGTATCTCTGTGCTTCTGGCTCTCAGTGATCTCTGCCTCCGTCTTGATAAGTATTTCATACAAGCTTCATCTCCGAGTTCATAGCCTTATGTCCCGCTGTACTTACTAATGTGTTTCCATATGCTTCAGACATAGCCTCGGACTATCTGTACTTACCCTCTGGCATGCTCCTACAGTATATAAACTTGTAGTACAACTCCTGCAGACCTGAGTCTGATTCATTGTTCCTACTTCTGTATATTCCTTTGATTACTCTATATCCTGTTATCATGTCTATATAACTCCGTTTCTGTTCTTGCACTTGGGCTCCAGCACTTGTAAGCTTCTGACTCAGGCCTATGGGATCACTGCCTAGGCCGGAGCTTTGATCCTATGTCCTATAATCTTTCCAGACTTCGTCCATCTCCATCTATCATCTGTTTCACCTCCAACTCTACCTTTGGTAGTCTTATACTGTCTGTTTCTATTCCGGACCTTGTCCAGAGTAGTCTATACTATCTCTACACCATATCCGGACCTACTCCTCTCTAGTAGCCAACACTTCCTCTAAGATCCACAGAGCTATGCTCGTCCAATCATCCGCTCCTCCGCTCCTCCGCTCCTCCGCTCCTCAGCTAGTTTAGTACCCGCAACATGATGTAGTTCAATGTCGAAGAGTGACAATGTTAATTGCCAGTGAGCTTGTCGTTGTGTTAACTTCTGTGCGGTACAGAAGTATAGAAGGTTTTTGTGATCAGTGAAGATGAGGACAGTAAGGGCACTTCCTTCAAGATAGGATAGTAACACCATTCATTTAATGTGCGGATGACTGCAAGTAACTCCCAATCAAAAATTTGATAGTTACGCTCCGCTGGGTTCAATGACTGAGACAAGTAGGTGCATGGGTGGTAGATGCTGTTTTCGTCGGTTTGCAATAGGACACCTCCCGTTGCTACAAGAGAAGCATCAGTCGCGACCGCAAATTGCCGGGATGGATCTGGATTGCGAAGTACCGGTTGTTTGATGAAGCGTTCCTTGAGATCTTGAAAGGTGTCCTGACATTGAGTCGTCCAAAGGAAGGGAGTATCCTTCTTTGTGAGATCAATAAGGGGTCGTGCGATATCGGAGTAGTGGGAAATGAATGTGTGGTAGAAGTTGCAGAAGCCGAGGAATGACTGAACATCTTTTACTGATTTCGGAGTTGGCCATTCGGCGATTCCTCTGGTTTTGGCGGTGTCCATAGCCACTTGTCCAGGACGAATGATCATTCCAAGGTACTCCACTTCTTCTGCATCGAAGGTACATTTTTCCAGTTTCAGGAATAAGTGCTCGTTTCATATTTTCATCAAGACTCGTCTAGTCCGTTCGCGGTGTTCTGCCATTGTTGTGGAGAAGATCAGGATATCGTCCATGTAAATAACCATCCATCCTTCATCGATTTCTTGCTGGAAGGTACAATTCATATACCCTTGGAAGGTTGCAGGGGAATTGCAAAGGCCAAAGAACATGACATTTAGTTCGAAGAGACCAAATTCCGTAGTAAATGCTGCTTTCCAGCGATCATCAGGATGGATGTGAATATTATTGTAACTGGACCGGATATCCATTTTCATAAAGAATTGTGCATTGTGAAGGCATGCGACAAGAGAGATAGTGAGTGGAAGCGGGTAAGCGTTCTTGACCATCCAATCATTGATGTAGCGGTAATCTTGACAGGGACGTAATTCTCCACTCTTCTTTCCTACGAAGAAGAAGCCACTGGCTTGGGGTGACTTCGATTCCGAAATGAAGCCTTTTGCAACGTTTTCGTCAATGAACATTTTAACGGCAGCGCGTTCTTTTTCTGACAATGGGTAAACCTTAGATGTACGAGGGATGAAACCGGGTTTGGTATCAATATGATGATCAATACCAGGGCGTTCAGGGGGTAGTTTGTTCAGACCATCTTTAGCAAAGACATCCGCGAAGTCGTGCAGGTATTCCGGAACCAATTCTTTGAAGGGCTTCTTTTCTTTTCCTTCTCATCCGTGGTGAATTCCTGAGCTTTATTACTGTATTTCGGAGGAGGAAGGGAGATTGTGGAATAGTTAGGGAGTTGTTCGAGTTGAGAAGTTCCATCTCGTGTGAGAGGTGTATCCATGGATACTTCGTCAATGATTCTCATGTTAATTCTGTCGACATCATACTCCACAAGGAACTCTCTGTCTCTGAGCTCGTAAGAAGAAATTTTGCGTACTTCCGGTGCATGCCAAACATCCTGCATCATATTAAATTGTTCATCATCTTTGGTGGGTATGGTGGTCGTCATGGGTTCGTCCGGATCAGGAATTTCTTCGATGGAAGGGTGAGCAACTTGGGCAGTACGAAGTACTTAGTTAATTTTGGGATATTATGAGCTCTTCCTCTAAGATCGTCGTCAGGTTTCTGCTTTCCATGTCACATGACTCTGACTCATATGCTCAACGCATCTGTACTATAGTTGCCTTCCTTATCTGGATACGCACTTACTTTCTCACGCCTCTCTTGGTCCGTGCGCACATATTGGTCTATTTAAGCACGTTGTACTTGTAGTAGATTCTTTACTTTAATCTTACTGGGTTTTACCTGGAACTTCCTTTGCTTAGGTCTCCAACCTAAGTCGTCTTGAATTGTCTCTAAGTCTAAGCACTCCTTAGCCTTAGTCTCTATTCTCGTAGAACCTCTCAGACTTGTCTTTGAGGCCGAACCTTTGATCGTACTCGGAACGCGTTCCTTGTACTTTCACCTTGTCCTCTCTTGGACATTGTAAGAACTTCCCAGCAGATCATCTGTGTCTTTTCACTGTCACTGGTGATGCTACCCCAGTTCATAACAAAAGATTAAAGTCTATTCCGTACTATACGGGTCACCCGACCCACATAATCTCCCGTCAAAGACAGGCCAGCAGATGATGGGCCAAGGTTATGTATATCCTCGATGTTGACGGATGGGCCGGGGGGAATATTATTTCCGATGGAGATGGGTGGGCCGGGAGACTTGTATTTTCGGGAGAGACGGGTGGGCCGAGGGAAACATGATTTCTGATGTTGATGGATGGGCCAGGGGGATATAATCCCCGACAGAGATGGGTGGGCTCATCTGGGTAGTATGTAGAGTAGGATATTATAGACAGCTGGGCTGAAGAGAGATGCAAGGCAAATATTATTGCATAGACGGGTGGGCCGAGGTAAGAGAATATTACATATACGGGTGGGCCGAGGGTGCAGTAAAATATTTATTGCATAGACGGGTGGGCCGAGGTAAAATATATTACATATACGGGTGGGCCTAGATATGTATCATAAAGATGTACAGCTGATGTAGCCACCAGAGAATCAAACACATAGGATACATGCACCCTATGAGTGCATATACATACCATCAACCACCAAAATCTAAACCCTGAAGCACGAAAACCTGAATTCATCATGTCTGACATTCATCGATAATTGAGGTGCCGGGTGCCAGGTGCCAAGTCCCGAATCCAGGAACTCGAAACTGGAGATGCAAACTAGAGATTTCCTGAATTCCAGATACCCGGACACCCGAAACACAACACACAAGGTGAAAGATTTAAAGTCCATGTGTGGAGTCATCTAGTGCTGAGTGCCGGGTGCGGGTGCAGAGTACTGAAACTAGAAACTAGAAACTCGAGATTCGAGACAAAACAGACATCTACCAAAAATGTGTGGATCAAAGTTTTGTTGTTGCCTGACATGTGTCTGAGTCCCGAGGACCGAACCCTGAAATTGTAGACTACCGGATTTCGGGATTGGGGGTTCGGCACTCGAGATTCAAGATTTGAGATGAAAAAGATATCTACCATACATGTGTGGATCAAAGTCATTATATTGCCTAACATTGTTTTCGGTCTCAAGTGCAAAAGCCTGAGTACCGAACCGTGAACCCCTAAATAGTAGACTACCAGATTTCGGAGTTCGGAGTTCGGCACTTAGAATGTGTTGATCAATAGGTGTCTATTGCCTCACATTGTTCTGAGTCCCGAGTTGCGAGTGCTGGGTGCCGGGGTTCAGGGTTCAGCACTGACAATATGTTGCTCAAGATCTTTCACATTATGAGTACCAAGTCCCGAGTCCCGAGTGCCGGGTGCCAGAGTTCGGGGTTCGGCACATAAAATATGTGGATCGAGGTCTTTCACATTGTTTTGACTGCCGAACCCCGAGCTCCGGCACCCGGGAGTTAGCACAATGTGAGGCAATACCATGATATTGATTTACACATGTTGAGTGCCAAACCCCAAGTGCCGGAGCTTGGGGGTCGGCAGTCAAAACAATGTGAAAGACCTCGATCCACATATTGTATGTGCTGAACCCCGAACTCCAGCACCTGGCACTCGGGACTCGGGACTTCCCGAGCTCTGGCACCCGGGAGTTAGCACAATGTGAGGCAATACCATGATATTGATTTACACAAGTTGAGTGCTGAACCCCGAGCTCTGGCACCCGGGAGTTAGCACAATGTGAGGCAATACCATGATATTGATGTACACATGTTGACTGCCGAACCCCGAGCTCCGGCACCCAGGAGTTAGCACAATGTGAGGCAATACCATGATATTGATTTACACAAGTTGAGTGCCGAACCCCGAGCTCTGGCACCCGGCACTCAGGGATCGGCACTCGAATTGTGTAAATCAATATCATGGTATTGCCTCACATTGTGCTAACTCCCAGGTGCCGGAGCTCGGGGTTCGGCAGTCAACTTGTGTAAATCAATATCATGGTATTGCCTCACATTGTGCTAACTCCCAGGTGCCAGAGCTCGGGGTTCGGCAGTCAACTTGTGTAAATCAATATCATGGTATTGCCTCACATTGTGCTAACTCCCGGGTGCTGGAGCTTGGGGTTCGGCACTCAACATGTGTAAATCAATATTATGGTATTGCCTCACATTGTGCTAACTCCCGGGTGCTGGAGCTCGGGGTTCGGCACTCAACATGTGTACATCAATATCATGGTATTGCCTCACATTGTGCTAACTCCCAGGTGCCGGAGCTCGGGGTTCGGCAGTCAACTTGTGTAAATCAATATCATGGTATTGCCTCACATTGTGCTAACTCCCGGGTGCCGGAGCTTGGGGTTCGGCACTCAACATGTGTAAATCAATATCATGGTATTGCCTCACATTGTGCTAACTCCCAGGTGCCGGAGCTCGGGGTTCAGCACTCAACATGTGTAAATCAATATTATGGTATTTCCTCACATTGTGCTAACTCCCGGGTGCCGGAGCTCGGGGTTCGGCACTCAACATGTGTACATCAATATCATGGTATTGCCTCACATGGTAACCCGGCACTCGGTGATCGTGATTCGGGACTCAACTTTGTATTGCCTCACATGGTTCTAACTCACGGGTGGCGGGGTTCGGGGGTCGTTGTTAAAATATGTGGATCGATATCTGTCTCATTGTTATGAGTACCAAGTCCCGAGTCCTGAGTGCTGGGTGCCGGAGTTCGGGGTTCGGCATTCAACATGTGTACATCAATATCTTTGTATTGACTCACATTGTTCTCACTCCTGGGTGCTGGGGTTCGGGGTTGGGTGGTTAAATATGTGGAGCGATATCTTTCACATGGTTATGAGTCCCGAGTCCAGATTCCCAACTGCCGGGTGCCGGAGTTCGGGGTTCGGCACTCCCCACGTGTAAATCAATATCTTGGTATTGCCTCACATGTTTCTAACTCCCGGGTGCCGGGGTTCGGGGTTCAGTGATAGAAAATGTGCATCGACATCTTTCACATTGTTATAAGTTCTAAGGCCCAAGTTCCGAGTGCCGGGTGCCAGAGTTCAGGGTTCGGGACTGAACATGTGTCAATCAATATCTTTGTATTGCCTCACATGGTTCGAACTCCCGAGTGCCGGAGTTAGGGGTTCAGCACATCAAATATGTGGATCGATATCTGTCAGATGGTGATGAGTCCCAACTCCAGGGTCCTGGGGTGCGGGGTTCGGCACTTAAGATATATGGAATGATGTGTTTCACAATGTGACCCGGCACCCAGGACAAGGTAACTCGACAGAGATGTTTCAAATTCTTTAAATTGTGTGTTGTGCTTGAGGTAGCCGGATATCTGGCATTCGCGAAATATCCATTGTGAATCTCCATTGTCCTGTTCCGGATGTCCGGCCTTGGCATCCAGCACTGACATTCATTCAACCATTGTATATACATCTATGAACATACACTTATGTAGCCATTTCACCCTCATCAGCAGAGGGTTCAACCTTCACCTCAACATCCATATCATCAGAATCATATTCTGGCACAAGGTTGCCTGGATCATCTGGGTCCACAAGTTCAGATAAGGTCAGATGGTCATAGACAATTGGGGTGACTCACAAGCTGATGCAGGTGCAGGTGTCTTGGGGGCAGTGATTGTCTTGCTGCGCCCACGGGACTGTGCCTTGGGTGTGGTCACAGCAGGGACAGCTGGAGTGCCGGAGGGGCCACGAGATTGACTGTGAGTTCGGGCTTTGGACTGTGAGGCAGCCGGCGCATTGGAGGGAGCTCTGGAAGGTGTCCTGGAGCGAGCCTGCCGGGTGGTAGACTTCCCTCGAATATGTTTTGGCAGGGATCCCATGGATGCTGGGACACATTTGATCTTCTTGGTGGCGCAGCAGACGCACAACAAACATGGGGCACAGGTCCTCCTGTCCAACCGAGTGGCGCAGGGCCACTTCTCCTGGGTGCAATAATGGCAGGGGTTGTTCTGTGGGTTCCATTAGTTGATGGACTCATTGGAATTCATTAGAGTACTCACTGGGCCGGGAATGAGAATATCACCTGTATCCATGACTGCAGGTTCCTCAGCCGGAGTGCTGGACATTGCCTGGGGGGTCTCGACAACCTCCAGACGACTGCCGGAGGTGGCCTGACAATGGGTAAGTACAGGCGGGAGGTCCGGACAAAGAATCATGACTCACCATCACCTTGGGTGGACTGCCGGCAATGAGCTGGTGATATATAAGCATTTTCCCAAGTGCCGGACAACTAAATATTACTTACTGAAGCAGGCCCAAACAATTGCTTCTTTGGGGAACGTGGTGAACGAGGGGAATGAGGCGTCCCTACACCAATTATGGAAGGCCGGGGAACGTTGAGCGCCGGCACTCCACTCGAAATAGGCTACAGAAAATTGAGAGAATGAAAACAATGAGCTGGACGACATACCTGAACAATTGTGTCTTCATCATCTTCCGACTCCACAAGCAACTTCTGCTTGACATGGCAAGTTGCCTTGACCTGCTTGCGACCCTTCTTGGCCGACTTCGGAGGTGAGGAAGAGTGTCCAGACATCATGGGGGACTTCCTCTTCCTGCTCCCTTCCACCTCCGGCTCTAGGTCAGCAACAACCGCCTTACCTTTTCCTTTGTCCCAGAGCTCGGAGGTGGCATGGGTGGAAGAACCAGCGACATTGCCAGCGACGACGGGTGGGGAGGGAAGGTCCACAGTGATTGGGCCAATGGAAGGGTTAGGCATGACAGGGAGATCACCTGAATGGTCACCTAAAGCCTCCCAGGCGCGAATCTTGCTGCGCCAGGAGTGTTTCAACACCCAGGGGTCGTCATGGCCAATGCTGTGCCAGTTGGGCCACACCCGGGGAGTCATGGACCTGACTCTCATCAACTCCTTGGAGCAGGATGCAATGATGCTGGGCATGTAAGGCCCTTTCTCATGCTCCCGGACGATCTCAGCCTACCCAGATCTTAGAAAAACCAAAAGTAAAATTAACACATGAATGGTACTTACCACAAGATTAGTGACTTGTGCTGTCAGAGCAAGGTGGGCTTGGCCAGTGCCAGCAGGCATGAGCCGCGCCCCGGCGATGATGCCCACAATCTGAGCAGTGGTTGCCTTGAGACTGGCCAAAGAGGTTTCAACTGAAGTAGACATTTGGATTGACTTGAAAAATGTGAAAAGCTTGAGATAAGTTTGAAATCTGTGATCACTTGGATGAAGTTTCAAAAGAAACCAGACAATTGAAGGACAATCTTGATAAGCGTTGATTGTTTGTCTTTGTTTGGTCGTGGTTCAACTTTCGGCCATTGCCAGCCATGTGTTGAACTTCGAAGTTATCAGTTATCAATCAGTTTGATCAGTTGTTCAGACATCATGAGATCTCAACCAGCAGTCAGATTTTATGAACCTCCGGTAACTGAATACAACTCAATGGATGTGGATGACTCAACCGACTCCCGGATTTCACTGGGTATGTTGTGCTTTCAGTACAGCTCTCAATTGACCGGAGATGGACCAGATGCACTGGATGATGTATACCTTGGGCCGGATGATGAGACTGAGTCCCGGATTTCATCAGGTATGTGTTGCTTTGAGTATATCTTACAATTGACTGGACATGTATTAGATCCATGTGAAGATGTATACCTTGGGCCGGATGATGAGATCGACTATGATTCTGGGTCATCAGGTGTTCCGGATGTCTTGGATGCAGTTCCTGGTAGGTTTCTCACTTCACCTTTAGATAGTCCAACTGTGGATGTTCATTCAATCCATCCAGATCATTTATGCCCGGCTCAGCCTGAGGAACTGCCTTTGTTCAACGATCCGGACTTGTACCTAGGGCCTGATGATGATCTTATTGATTGTGATGAAGCACCGGAATGTGCTGATGTTGAGATTGATGCTCCGGCTATCCCAGGAATAGCAATTCCAGGTGAGTTCACTCATACAATCTCATTTTTATTGTTGATGTGATGTCCCAAGCACATGCAACACCTCCTAAATGTCAGTCCCCCATACCGGAACTCAGCAATGAAGACCTGCGTGCCATGCTTAGGGAGTTCATGCCCCTAGGGTCATATGATCAAACAGAATGTGAGCATTTAATTGTTCATCATGTATCTTTCTGCTAATTTCCTTGAAGTTGAATCAATTCTGGATCGCCTGGACCATTACCAACAGCGTCATGGCCATCTTCCGGAGCCTACCGTACATCAACTCTTCGAGGCTGACCGACCATTCCGAGTGGCTTGGGCTGACACATCTGACAAACTCAGAAGAGCTGATATGGACCTCCGGAGGTTGCAAAGGGCCAAACAGATGAGCTCTGAATTGCTGCTTGTATTAGATACCCTCATTGAAAAGTGTGATGATCAACCCCATATGTAAATATTTGGATATTCATTCACATACTTACATCATGTGAACCACTGAATTTTTCATGTATAACAATGACATTTCCAATTGATTTTAGATGATGCACACACCCAATTGTCCCATTCCAACAGCCAATTATTGATTCCCGGGGTCCGGAGCTCGGTGATTGGGATTCATCCGGAACTCGGTGATCGGGTTTCGTGATATTTGGATTTTCATTCACATACTTAAATCATGTGAACCACTGAATTTTTCATGTATATCAATGACAGTTCCAATGTATTTTAGATGATGCACAAACCCTAATCTCTAATACCAACTACCAATGATTGATACTTGGGTGCCGGACCTCGGTGATCGGGAGTCGTCTGGAACTCGGTGATCAGGATTCGTCCGGAACTCGGTGCTTAGGATTCAACATTTTGGAAGTGGGACACTGTGTTTTGAGAAGTGTGACAAATGATGAAAATGTGGTAAACATGGGGGCAGTTTGGTATATGTACATTATTTCCTTCCCCTTGCCCTGGTTACTCGAAGTGTACTCTCTACCGGCTTTTGAGACTTACTCCAGGTGGTCCTTGCGGATGGTTCAATGACAGCTTTCTTGCTCTGTATACTCCTTGGTTCCGGCAATGCGTTCCTCTCTTCCACTTCCTCAGTCAACCTGGCCAGGTGGTCGCCCATCCGTGATGTCAAAAGTGCACCTGCCTTGGCTGGCCTGGCCGGGCGAGGCTCCAGCATTGAACATGGAACTTCTGTCTCCTTGGGTGCTGAAGATGGGTGTGCTATTTGTCTGGGTTTCTTCAGTGGGTATCGACCATCAGCCGAGTCATCATCAATGTCATCCTCCTTGTCATGAGTTTCACTGTCGGTATCACTCTCGGCTTCGGTTGATGGATCCCGGGGCCTTCGGAGAGTTCCACTCTTCTGCATTCTCACTTGACAAGTCAGACGTGATGGCGACTTCCCGGATACCACAGATGGTACCATGTCCCCATCCTGTTTCCGTGATGTCTGGAAGCAACGGCATCCCATTTCCATCTGTGTCGAGTTCAAAAGCTGGTTTTCTGACTCTTTTGCGACCTCCCTTGACCTGTCATCCTCCGTCCTGTGCCCCGGCACCTATCATTGTGATGATCAACAAATTCATTCTTGCATCCAAAGTTCAAACACTCACCGAACTGTTCCTGGGCGTACTCCTGCCATACTGGCTCAATGTCCTCCCAGTCCTTAGTCTTCATGAAGCTGTCCCCATCTCCTAATGCCTCATTATCATCATGCCTGCACACATATATTGAGATCCAAGATCGGCGATGACGGACACAATTGACTTACATCCCGAACAGAACCTCTCCCTGTTCATTCTTCCAAGCTGACAACACAAAAACTCTCATCCCGCATTGCCTCCACATCTCTTTCAAAAAGTGCTCCATATATGCCGGTCCCTTCTTACGAGCAACTTCTGCTTGTATCTCTGGAGGAGGAAAGCTGTTTGACCATTCTTCCGCTGTTTCTTTTGCCTTCTCCAACTTGTCATCGTCCAATTCAGCCATGACTCTCTTCACAGCCCCCTGATAATGTTTGAACATACCGGGATCTCCCGGCTTTGCCCCGGACTCGTCCTTAATCCTCTTTAGCACCTCTTCGCGCTTCTGCTGGTAGACCACCATCCTAGGCGTCCATTTCCTCCCATACTTTATCATGTCCTTCCTTTCCTTCCTTTTCTTGTTGTTGAACAACCAAGTGTTATACATCTGAGAGTTGATGGAAGAATAAGATGTTAAAATTGTAGTTTTTCAACACAACGAAGACGCATCACCTGCTTCCTCTTTTTCCATTGTCCTTGGTCGACTTTAGGAGCAAACAACCTGGCTGCCCTGGCAATTGCAGTGAAAACCCCTCGCTTCTCACCCCTTTTGGCCGCGGTCCACTCAGGAAGGTAGTTCTTCAACTCCGAAATTTCGTTTTCCGTGAGCTTCTGTGTCTGTGGTTGACGTGCCCTATTTCTGCCGGAAGTCAAGTGAGTGGAATGACCCGTCCTTGCCATGGTGAATCAAATTGCAGAATGGGCTGAGGATAAGCAAGGTGGAAGAATGAATGAATTGTCAGAAGTTGATCTTTGACAAAAGCCTAACAGTAGCTTAATTGAGCTATATTGGTCCCGAAGCCATAAATGGACATAAATTTGTAATGAGTCGGCAGGACAGTATGACACCACAATGTAATAAAAATTCATTCCACCTGAGCAGATGCTTTGCTTGCAACATTAGCATTATAAAATAAGATGAAGATAGGTAGATGCACCCCATTGCAAAAATCCCACAGGGTAGAAGCAAGGGGCAGCAAAGGTAGAAAGATTTGGGTCAAGGTCCCACTTGCAAGCACAAGACGACGAGCCTACAGGTCCATGCCTCACTCTCCCCCAGAATCACCAACACTTCAGCCTGTTCAGGCACCACCTCCTTGGGATGACTTTCCTGACAATACTTATGAGCAAGACCAAGGCTCATTTGAGCCATTGCAACTCCCAAAAACCATGGCAAGTTCATGTTAAATGTTGGAGTGTCATTCAAACTATAGCTCAATATAAAAAATGCAGAGTCAAAATGACTACCTCAGGCAATGGCTGCCAAGGCAGGAATCATATCTGCATCACCTCCTGGATCGAGAAGCTCCACCAGAAGACAGGAGATGCATCATCTGCCACCAGGATGGGGTCTACAAATGTCAAGATTGTCTTGGTGAGCCTCTCTATTGCACGGGCTGTTGCAGGAGTCAATATCGTTGCAATCCTTTCCACTGGATCAGTCAATGGAATGGTCAATTCTTCGAGCGGAGTTGTCTCGCTCATGTTGGACTCACCATACACCTCGGGCATGATGGCAAGCAGTGTCCGGTGCTCACAGATAGGTGGGATTTGTTCGAAGGAGATGAACCTGAAGACCAGCTTGAGCCCGAAGATCTTCCGTCTGTGTCGGGACCTGAGTTCCAGCCGAAGGAAAACACCATGGTCATCGTTGACAAGTCCAGAGTTCACTGCCTCCAGGTTCACTGCTGTGATTGTCAAAATGCCATGAGTCCAGACATTCAAATGTTTCGGCATGGATTTTCCCTGCATCGTTTAACAGGCCGAAGACCGTATTTACCTTCGGAGTGCTGGATGATTTTCTATTGGACAACCTTGAATGTGGCACCTCCGCAATGAACTATTACAGTAAGCTCCAGCGAATGACCTCGAGCATGTTTCCACACCTTGTTCCGGTAATGCTATTTGTGCTTCATCTAAAGGACATGATGTTGACACAGGCCGTGGCAAGGATCGATACAGAGAGCTCATGAGAGTCGCTCGACAGTGGAGGCAGTTGAAGACCATGAAATGGCATGGCTATGGCCATCATTCTGACATCCCGAACACAGGAGATCTTGCATTATTTTGCCTGGCATGTCCTCAGCCTGGGATTAATGTATCTTTGTCAGGGGATGAATCACTTGATGAGTGAGTCATGTTCAATACCGAAGTGAACTCGGCAATGATAAGAACTCCAAGCTGGAAATACACCCGGTCATTTGTGATGGACGGAAATTTCAAAGCTGAACACCTGCATCCCATTAATCCCCTCGATGAAGTTTGGCTTTCAGATGGGCTTGGATTCATGGTCGGAAAGGACAGGTATAACATGCATCTTGCGGAGGCTGCTGACATGGTGGAAAAATCGAGCTGCAACAATCACCAGGCGGTCAATCAAGCAAATGCGGTGCGGCACAAGCTCGAGTCCACAGGAATCGGGGGAGTTGCCTGCGCCCGGCATGGGTGCTTTGTCCCTCACTCGATGGTTGATTTTCAGAAAGGGGAAAGGCAAGCCAAACATGCCAATCGACATTCACTAGTTGACCATGCATCATTTGCAGACAAATGAACATGGACTACGCCATTTGTGAGGCTGCCCAGCACAACATGGAAGGCATTACCAGGGCTGTCACCTTCTATGACATCAATTGTCAATACAACAAGCACTTTCGTGTTCGGGTGGATCGAAGCCAATACCTTGACATGGTACCGGAACTGACCATCATTCCTGGAATCAGGTTGTGGCATGTGCATGGACATCAGGACAGTTGCTATGTCAGATATGCTTCGAATTTTATTGAAGGCATTGGCCGGATTGATGGAGAGATCATGGAGACCCTATGGGCGTGTCTCAACCTGATTTCCCCTGCCGCTCGGGGAATGTCATCCCCGCACCGAAAGGAATGTCTTGATTATCAGATGAATGATTCCAATTTCTGCAAGATGATCCGCATGAAAAGGACTCTTTGCCGGAAATACAAGCTGGTGAAGAATGGCATCATCGAAAGTGGCAAGGCTTTCGACAGACTTGATGAAGCTGCACCCGGCAATTTAAAAGACACAATGGTTAGCCAGCGAGATGGTCGCTCAGTCCAAGAGAATCAGGGATCCTGCGGCAATGGATTTATATGAAATCAATATCAAGAAGGGTAAGTTAACATTCTTTGTCTCCGTGGAGCTCCGCATTCATTTTTCACTTAGCACCAAGCAAAAAGGAGATCGAGCTTAGACTACTAGAAGCGGGTAATGCCCGTCATGCAGCACCCTCTCGCAGATCTGTGGCAACATGGATATCCATTGGGTTGGCAATTGAAGAGGCTCAAATTGCATTGCTCATCGAGGTCCGCAGAATTGGAAGACGATCGACGGAGACACAGAGATTTGATATCGCCCGGCAACGCGATCGTATTCAAGGCCAGATAGATGAATTCACTCGGTCTGCTCTTATGCATCTGGGAGAGGGATTTGATGCAGATGACGATCCTGACGACTTGAACATAGATATTCTTGACGATATCGATGATGACCCAGCAGATTTCACCGAGACATCTGATGCATGGACAAACTCCCCTGAGCTCACCATAATTCCATTGCCATCAAACCTCGGGGTTGAACATTGCAGATGCTGTATGGCAGAGGATCTGATTCCATTGGAGATGTCGCTTCGTGAAGGGCAGGCCAATGATGCCCTGCACAATCTCTGCATTCACTTGTGCAACAAGGCTATCCTGTTCCGAACAACAGTTAGGCAAGCCAAATCTCAAGCCCTAAAAACTCGAGCGTGGTCCCAGGTGACATCAGTGCAGCAGGCAGTATCCCTACATGCCAGTATATATACAAAAACCAGGAAGCAAATGATACAACTTGAGCTGGGGCCAGACCAGCTTCAGAAATACACACCCCTGCTTCGCGAGCAGCTCAAAATCAGCACTGCCATCGGTGATCCAAACGCCCGAGGTCAGCAAAATGAGTCCCTCGCTTGGTTCTGGTCAGTGGAAGTCGACATGGAGGGTCCAGAAAATTTGTGGAATGAGGAATGTGAGTTCGGGCATGCTTGATATATTCTGTGGTGAGCTGACAAGACCCATCCCAAGTTTACTGAGTTCATTGGCTTCGGGCAAAGGCACTATGGGATCGATGGATGGAAGAAATATCATTGGTGCAATCAGAGATGGATTGGACGTGCAACTTTTTCTTGTGGAAGGCAACCAAATGGGGTGCCCGGATGCAGGAATCATTGTTGAAACAACTTCCGGGTCATGCATGCTATGCCGGAAGGCAGTCTCACATGTATTCCTTACTAGCTCAGGATGCATAGGCAGCATTTCAAGACCTGCAGCCCTCGTTGATCGATGGTGCACATGAATGAATTTGTTTTGCTGATGAAACGCATATTTGACACCCAAACATTGAGTCCCGGGAATTGTCCGGGTCAGCCCATGTCGGAGTTTGAATTTCTAATCCATCCATCAGTGACTCATATCATCAGCTCTTCACCATCTGTCAGTGTCATTCCCAGCGTCACACTCTTGCATTAGCCATGCCTGAAACTCCTGCATCCACATCTGGCACTCCAAATACTGGACATCACTGGCAACCCATGAAGCTGAACCTTCAAGATATTTCTTGTACTTTGAATATGGCTGCATCGCGCATCCGCGCATGTATCTCTCAATATCAGATGGAGGCTGCTAACAACCCTCCCTCTTCTGCCCGGATCATGTACTTTAAAGCCGGGTTGCAATGGGAGATCAATGTAAGTGACTGATTACCGGATGACCGGCTGACTTTTTTGGGCAATGCTGAGATTTCCAACAGACATTTGTTATGCCACTCCTGCAGTACTCAGCTGCAAGGAACATCATTTCTGTTGTTCCAAGCCCCGTCGCTCATGTCCTGACATTGTATCCCATGCTCACCTGGAACACTGTTCCAGACCACATCTTTTCATCCCACCTATGTCAGTTTGATGATGTTGCAGCTCTGGGACATCCATCCCGGATTATTCCCAGCTATGATACTCCATGGTGGATGGGACACACCGAAATTCCGAATGAACCATGGCAATGGGGTCAGATCATGAGGTCCTGTGTCGTTCACTACCAGCATTGGATGGAAAATGGAGTTGAGGATGATGGTTTGGTTCTTCCTGAGGAGGTAAATGACTCATCAGGCCCATCAGTGATGGGACTTAAGATGATTCGAGCACGCCTGGTAGCATTGATGGAGGAGCAAGATGAGGGTATCCATGAGAAGATGGCAGAGGTGAAGATGTACACTGACATGCTACAGAGATTGAAGAGAGGCAGGGGAGTGGAGTCCTCTTCACTGTGTTTAGATTAGAATGGTCTTCATTTCATACATGATGTAAAATATTTTATTCCATCCAAATGATTGTCTTGACTCGCGAATATTTTGTTCCGGATTTCGACGACTGGATGTGAAGATCCGAATGTAGAGTCCTAAATCCCAAATGCTGAGTGGCGAATGCCCGAGTGCCATGGTACTTAGAGTTTGGGACTCAATTCATGGGACTCGACTTCCGAATGGCAAGATTGCCTCACATATTTCTGAGTGGCGAGTCACGAATCTTAGGTACCGAACCCCAAACCCCAAAATTGTGGACTACCGGATTTCATGGTTTGGGGTTCAGCAATCAAGGTTCGAGACAAAATAGATATCTGTGCGACAGTGTGGGGTTCGGCACTCAACATATGTGGATCAATAACTTTCACATTATTCTGAGTGCCGAGTCCCGAGTTCCGGGTGCCGGTCCTCGGCAGTCGGCAGTCGGCACTTAACATGTGTGCATCCATATCATTCACAATGTTGTGAGTCCCGAGTCCCGAGTCCTGGCTGCCGGAGTTCGGGGTTCGGCACCCAACATGTGTGGATTATTCTGAGTGCCGAGTGCCGAGTTCCGGGTGCCGGGGCTCAGCAGTCGGCGTTCGGGACTTAACATGTGTGCATCAATATCATTCACAATGTTGTGTGTCCCGAGTCCCGAGTTCCGGCTGCCGGGGTTCGGAGTTCGGCACTCAACATGTGTGGATTATTCTGAGTGCCGAGTGCCGAGTTCTGCGTGCCAGGGCTCGGCAGTCGGCATTCGGCACTTAACATGTGTGCATCTATATCATTCACAATGTTGTGTGTCCCGAGTCCCGAGTTCCGGCTGCCGGGGTTCGGGGTTCGGCACTTTACATATGGGAATCAGTATCTTTCACAATGTTGTGAGTCCCGAGTTCCGGCTGCCGGAGTTTGGGGTTCGGCACTCAACATGTGTGGATTATTGTGAGTGCTGAGTGCTGAGTTCCGGGTGCCAGGGCTCGGCAGTTGGCGTTCGGCACTTAACATGTGTGCATCAATATCATTCACAATGTTGTGAGTCCCAAGTTCCGGCTGCCGGAGCTCGGGGTTCAGCACTCAACATGTGTGGATGATTCTGAGTGCCAAGTGCCGAGTTCCGGGTGCCGGGGCTCGGCAGTCGGCATTCAGCACTTAACATGTGTGCATCAATATCATTCACAATGTTGTGAGTCCCGAGTTCCGGCTGCCGGAGCTCGGGGTTCGGCACTCAACATGTGTGGATGATTCTGAGTGCCGAGTGCCGAGTTCTGGGTGCCGGGGCTCGGCAGTCGGCGTTCGGCACTTACCATGTGTGCATCAATATCATTGACAATGTTGTGTGTCCCAAGTCCCGAGTTCCGGCTGCCCGGGTTCCGGGTTCGCCACTTGATATGTGGGAATCAGTATCTTGCACAGGGTTCGGCATTCGGCATTCGGCACTTTACATGTAGGAATCAATATCTTTCTCATTGTTCTGAGTCCCAAGTCCCGACCGCTGGCTGCTGGGGTTCGGAGTTCGGCCCTCAACATGTGTGGATCCATGACTTGCACATTATTCTGAGTCCCGAGTCCTGAGTGCTGGCTGCCGGGGTTCGGAGTTCGTCATTTATGATATGTGAATTCACATCTTTCACATTGTTTTGAGTCCCGAGTCCCGAGTTCCGGCTGCCAGAGTTTGGGATTTGGCACTCACTATATGTGAATTCATATTTTTCACATTGGTATCAGTCCTGAGTCCCGAGTGCCGGCTGCCAGGGTTCGGTGTTCGGCAGTCAAAATGTGTGGATCAAAGTCTGTTGCCTCACACTGTCCTGAGTCCCGAGTGTGAAGCCTGAATTCGGACTATCGATCATTGAGTCCCTAATTTCGAGGATCGAGTCCCGAGTCCCAAGATACACAGAGTTAGGGACTCAATTCATGGAACTCGACTTCCGACTTGAGTTCCAGAACTGTTGATGCTCTAATTGGTACATGGTATTCGTGTGTTGCTACTAACATGGGTCACAACTCTTTCAACTTCTTTGATCTTTCACACCGTGGTTAGTATGCGGCCTTCGACCATAGCCCATCCACATGAGGGAACCCCGGCATAAATGTGCACAGAATCCCTCATATACCATGCCCAAGCAATCCGATCCCCTTCCCCTCCATCAACACCATGTCTCACAATTCTTCCCAAAAATGCAATCATACAGCCGGAATCATACCTGAATTCCAGCTGAAGGCTTGGCATACTCATCCGAGCATTAGAATAGTTCCCCACGGTGGTGAGAATATTGAAGCATTCAGGAATCGATAAATGGTCTCGATGATTGGGGGTTTCCCGATTGGAAATGATGGAGAGGCTGTTAAACACGGATGCCCAGTACTGCAGGGTCTCTGGCATCTGTGGAAGTTCCTTGCTCAGTGCCTTATCTCCGAGGTGTGACAAGGCTCGTAACCCTGCAAAATACTGCTGAGGATGCATGACCCTGAGTGCCGCCGATGTGATGGCTGCCGGCCTTGCAATAGCTTTCAGGATATTCTCGGAGGAGGGTCCCTTCAATGATGCGGATACCTCCGGATCTGACAGATTCTATGGGATTGGTGAGTTTGACTCCAGAAATCACCATCTCATCACATCCTACCTCGTGGCCCTGTTGAAACCATGCCAGAGATAAATTGATGCATCCAGGAGTTGACCCAACATTTTCCGAGCCCTGTTTGAACCATTCTTGATTATATCGCCAATTGCCATCAGCCTTTACACTTTTTTCGAGGCTTGGACCCAGCAAATCGGTGGCCGCCCTGATTTCCTTCTGTAGGTACCATTTGATATTCAATATCCATTGAGTAACAATCTACACATTACGCACCTGGGTGGTCTCGGTCAGGGCGTCCGGAAGGTACCATGCAATGATGGTACCGGAAACATCGATAATTGTGGCAGGTTTGTCCACCAACTTTGTGCCCTCATGGCCAGGAGGACACCTCTCAAGCAACTTCTCCTCTTTCTCCTCATTATGCCCAGTGTTCTTTGGGGATATCAATTTGCTATATCTTGCAATATCAATCTGCATCTTAACTGTCATGAAGGAATTTGAATGATCAAACACATTTTCAACATCTGCAGGAAGACCCACTGGGATTTTTATATGCCTTTATGAGTACATCAGCCAAGCGATCGCATGCCATCACCAGATCAGTGTCCAGGTTCGGAGAAGGTATAACCGGTTCTCCTCCAGTCTTCTCTGCATTGAATTTTTGTTCGGTATATGCCCCTGCTTCATGAGTGATGGCCAGGGCCCAAGTGCGCCAGATTTTTATGTCACAAGTGGACATGGAAGAAGTGTTCATGTTGCAAGTTGATATTGGGAAATCAGACGCTGAATGCTGGATGTCCAGACTTTGGTGTTAAAGGGGGTGGAGATAGCGAGGATCAGATAAGGGAACCTTGGATGATGTTGGCTTTCAAAGCTGTATTATCATCCATTGCTCAATGAAATACCAGATGATTGGAAGTGTGCTGGATATCTGATATTCATTTGTCGAGACCCGGGTTCGGAACTCCGGAACTTGGTATGCTTCACTCAAATTTCGGGGGTCGGAACTGGGTGTCTCGTATTGACTGAATTATGTGTCGAGACCCGGGTCTCGGAACTCGGAACTTGGTATGCTTCATCTGATTTTCGGGGGTCAGAACTGGGTGTCTTGTAGGGCAACACAAGCCTCGCACCCCGCTTTCCACATTCTACAAGATAACCTAAGCGCCATAAAGGCCATTTCAAGACATCACTTGCTGCTCCCGGAACTTGGTATGCTTCACTCAAATTTTGGGGGTCGGAACTGGGTGTCTCTTATTGACTGAATTATGTGTCGAGACCCGGGTCTCGGAACTCGGAACTTGGTATGCTTCATCTGATTTTCGGGGGTCGGAGCTGGGTGTCTTGTAGGGCAACACAAGCCTCGCACCCCAGTTTCCACATTCTACAAGACAACCTAAGCGTCATAAAAGGCCATTTCAAGACAGCACCTGCTGCTCCGGGAACTCAGTAACTGTGATTTATTACCTCCTCTGATTCGGATGATATGCAACTCCCTCAGCTCCGTCATGTCTACCATTATCATACACATGGGCCCACCCATCTATATTTTATACCACCCTCGGCCCACCCGTCTAATATAATATACTGTACAACACCCTGGCCCACCCGTCTAATAAATATTTATATAACACTCTCGGCTCACCCGTCTAATACCCGTCTAATTTAATATGTGTCTGGGCCCACCCGTGTATGTGATAACAAGTACCCTTCACATACCTGTCTATTTGATACACATCTACCTTGATACACCCATCTACATGATATCCAACTACCTCGGCCCATCCATCTACCGGATATTCATGTACATCGGCCCACTCATCTACTCTACATATTCCTTGCATGGGCCCACCCGCTGTCATTGGGAATAATATTCCTCCCAGCCCATCCATCATCAACGAGGATATTTCTACCATGGGCCCATGGTCCGCTGGCCCGTATCATACGGGATATTATGCATGTCCATTCACTCGTATAATACGGAGATAGTTCACTGTAATATGTGCAGCACTGAATGTCAGTACCTTTGATTTGGACCAGGACAGCTTGGACAGCATGTCACAATCTGAGAACTAAATAAAAATTTTATCAGTGATTATTCTGAGTTGTGTCAAAGAAAACTGGGGAACATACCATATTTTCTTCTTCCCTATCAATGTCGCTATGCAGCTCAGATGGCTCTTCCTCAAAGCCGTCGGGATCAGCATTGTAAGTAGCCCTCAGTGCTTTTTTCTTCTGTTTTTCTATCTTCTTTTCCTTGGTTTCTTGGCAATAGGTGATGTGCTGAGACTCAGAGACTGTAGAGTCACTAGTGAGTGAGATGTTCTCGCTCAATATTGTCAGGACTTACCACAGTAGTTTTCTTTTTCAGTTGGGCATCGCTGTCGACCACTTGCGGTGCATGTAGGTGGTTGTACTGGTTGTGCTGGTTGCTCATCCTTTGATTTTGTGTGCTTCGAGGGGACCTTGCGACTGGTAGCCATGGTTGTCTGAACACAAGGGAACATTAGCTCATGGTTCAGCAGATTTTATAGCGCTATGAAAGACATAAACAAAGATATCTAAATCTTGAATTTTTTTGTTGATTTCAGGGCATGTAAAGTTCAGAGCTAAAGCTGTGATCAACAGACGGAAAATAATAAAAGCAGCAAGCTCACCATTACTACATTGCAATATTTTCCCTACCATGGTTATCTCAGCCCACAAGCGGTATGGAGTCTGCATCAAACACTTACCAGCATGCTCTGACAAATTGTATAGTCCAGTGTCACCAGCCATAAGCGACAAAACTGCTACCTGTAAAAATGGAAATGTTATTGTCAAAAGGTTAGCTGCATGTCTTCATCATGGCCCCAATGCTCACCGGCTTGCAGGCCAAAGCTCAATGAGCCTGTGTATCCACTTCCTCTGCTGTTTCACCAAACACCCAGCCCTGTCATGGTTAGTCAGTCCTACTTGCAAAAACTAATTATGGAGCATTGGGAGGCAGAAGTGAAGGGTTGCGAGCATGCAAAAAATTGCAGCTCTTGGAAATGGTGCTGGGTCCAGCTCTTACCTTACTGCAAGCAAACTTGCAAAGACTCATTGTAGAGCGCTGGGAGGCAGAAGTGAGGTGTTGTGAGGAGGCCAAATAGGCACAACTTTTAGAGTTAGTGCTTGCCGCCCATGGTATATCGAGACTAGTGTAGTGTGGCGCAGTAACCAGGGCAGGGCCTGCATTTTAAAATCACTTTTTAGTAATCAGTAGTCCAAACCAGTGATAGAGGATAAAGTCAACACTCACCATGGAGCAATCTTTGCTGTTCTTGAGTCGTACGACCTCAATGTCATCCATTGAATCCACGGATCCACCAACCTCGATGTCATCCATTTGATCCACCATGACAGGCCTGAAGTGCACACCAGATCAGTTCCTGCCTTTAAAAAAAACCATCAAAAAAAAATGTTACAAAGTTAGCAAGCAACCCACTCCCACTCACCATGCCTCACTGTGTATTCTGTGCCAAGGAGCTGCCCACATTGGGAGGTATCAGGAAACATATCGCAGGATGCCCTGACTGTAGAAGGCAGTGGGAGCTGCTGGTTGAAAATCAAAATGACATTGGTGCACCTCATTTATCAAACCAAGCTGACACCAACACTGACTCTCATGCTGACTTGTATTCCCCCCATCTCCACTCACGCTCTGAGTCTTCCAATCCCAATGCAGACATCCCAGCAGCACCAAAAAATCGGCAGGTGACCATTGAGGAGGTTGAAGATGAGGACCACGCACGATATTTTGAACAATGTGTTGGCGCTGGCCAAACACTGCATGAAGGACAAACCAGCTTTGAGAGGTTTCAGCAGTATAAGGAGTGTATGGGCAAGGACAAATGAGCTCTCTTCAATGATGGGTACGTACCAATCATTGCCTGTCGCGTCTGCAAGGCAATCAACTTCAGCTTGCAAGGGAGGAATGGGGACTCGCTGAATGGCTTGTTAAAAACCTTGGCCAGACTCAAATAGATGAGTTTCTGAAATTACCAATAGTAAGTTTAATGTTGAAATTTGAAGAATTCGTACTCACCATGGCGATAGACACAAAACCAAACAAAACCTTCTTTTCACAATAACAGATCTTTCCTCCAGAAAGTCGACAAGCTTCCACACGCAGCAGCCTGGAGTTGCAAAAAGGTTAAGGTCCAGGGAAATAAAACAGATGAGAAGGGCCAGACACTGCATGAAGAAGTCGAAGTCTGGATGCGAGATCCTATCAAGTGCATCAAAGACCTCATTGAAAATCCATTGTTCTGCAATCACATGGCGTACGCACCTGTGCAAGCATACACAGACCCAGCAGGACTTCACCGAGTAATTGACGACATGTGGACGGCTGACTGATGGTGCGACAAGCAAGTAAGTACACCCGGAAAAGCGAAAATAATAAGTACATACTTACCTATGGTGTCTAGAAACTGTTGCCAAAAGGTGCGACAATCACACCCATAATTCTTGCTTCTGACAAAACTTGTCTGTCGCAATTTTGAGGTGATAAATTGGCATGGCCTGTGTACCTAACCATTGGCAACATTGCGAAAGAGAAGAGGTGACAAACATCAGTGCGAGCAACGGTCCTTATACATAGGATACTTACCTGCTGGAAAACTTGATTGCTTTACTTCTGACGCATGCTCCCTTGCTGGTTACAGGCTTTTCCACCACTGCATGTCCTTGCTCCTCGAACCCCTTGTTGCTGCTGGTCAAAATGGTGTTGAGATGGTCTGCACGGACTTGTTAATCCATCAAGTCTTCCCCATCCTTGCTGCTTATGTAGCCAATTTCCCTGAGCAATGTCTTGTTGCGTGTTGTAAAGAAAATCGGTGTCCGAAGTGTTTGGTCACTGCCGATGAATGAGGGGATCCGTTGACTTTGCTGATGCAGGACCCTGAGGTGACAAAAGATATATTAGAGAAGCGGAAGAATGGTCAGCATCCAATTCAATTTGACAACAATGGGTTATGCTCCGTCTTCAACCCATTCTGGGCAAATCTCCCTCATGCCGACATCTTTCTTGCCTTCACACCTGACCTCCTCCACCAGGTCCATAAAGGTGTCTTCAAAGACCATCTAATGAAATGGTGTCTTGAAATTGTTGGTGAAGATGAAATGGACTCACACTTCAAAGTAATGCCAGATTACCCTGGACTTTGGCACTTCAAAAAAGGTATTTTGACCGTGAGACAGTGGATGGGTACAGAACATAAATAAATGCAACACGTCTTCGTTGGTCTGCTTGCTGGTGCTGTCCCAAGGTAAAGTTTAGTAAGCCATGCTGCTGACACAATCATTGATTTCATTTGCTAGTCGAGTCTTAGTGGTTGCATGAGCCATTCTAGACTTTTCATATTACGCACAACTTCGAATGCACACTGTTGATTCCCTCGATGGTCTGGAGAGCGTGCTTGCGGTGTTTCACACCAACAAGGACATCCTTCAAGAGCTTGAAGTTCACAATCACTTTAATATTAGCTAAACTCCATCAAATCTCACACTTCGTTAAGTCAATCACTCTATTTGGTTCCACTGATGGTTTCAACATTGAGCTTCCTGAATGTTTACATATCGATTTCGCCAAAGACGCCTATCATGCCAGCAACAAATGCGACTACGAGGAGCAAATGGCCTTGTGGCTTCAATGGCAAGAAGCCATATTCCTGCGTAGTTCTTACCTTGATTGGTTGTCAGAACGCTCTCAGTCAGCCACAGTGTCCAGTCACACAGATCCCAACCACAGATATGACTTGGATTCATACTTGGATGCCGAGATTGAAGAATTTCGCAGCACTGCCCCCACAAACGCAAGTCCGTCACTTCCTATTGATGCAGTGGTCCATGTTCTCGCCAAAACTCCTGCACACCCTCGGCAGTCTGTTGATCACCTCATCACCGCACATGGCACCACCATGTTTCTCCCTGCCCTCAAATCTTTCCTGCACGAGCACGTGCCACGCAACAACATCATCCCCAGTCCACATGACCGGTTTGATGTTTATCGACAAGTCGTCATAGTTACTCCCCCTGATCCACGCGTCAGTGACTCGCCAAAGCGGTTGCACATTAGAACACCTGTGTCACATCACGTGAGGTTCGTCGAGTTTCAATGACTTCTACCTTACAAATAAACGTGGTCTACACATGCACCCATACTACATAGGAATTAACAAGTACAATGTTCTATGCAAAGGTAGTAATTGCCCGCGCAAAGTAGTGACGTTTTGCAGGAAAATCAGGATGTCGAGCCGACCCCCAGAAACCATATACTAAAGTAAGATTTTGTTGGACTATGCAATGAATGTGGGTATCAACGAGCGTTCGTGAATATTCACTGCTCCTCCTCCTCCCCCTCCTCCTCAGAGTCGCCCTCCCCAGGCTGATCAAACACGCGCAAGGTGACCGGTTCTCTACGGCGCTGCGGATTGATGGCAATCGCCGGCCCTCCTCTATCTGCTCCACGAGGAAGCATCTTCCATTCGGGACCTTGTATCTTTCCTGATGACCACAGACGGTCTGTCCGGGTGTATGGTACCCATGCTAGCTTATCGAATTCGGTCCTGAGCACATTTCGGACTCTGATCAGGGACTTCTTCGTTATAGCACCGGCAAGAGCCACATAATTGGTATAATATGTGCATCTGCCGAAGTTCTGACGTTTAGCATCCTCAATAGTTTTGGGAAAGATACGGTCAAAGTGTAGCGCCCATTGCTTATCTGTGCAGACACAGTATTGGGCCATGATGAACGGAAGATCCGCGGTTTGTAGTAGCTCTGGACGCGCTAGCTCGTTGCGCATGCGGGAGGGAATGCTGAGGTATGACCCATCCCGCACAGATTTCGGATTAGGTGCCTCCTCGATAACGTCCAGGATGAACTGCTCGAATATTTTGGCAATGCGCCGTTTAATTGCAGCTTCGTCTTGATCGTCGTTGCCTTCCCCACCAAGGTCTCGTTCATCACCCCCGTCCAGGACGTGCAGATCCACGTCCCTGCCTGCCAGGCGAACAGGACGTTTGAATCGAATACCTCGAACCTCCGTGGCAAGGCGCAAGCACTCACGATCCGGTTCCCTGATGTCGTCAACATCACAAGTCTTTCGTTTGCGATTGCGGGTTCGTTCTGGGTTAGGGAGGCGCCTGCTGAGCGGGGCTGCACTCCAAGCAAACGAGGAGCGGATGTCGTCCATGGACGACTTGTGATAGATACGAATCAAAGACTCTGCCTCAAAGGTGCGCTGCACCGGCAGTCGAAGAAAGGTTGGGTTACTGTTACGTACAATGTCGCAGATGAAGTATGCGCCGTTGTCATACAGGACAGCTACAGTGGGGGCGTCCTCGTCATCTTCATCATCAGCAGGGTCCTCCAGAACTTGCTGACAACACCGCTCAATCAAGCTTTCCCATCCAAAGCCCTCAGCAGGACGGTGGAAGCAAGCATTAGACATGTAGAGGCAGACCGCCCCTAGCGCCAAATTAGAGCTCATGGAACGCACTCTGCTGTCCGCTTTTTGCAAGTGCTTCAGGACTAGACGGATTGCAGCCAAACGATAATAGACAAAAAGCCTGGGATTGGATATTAGCTGAGGGGTCCAACCCAACGTCATGCTGATGCATTCTCACCACCACACTCTTCTGTCAATAGCAACAACCCAACGCTGAATGAGCTCCTCAGGGAGAGTAGACAACGAGTTCATGACATCGGCTAGCGGAACCCGAATCTCCAAGCGGGCGCAGCCATCACGACCTTCTACCTCTCCTTCACCAGCGCATTCGAAAAAAATGTTACTCATGATGTCCATATCTTTTATTATCCTTTCTTCGGTCTCCTTCTGCAGGAGCTCCTTAGCCTGACGTCGACGGAACACCCCTGGATTCAGAGAGTACGTCACATTCTTCTCGGTGCAATACGCTTGCACATATGATAGGCTCTGTGCACCTGCACATTTGGTCGTAGTCGCACGAAAGCCGGCAAATTCTTTGATTTGCAGCGCGCGGTCCAGATGAAACCGAGTCTTGTTATTTATTAGGCGAGAGATCTGCAGTTCGGATGCGGCAGGCATGAGATGGCTCAAGATCTCGTGGTGAGAAGATTCGCGCCATGTGACAACGTGCCCTGGTACGCTGATGGTCAGTGCAACGTCCACGTGCCATTGTCCAGGATCCAAGCTGTCGACATCGACATGCTCAAATAAATCGTCCATCGCCAGGCGTCGCTCATCCTCATCCCTCCCGTTGTGGATGGTAGCACCTTTCGTTCCTCTTAATTCATGCCCAAAATAGGCATCCTTGAACGCAGGACCCAGATCTGCAACTTTGGCCAGCAGAGTCGTCGCAACTTGTTCTAACCTATACCATGGAATGTCTGTGCTGCTGAAAGCGAGTGAACCTGTGCAACTTCTAGAATGTGCGTATGCGGCTGCATACGTTGTCGGCCATTTATCGCGTGATTCGGGCACGACCTCCATCATTGTAGGACGGAGGCATCGGTCGTATATTAAAGCCAATTTATCCTGGGTCAAATAGTCGACTGGCGATTCTGCATTGTAGAGCCGTGGGAAGAAAATTCTCACAACATGCCGTTGCTGAACTTTGCCCAAAGGCAAATTAGGGATTTTATGCATCGGGACTTGAATCTCTGCGCCCTGGTTCCAGTCAGGATGCATATATAACAACCATTGTCGACTGTATTTCTCACCTGACTATTATACGCACAACTCTTGACATGATTATCTTTTTTTAACGTCTCTTTGAATGGAGGAAGGGGCCAGATCGATAATGCGCTAGTATAGGGTAGTGTGTCCGATACCCCAATGACCGAGTCGAGGTCGCGAGTAAGATCGGTCTCGGGAAGAGGAGGAATGCCTTGTAGACAATTCAGACGAATTTGACACTGGTCGAGCTCCTCATCCGCGAGTGGCCCGACCCTTGCAGCTAGCACAAAGCGAATGAAATCAACTTCCGCTTGCTCATCGTCCCGGATTTGGGTAAATAAATGTCGAGAATGACCAATAAACTCTGCCATAGTTAATTGGACAACATCAGTGGTTTCGTCCGGGTATGGCATAGTGAGCGAAAAATTGTAATGGTAGTGAGGAGGAGTCGCGGGCAACTACCAGTCACAGTGCATACTGGCACCTATATATACAAGGTGCGTTAGATTGATGCCATCGATCGGTCATACCAGCAGTTACCATTCTAGGTATGTGCTGAGTTTCAAAGAGTCCTTCGGGGACCACCCCGGCCGGATTCTGAAATGACGTTTGTCAGTACCGAAAGTACTGCATGAAAAAATCGTAGTCACCATCATAGGTATGTACTTAGTTTCAAGGGGTACTTTCCTTCTCTCTCTCTCTCTCATTCTCATTTCCTTTATCTCTACCTTTCCCACTATCCACATTTTTTCTGCTTGGCGCTATCCCAGCGACAAGCGTCTCGCAGACTGCCAACGTCTCCATAGCATGCGCAGGTGCCGTATGAAGATATCTTGCACGAAGAACAACGCGCGGGGCTGGATCGCGGACCTAGCCAGTGCATGTGTCTTGGCGTTCAACCAGTCGCTTTTGTCACGAGCGTCTTTGTTCACACAAGATTCTCAGTGCTCACCATAACACTAAGCTTGAACACACATCTGGATGTAAAATGATGCATCCCTGGCGCATGGAGTTCGCGCCTACATACCCAGCCCGTGCTTTGCATTCGTCGTCTACACAATTGGTGATGCCATAGCGTACGCTGCACATTTAGTGTCTCCGAATGCACGTGCGATGTGTGTGGTGTGGAAGGTGATGCAAGTGCTATATGAGTGGAAGAGGTCGTGGGTGTTAAGGTGAAAGGGAGTTGAGACGTGTTTCTGCGGCGCCGAATTCGGAGTGATTGGTGGAATTTGACCTTTAAACGTTGTTGCAGAATTGATAGTAATCATTTGATACGATTATTGTACCTGTGCACAGCACTGATATAACAATGGTAAGAACTCGAGGTGACGAGCTAGCGTACTAGGTAAAAATTACGGTCGTGTCGCGAGTAGAACTCCGTAGTTAAGAGGTTGGAAAGCGTTGAGACGATTTAAGCTGATTAAAGAAAGGTATTCGGTTTAAATGGTTATGAGACAAAGATTCAGAGCGTACCAGCTTGGCGCGTGCCTAAAAGCTACATCCTTCGGCAAAAAAGGGTGCTAGAGCTCCCTTGCTGCCCACAGCTCAATTTTCGACATGTGCGAGTTCAAGTTGCTTCAAATTCATCACCTGACCCGGCGATGATGAAGTTTGATAATATAGTGGTGTTCGGAAGTTCAATTGAACTCGTATGGTAAGCAGGGCCAGCGGATACCCGTAATATACCCTCATCAATAATTCAGAGCGATACCCGTCGATAACTCATTCAATACTATTAGATTTGTATTGATACCATCTTTTGCACCAAATGGAATGATTTTCAAGTGCGTATATTCAACTAAACAGAACGAAAACCTATCGATACACCAAAAGTTTCGCTCGATCTTTCTGTGTCTCGTTTTCTCGAAAGACCTCGAAAGACAGCGAGGATCAACAGCCTCTAGTCTATTCGTCCTATATCTTCACGTACCGGCCTGATTCTTGTCGATTTTTACTGGGATTAATGCCTGGAGCAGGTAATGAGGGGACCAATGCAATACTCGCACAACACAGGAAACAAAAAAATAAATAAAGCACCAACAGCCAAAAACTTGACAATAGACGTGGGACAAAATGTGGGCAATGTTCAGGTATCGTATAGCGAAGGTATGGACATTCGAGAGAACGGGTGATTATGGACGCGATAGAAGGGCAGGGAAAGCGTTTTAACGTGACCTATCTGCGAGACCGCTGTTGTTGCATGCGGTCGTTGGAGGAAAACATGGCAGTATGAGGAGCAGGACCTGGGCTCAATTGGACAGGGTTGAAGGTCTGCCCTGGTGCACGAGAACGACTAGTAGTCTGAGCTGGCTGGAGTTCGTCAATATGAGCACTGCTCCACTTCCCTGATGAAGGGTCAGGTTTTGGTATGCGAGGGCGGGGGCGGGGGCGGGGGCGGGGGCGGGGGCGCTGATTGTCCACAGACTCACCCGGGTTCCCGCTGGCTTCCGCACATGCGGAAGGTGACCTCACAGCCGATGGTATCACAGGAGCCCCAGAGCACAACGCCGGACGCTTCTTGTTGAAGAGGTTATCAAAAGTTGTACAGGGGCTACGAACTTTCCAGGGCAGCTGCTCTACAGTCAAGCGGCTGCTGTGCTCGCTACTGTCATTCCAGCTGTAGTTGCCGCTATCATTACAGTCCATCTCATGGCCACAATCGTTCAATTCCTTCTCAACAGCACAATGCAGGTGGCCATGCTGGACGCCCGCAGGTTGATCTGACTGAACCACAGGGGTGGGAGTAACAGCAGGAGTGTGAGCTGGAGTTGTACCAAGGTGGCCGATGGATGAAGGTGAGGGATGGGAGAGATGGGGGGGAGGGGATGGTTGAGGGGATCGAGGAGGCGGACTAGAAAATAATAAATTATCTTGATCATCCCTGAACTTCGAGACTGCTGAGCTGTCCTGCAATGCGGACGACAGGTCCGGCAACTGAATCTCACCCTGAGACTGGGCAGGCGCTATGGCTGGGCTAGTTGCACGGGGCACCTCATTGCTTGTGGTGACGGGTTGCGCTGGCAGCTCCATGACCTTGCGACGCGTGTGTAAGGTGTCCCCAGACTCATCATCGATATCAACCGCTATGGATTTTACCTTGCTTCCCTTACCCTTGCGCTTCGTGGCGGGTCTTGTAGGAGATAGTGAGGTCTTGGAGGTGACTTTGGAACGGGCCTTGTTTTTGCCAGCTTTGTTCATGGTGTCGTCACCATCAGTGGAGTCATCCAACTTCGGTGTTGACGCGTCAACGGAGATTAAATCTCCCACGGCGCTACCGTCATCGTCAAACATGCACCCTGCAAAATGCCCGTCAGCCAAGACTCCCCATGTAGTCATAGCAGACCCTTACGAAATTCCTTGTCAGCTCCAATAAATGCCTCGTGCATTGCGCCCTTTGAGAATGAAATATTATTTAAAAAGACATCGGCAGTCTTCAAGGCAATAGCTCGGTAAACGTGCACCTCTTTAGCCTGAGGGTGACGGTAGATCCGCCCACGCAACTGGCGATCATCCTGCTCTGACCAAAGGGTATCCTGTCATAACGATGAGTTACATCTAAAACACAAGTACCCAAGAAAATACACCCACCATGACTACCATGATATTAGCACAGGCCATATTTAACCCTACCATGCCTACGCCTGACAAAATCAAGACGCGTACTCCGTCAGGCCGTGTAGATGACCGAAACTTATCCAGTGTCTCCTTGCGCTTCTTCATGGGGGTCTGGCCATTAAGTTCCAGTGCGTGTATGCCGTGAAGGTCCAAGATCTGGATGAGGATATTGAATCAATCCACTGCTGTGGTCGACCATGGAACTTACATCTAAGATGGCCTGATTGGAGGTGACAAAAGCTGAAAATATTATGATTCGGTCTGGCTGGTCTGGTTTGGTATTGCCAACTGCGAAAGTCGGGTTAGGAACCAGGCGGCGACCGCTTTCATCTATCATCAGTGGCTGGCGACCGTCGGACTCCAGATGGTGCTTAATAAGTAGGGCTAACACGTCCAATTTCATACTTTTGGTGTTAGGGCTGGCGTCCCATTCCTCCAGGGACTTCGGTCTTGCCCACGACCGCTCCTCGCTTGGGTTCATATGCGGGTGAAGGATGGACCGCCTAAATTCAACATAGAAATTCTGCGAATAATGTTCACACTTCAGATAATAGCCCAATAGCGCAGCAGGAATAATTGGCTTCACCTTGCTCATCCCCACAATGGGACATTCGTCTAGGTATCCGCGCGCAATATTCCGCAGATTCTCCATCTCCCAGTCAAGTAACTTGATCTTCAAGGCGTGGTCATGATAGGGAGGGAGGCCCAGGATCTTTTTTCCTGCATTGTCAGTGGAGTCTATGGTGCGAAGAATGACGGCAGGGGAGAACCACTCCCGCATCCGTCCCATCCATTTCTTCATTACAGGCAAATATTCTTCTTGGGTAGCTTCTGGGTTATGATTGCCTACAAAGACAGCTCGCAGAATTGATCCCTCAACCCCTGCCTCCCTCTGCGCCTTACGATCCCTCCGCTGAGCAGTTGTCAATTCTCGGTTCATGGTCTTGAGCTGCGTTATATCCTTGAACTGCTCGATGCCAAGCAGGAGGCCCATATTCCAAAGGTCCTAGTGTCCATCAAAGGCAACAACCACAAAGTCAGTAACGTCAGTTTATTGATGGCGTTTAAGGCTGGCTTACCGCAGGTTTTGTGGTGACAGGCGTCGCAGTCATCATCACAGTCGAGTGAGATTTCCCTTGAAGTGCGCGAGCTGCAGTATGTGCCAGGTTGATATTGCGTAAGATGTGACCTTCGTCAATGATACTCGCAATGTATTCATGGCCAAAGAGGGTACTAGGGCTAATCCGTTCAAAACGAGGGCTATGCATCGGCTGCCCGTAGCTATCTCTGTCGCCCTGAATGAAAACTGTCGCTGCATCGTCTTGCGCTGCCTGAACAACATCATAGTCAATTTTGATCATGCTAATCACCCGCAGCAGTCGCTTACATTTGTTGTGGCCAAGATGATGCGTCGTATTGGAGGCTGCTGGCATTTAGTCCAAGCTATCGTCCACCACTGTGACCGTGCGGTATGTTTTCCCGTATAGGGAAGAACATCAAACGTCGCCCGCCTTAGATACCGTTGCATTTCACTCATCCATTGATGGTGTAAATTTGGTGGACTCATTATTACGGTGGGCAAGTCTGGAATGTTACCGCCAGTCTTCTTGCAGAGTCGCTGGGCTGTGAGCACACGTCAGTGCATATAGCTGTCCTGACTACCGTATTGCGTACCAAATTTTCCAGGGAACTTGCAGTGCTTCCTGTAATGTTCCCTATAGTGAGCAAGGCATGCGATCAGACCAACAGCCTGCATGGTCTTCCCAACCCCAACGCCATCCATCAGCATCACTGGTCTACCATCCAGCGCCCTGTCAATCAGCCTTAGGATGCCAACTAGTTGATGCCACCGAGGCGCCAGGTTCTGGGCCGGACTTGCTGGATTATCAAGCCACTGCTGACCTTCTTCGCTCCACGGGTCAACGGCCGCGTCTGGATCCGATCTGGTCTGGAAAAAAGGCAATTTCTTCTCTGGTAGGCCTAGGTCCTCCCATAGCTCATCCTCGCTGCGCGTGTCGTATTCTTCAACACCACTCTTCCAGCTGCCCACATCTATATTCTCCGCAAAGTCTATCACCACCTTGTCACCTTCGATCGGTACCATCGCAGCTAGCGTAGTCTCAATGAGAAGCTCGAGCTCCTTTACTTCCTCTTCGGTGGCCAATCTGTCAAGCGCATCCCGAAGAGATTTGGGTAACCCTAAAGACTACGTTCAGCTATTGCACATGTCAATCAAATACTGGCCCACTAACGTGCCACCGATTCTGCTTTAGTGGAGTCTTTCTTGGCAGCGGCCAGCAATGTTTCGACCTGTTCACGGCGCGAACTGAGGTTCTCGACCGTTTTCTGGTCCTTGAACACGCTAAGAAGTGTGACCAAAGCTTCTAGTTTCTTTAGATAGGTGCGGATGCTGGCTATCGTGGGCTTTGCATCTGTGGCTGTCATGGCTGCACTACGGTTAGTTCCCGCCCCAGTCGACCAACCCACGCAGCTTACCTCGCCACTCTTCTTCCACCTTCCGGGTCTTCTTGTCGATACTGATTGTCTGTCTTTTGAGAACCTTCCTATACCTATTCCACGTCGATGCTAACAATGTGGTGACAAATGTCATGATGGGCGCCACAATGAAAGATCCGTGGGTGAAAGCATCGTCACCGAACAGAACATCAGCCAATTTGATGGCAACAACCTGTTTTATCTGTGCAGCTTCCATCGTTGGAAACTATATCACTATATCATGTTATGAGATGAATAGATTGGCGCATGACTCACATCATCCGCACTCTTGCAGTTCAGCCGAGCCATAACATCGTGAGGTTCGCAACCACTTTCTTGAAAGATGTTATCGATCAACGTGTTGATTTTCCATTTAGCCCACGATGTCTTCACCCAAATATTCCAAGAGGAACGACCTTCATGATCATTATCTTTCCGTTTGATACCATAGTGGAGAGTAGGATCCTGCGCTGATTTACAATTGTTTATGAAGGCTTCGACTGCCTGAGCCTTGCCCACTGTCCATTCATCGACATGCGTTGCTGCTGCAGACTTATCCCCACCATGGTTGTACGCCCACGGGTCGCCGAGAACGTTCGTAAGAGACTGCCATACTGGATTGGACCATGGCAGTGTCGAATCAGCAATCGAGAGTTGAATGAGAGCAAGAGGGTACGGAATGGTGGGCATTTTAGGCTGGTTAGATCAACATATCGCAAGGCTCTTTTATGCTTCCCACATTTACGGTACATCCTCGTCTACTGTTCGGGACGCGCTGATAATGGCACTCGCCTACAGTGTAAACGACACGTAGCATTCGGCAGGCAAGGGACCGTCCCCCTTATTATTGACTGAAGCTGCCGATTGATGGCCTCGGTGCATGGATGATACCCGTAGTTACCATTATAGGTATGTGCTGAGTCTCAAAGGGTACTTCGATATGACCCCAACATTCAGCCTTGGTTAATTCTAAAATGATGTTTTTCAGTAGTACTATGAAAAATCGCTTAAACACTAGTTACCATTCTAGGTATGTGCTTAGTTTCAAAGCCTTAGTCACGGTCCCACGGGTGGCTGTGATCTTCTAGAAATCTTTGCCGCAATACACTGGAGTACTACGCCAGATTGAACGAAGATGCAAGTGTAAACGTACGCTTATTTAGATCGCGCTGTGATGACACTTGGGACTTCACCGATGGAAATGAAATTAGTGGCTCTTCATCGCGACTGTCGTTCGGATTTCATCAGGAAGCAAAGGAGTATGGAATGGGCAGCGACCCTTCCACTAAACATGATTGTAGAGTTGAGGGAGGCTGGTATTGTTAAACTGCAGTCTGTCCGAAGGCTGGCAGCATTTAATCGATGTTTTCAGCCGGGTACCTCGTCAGCACCATTGTGTGATAGTACTGTGATGCCAGAGAAACGCATTAGTTTTCTGAGCAAGTTCGTCTAAAGAAGGGCTAGCACTAGCAGCTGAGTGAGCTAAAGTACCGACTCAGAGTATTGAATCATGCCACCCACGCTGCTAGTCTGTCATGAAGTTATGTAAGACACGCTGACACGCGCAAGTCAGAATAAAGTTAACATGTTTCTGATGGGGCCAGATTCACGAAAAGAATTCATAGAAATGAACACTCGACGACTCAACGTGAATGAACGATAAATTTGAAGGGGCCATCGTCTCATCGGTACGTCCATCCACTAAAATTAAAATCAGCCTTGGGTAACCGTGACGATAAAACCACATACAATTCGAACGGTTGCGTCATCTGAAGCTATAAGGTCAGACCAAGTGGTATTGAGCAGCCAAATACTTACCCAAGCCATAACTATTTCCTTCTCCGTACGAATATATTGCAGCTTGAGGGATCCTGTTTGCCCAGATTTTGAATGTATCGCGTCATGTACGATCTGGTACAATGTGACAATCCTATTTTATATGCTTGAATGCGTTGCAAATGAAGAGTTCTCAGATCGATTACCTTTGCTTCGCATCATAAGGCTCCTCAAAAGCCAGAAAGGTAATTTGAACATGCGCCTCCACTTATGAACAAAGTGACACAATCCAGGTATTGCCAGCTAGGAGGCAAAGTACCTTGTTTTCCCGGAGTCTACAACTCTGGCTAGTGCATCGAGGGATCCATCATCATTCAATTTCTGGGGTCAATATCAGCAACATGATTGTACCAAGGAAAACAGTCTAGCACACCAGTCTCGAACTCTCCCCCGCCGCTAATGCATACAAGTCCGATGCCAGAATCTTCTATGAGCCTGATTGTGTGTCGTGACGTGGCACCTTGGCTGTTTTCGGCAACGCAGCTGGCACTAGTGATATCTGCACCTCCATTGTTCTCGGGTGTTGTTCTTTGATAAGATTTATGGTCTGCGTCAGGGTGGTGTAAAAAAACCCATATATGCGTTGACAAAACCAGCAGGGTTGAACTTCGGTAGACAAACCGGAATCCACGGTGCAGATGTAGGCGAATTCATAATAGACGGGGAATAAACAGTATTGACGAGAATTTGTAGATCTGTGACAAGTATATATGAAGGTAGGACCTTATATTAAAGAGAGGGCACGTACCAACAGGGTGTATTGAATTTTTTTTTTTAGGTCGCACTAATGTTATGACCTGACCCCGTGCACATAAAATAGCGTAGATGGTGTCCTGGAACCAAACTCCCATTAAAACTTCGATTTTTCACGTGAAGCGGAACGTTTGCCTTCATCTTTGAGATTGATACCAGTACTTCGGCAACACGCCCTCGCAAGATTTGGTCCAACTGTAGACAATTCAAGGAAGAAGTCAAGGTCAAGTTCCATTTGACCTGTTTTTTGAGCAAGATTAAAAAAAAACTTTGATTCCGACGGCAAATGGAAGTGGATCCGATACATTGACAACGGTTTGGTACTCCCGTAATGAACTGCAGTGATATCCGCGGTCCTGATGTCCTGCCACAGGTCATCAACACAGGCGGATACTACAAGCCCACGATCCACCTCGTCATCCAGCCACCCTCGGACTAACGCGCTTACTGCGACCGCGGGCAGAACATTACAAGTGAGCGTACCGGTCTTGTCGATGCAGATGACAAAGGAATTGCCCATCGTCTCACAAGAGCCTAAGACTGGCACCAGGAGGTTTTCTGCCGTCATCCTTTTGGTGGAGAATGCTAAAGCAAGAGTCACAGTCAATGTAAGTCCTAATATAGACACGCTTGTTGAGACGCAGCACGATTGACGTAAAAGTAGAGCCTTCACCTTCTGGAACGGCAACTACGACCAAGGTGGATCGCTTCTTGGACCTGAACCAAGTGGCACCCCGACTAGGACCCCGAAAAAACCGGAGTTCTCTAAGGCGCACAAAAGTGCTACCTACGCCTTCAGGCGTTACCCAAGCCCTCAAAGACTTGATCCCCCATAGATACTTACTTTTGATCACTAATCTTTCTGTTAAATTCTGCAGGAATACCAATCATGCCACCAGCTGGCATGAACAACGCGGTTCCCACGGTCTCGGTACCTGGCAGAAGCAGCCGCAGCACGACAGCCAACAAGGCACTACTCGCCAACAGCAAAAGCATTGAAGAGCACATAGCAGGCACAGGTATCCGCACAGACATCACTAACTCCTCCTCAGCTAGAAAACTCCTCAACACGCATGGTCTCACCCTCCCAGTAGCAGGAAAAGCCCTCAAGGGGATCGCCCTAGCCTTATTTGAACTCAGTGGCACAGCAACCAACCTAGGTGCCACCAACGTAGAGATCATGAGAGCTATGGCAATCATCATTCACGAAGCCGAGAAAGACCTTGACATGGAGAAGATCATAGACAAGATAGACGCGCTAATCAAAGGTCCCATTGCACTATTGGATGAGAAAGTGGACACCCTGGCAGAAATAGCAACGACACACAAATCCACGCTAGCAGAAGTGGTCACGGAGGTGCGCACCCAACTCAACAACTCGTCAGAAGACATAGGAAAGATAGTAGAGAGCGCCAAGCATGCAGCTAGCTCAATCCCAGCGAGGTCTGACGGACCGTTATCATACGCCACAATCACCAAGACAGGAATTTCTTCCCCACTAACCAAGATCCTAGCACGCAGCGATGCCCAGGACAGGCAAATACTGATAGACAGACGCTCCGTTTTGATAGCTAACTCCCTAAAAGAACTAACAGAAGCGCAACTGGTGGCCAAGGCAACCACTGCCCTCGAATTAATGTCGGAAAAAGGTATAGAAATCCTCAAGGAACTAACCTTCATCTCAGCTAGGCGGCTCCCCCATGGAGGCATCCTCTACAAACTCAACTCCAAGTCAGCAGCCGAATGGTTCAACACACCGGCCAACCGCAGCAACTTCCTCAAACATTTCGCATCGAACGTCACCATCAAAGAAAGGTCGTTCCACGTCCTCATGGAAAACGTCCCTGTCACCTTCGTTCCAGATAACCCAGCAGCAATCGTGGACATCGAAAACAAGGCTGGCTTCAAATCGAGAACTATCAGCAAAGCAAGATTCATCAAACCAATCGCTAGACGCCAACCAAACCAACGCACTGCACACACTATCATCACTTTTTCATCGAAAGCGAACGCCAACCAGGCCATCAAGGACGGCCTAGTTATAGCAGGCAAGAAGGTATACGGCCGCAAACTCCTCCCAGAACCCACCCGCTGCCTCAAGTGTCACTCCTTCGAAGGAGGACACATAGCGGCAGAATGCCCTCAAGAAAACGACACGTGCGGCACATGTGGCGACCAACACCAAACCACATCCTGTTCAGTAACCGACCCATCCGAACACTACTGCGCCAACTGCAAAACAAAGGGTCACGCGGCCTGGAGCAGAGATTGCCCAATCTTCAAGCAAAAATGGGACAACAACAAGAAACAAAACGACGACGCCAAGTATATCTACTTCCCTACTGACGACCCGCTAACCTGGGAAACTACTACTGACACCAGCTCGAACACAGCGCCACCCCCCAATCTCCAGCAGAACGACACCCCAAACCAGCAGGAACCTCGCTACCCACCCCCAGAAAGAAACCATCAAGGCTGGCAACCCTCGAACAGACGGCGTCAACCTCAGACAGGCAACAACCCCCGCAACGCAAACCTCATCCCACTCGGCCAGCCCAGAGCCCAACAATGACTCCCGTCAACCTGGTTCAACTCTGAACAGGACTGCAGCGCGCCCAACCCCAATATACCCGACCCGAAAACAAACACTAACCAACCTAGCACTCCTCCCCATTGGTCGCCCACCCCTACTCCTCCTCCAACCTCCTACCCGAACGTCAGTGAGAACGACCTCACCGGTTGGGATTGATAATGGACAACACTATCAACGCACCGATTCGCGACGACTTCAAGATATGGCAACAGAACCTACGCAAATCACCCAACACGTGGGAGCACATGCTCAAGAACCTCGACCCAGAAAAATACGACCTCGCATGCATCCAGGAGCCATATCTCAACCCAGTCAACCTAGCCAACGCCTCCAACTTAAGATCCTACTGGGACGTCATATACCCATCCAACCACAACTCAGGCGCGCATCGAACGCAAGTCATCATGCTGGTCAACAAGCGCCTATCAAAAAACAATTGGCACATCATCCCAATCAAATCTCCCAACGTCATGGCAATTGAGCTCACGGGCCAATTCGGTAAGGTGCATATATATAATATCTATAACCCTTGCGACAGCAACCACACTCTCCACTTCCTTGAACGCCACATGGCAGCTGAAGAATGCGCACAGCGCCTCGCTCAAGGCGAGAACAGCGCAGAACCGCAGCACATAGTCTGGGTGGGCGACTTCAACAGACACCACCCCATGTGGGAGCTCCCTCACAACACACACCTGTTCTCGGCGGAGAACCTCAACGCTGCGGGCACACTAATCAATCTTTTAGCTGTATACAATCTAATCCAGGCACTCCCCCCAGCCATAGCCACCTTGGAAGCTTCCAACACGAAAAACCTCACCCGCCCGGACAACGTCTTTTGCTCCGCCAGCTTCGAAGACAAGTTCACCCAATGCGAAGTACAAACTGACCTCCGCCCAGTAGTCACTGACCACTTTCCCATCATTAGCACCATAGACCTCCAACCCGAACGAACAACCTCTGCCCCATGACTCAACTATCGGGAAACGGACTGGAACGCGTTCAAGGAAGCCTTGTCCCTCAAACTCGACCAAATGCCTCAAGCAACCGAACTCTCCACGCCGGATACCTTCCATGCAGCCTACGAGGCCCTAACCAACGCCATCCTACAGACGGTAAAGGAACAAGTCCCATGCACCAAACCATCGCCATACGCAAAGAGATGGTGGACGAAGGAGCTCGACTGAGAACGCAAGCTTGTCCACAAGCTCAGTCGAAAGGCGCGGGCCAGCACAGCAAGAAGGGCTGACCCAATCCACGAGGAGTATCACGTAGCTCGGAACCAATTCTCAGAAAGCATCAAACGAGTGAAGGAACACCACTGGAAAGACTGGCTCGAATCCCTTCCACTATCTGACACTTGGTCTTTCCACAGATACGCGTCTGGCAACCCAGCAGACCAAGTCCACACCCGCATCAAAACGCTCCAAGACCCACAGGCTGACGCAAACTCAAAATCTCAAGACAACCAGCAGAAAAGCGAGTTACTGTACAAGGTTTTCTTCCGCCCTCCCCCGGAAAACAGCTTCGTGGACCCCAACTGCACTTACCCGCCTCCCGTATGCGAATTCATGCCAATCACCGACCAGCAAGTCTTCAGAGCAATCGCTCGACTCTCCCCTCACAAAGCCCCAGGACTCAACGGAGTAAGTAACATAGTCTTTACGAAATGCGCTGACTTGCTAGTACCATTCATGGCGCCAATCTTTCGAGCGACCTTCTCTCTAGGAATCTACCCCGAGGACTGGAAATGCTCCTCCACCATTGTACTCCGTAAACCTGGCCGCCCGGACTATAGCATCCCCAAAGCATACTGTCCGATAACCCTACTCGACACCATGGCTAAGATTCTCTCCTCTTGCGTAGCTGACGATCTAACTTATATAGCGGAACAACACGACCTCCTCCCCTCCACTCACTTCGGCGGACGACCAGGCCGATCAACCACGGATTCCCTACATCTCCTCACCAAGTTCATAACTGACTCCTGGGCATCAAGCGACAACCACGTGTCACTGCTTTTCCTGGACGTGAAGGCCGCATTTCCCAGCATGGTTGTCACCAAGCTCCTTCACAACATGCGCAACGCGGGCATTCCTCGAGAGTACGTAGATTGGTATGGCAGAAGGCTCGAAAGCAGAAAGACGGTCCTAGTATTCGACGACTTTCACTCTGAAGAATTCAATGTAGCCGACGGCGTGGACCAGGGCTGCCCATTATCACCGCTAGGATTCCTCTTTTATAATTCAGGCTTACTCCGTGTAGCTAATCCTAACTCTCGCAGCGGCGAAATCAGCCTGGGCTTCATCGACGACGTGGCGCTGGGAGGCAGAGGGCAGTCTTACGAAGAATCCAACGCCAAACTCAAAACAATGATGGAGAAACCAGGAGGAGCGCTAGACTGGAGTGAGGAGCACAATGCCGAGTTCGAGCTGGACAAGACAGCGCTATTATGCCTCTCAAAGCACAGAGTCCCCAGCGAAGACAACCCACGCAAAACCGTACCCACCCCCCGTCCTTCAATCACAATCTGCAACCACATCATCAACCCCTCGCACGCACACAAATTCCTAGGCGTCATCATCGACGACGAACTCAAGTTCAAAGAGCACGCAGCTTATGCCCTGGCTAAAGGGACCACATACGCCATGACCTGCAAGCGCATGATCAGCCCAACCAAGGGGATACACGGACAACTGATGAGAAGACTCTACGAGAGTGTGGTAGTACCAAAAATGACTTACGCAGCAGATATTTGGTGTGCAGGCCTAGTTTCCAAAGGCAGGGGGAAAAAGGGTGGGGGCAGAGGCACACGAGGATTCTCCTCGCAGATGGCGAGAGTCCAGAGAATGGCCACCTTGCTAATCACTGGCGGACTGAGATCCTCCTCAACAGACCTTCTCGACTCTCACGCCAACGTCTTCCCAGTGCATCAAACAATAAGGAAGATTTGCTTCAGATCCACGCTAAGACTAGCCTCGCTCCCTCACACTCACCCTATCGCTAATGGCTTAAACACAGCTTACAGATTTTGCGCGAAGAGGAACTTCCAAGGCCGAAAACGCCACGCTTCCCCCCTACACAAACTCCTGAACGAGTTCAAGATCAACCCAATGCAAATAGAGAAGATCTCACCAACTCGCCACTACCCAAAATGGTCCCCAGACACGCTCATCAGCATTGCAACTAAGGAGAAAGATGCAATTAAGGAAGAGGAGCAAGCTGACGAAAGGTGGCGGGCCTACTCAGATGGATCAGCGGTAGACGGAGTGACAATGTTAATTGCCAGTGAGCTTGTCGTTGTGTTAACTTCTGTGCGGTACAGAAGTATAGAAGGTTTTTGTGATCAGTGAAGATGAGGACAGTAAGGGCGCTTCCTTCAAGATAGGATAGTAACACCATTCATTTAATGTGCGGATGACTGCAAGTAACTCCCAATCAAAAATTTGATAGTTACGCTCCGCTGGGTTCAATGACTGAGACAAGTAGGTGCATGGGTGGTAGATGCTGTTTTCGTCGGTTTGCAATAGGACACCTCCCGTTGCTACAAGAGAAGCATCAGTCGCGACCGCAAATTGCCGGGATGGATCTGGATTGCGAAGTACCGGTTGTTTGATGAAGCGTTCCTTGAGATCTTGAAAGGTGTCCTGACATTGAGTCGTCCAAAGGAAGGGAGTATCCTTCTTTGTGAGATCAATAAGGGGTCGTGCGATATCGGAGTAGTGGGAAATGAATGTGTGGTAGAAGTTGCAGAAGCCGAGGAATGACTGAACATCTTTTACTGATTTCGGAGTTGGCCATTCGGCGATTCCTCTGGTTTTGGCGGTGTCCATAGCCACTTGTCCAGGACGAATGATCATTCCAAGGTACTCCACTTCTTCTGCATCGAAGGTACATTTTTCCAGTTTCAGGAATAAGTGCTCGTTTCATATTTTCATCAAGACTCGTCTAGTCCGTTCGCGGTGTTCTGCCATTGTTGTGGAGAAGATCAGGATATCGTCCATGTAAATAACCATCCATCCTTCATCGATTTCTTGCTGGAAGGTACAATTCATATACCCTTGGAAGGTTGCAGGGGAATTGCAAAGGCCAAAGAACATGACATTTGGTTCGAAGAGACCAAATTCCGTAGTAAATGCTGCTTTCCAGCGATCATCAGGATGGATGTGAATATTATTGTAACTGGACCGGATATCCATTTTCATAAAGAATTGTGCATTGTGAAGGCATGCGACAAGAGAGATAGTGAGTGGAAGCGGGTAAGCGTTCTTGACCATCCAATCATTGATGTAGCGGTAATCTTGACAGGGACGTAATTCTCCACTCTTCTTTCCTACGAAGAAGAAGCCACTGGCTTGGGGTGACTTCGATTCCGAAATGAAGCCTTTTGCAACGTTTTCGTCAATGAACATTTTAACGGCAGCGCGTTCTTTTTCTGACAATGGGTAAACCTTAGATGTACGAGGGATGAAACCGGGTTTGGTATCAATATGATGATCAATACCAGGGCGTTCAGGGGGTAGTTTGTTCAGACCATCTTTAGCAAAGACATCCGCGAAGTCGTGCAGGTATTCCGGAACCAATTCTTTGAAGGGCTTCTTTTCTTTTCCTTCTCATCCGTGGTGAATTCCTGAGCTTTATTACTGTATTTCGGAGGAGGAAGGGAGATTGTGGAATAGTTAGGGAGTTGTTCGAGTTGAGAAGTTCCATCTCGTGTGAGAGGTGTATCCATGGATACTTCGTCAATGATTCTCATGTTAATTCTGTCGACATCATACTCCACAAGGAACTCTCTGTCTCCGAGCTCGTAAGAAGAAATTTTGCGTACTTCCGGTGCATGCCAAACATCCTGCATCATATTAAATTGTTCATCATCTTTGGTGGGTATGGTGGTCGTCATGGGTTCGTCCGGATCAGGAATTTCTTCGATGAAAGGGTGAGCAACTTGGGCAGTACGAAGTACTTAGTTAATTTTGGGATATTATGAGCTCTTCCTCTAAGATCGTCGTCAGGTTTCTGCTTTCCTTGTCGTTGCTCTTCAACTGGTCGTTGTTCAACAGGTTGAGATGGGGGTGGTCGAGACTCTGGTTCTGACTCATTCTTTCGTTTCTCCACTCGAGGAATGGGCGATGGGGAACGCTGTGGTAGTTTTACTTGTGGAAGAGTGTTGTCCATTGTGAATTCATCAGGGATGTTAATGGAAGGAGCGACGACGAGTTTCGGAAGTTTCGAATTTTGCCATTTCTTGGTGTGGCAATGGAATGCAGGGGGTAGCCCGTTCTTCTTCCGATCTGTATCCAAGTCAAGTTCAATTTCATCAGACTTCGTTGTTCGTGGGAGAACGAGTGTTTCAGTGGTCCAATCTATACTTGGGTTCATGGTGCGTAACCACGGAATTCCCAGAAAGATTTGATCTCTTCATCCAAGTTTAGTGATATTGAACTTTCCATACATGGTTCGTTCATCAATTTTTACCACTAGGTGTTACGACCATGCAAAACCGGAGATTAGTAAGAAGTCCTGGTCTTACATGGGGTTGTACTGGAGGGTTATAAGTCAAAGGGGCTTGGCCTCAGCTCGTACGCTGTGCCCCTTACCCGAGTATGTGCCCTTAATTTCGGATGAAGTCCAAGGGAGAGTTCTGGTGAAGTCCGGATGGAGGCTCCAGACGAACTCTAAGGCAGGATAGCTCAACAGAGCTCCAATGGACTTCCGGATGAGTGTGGGAATGCGCCGGAACTATTTCCGGAAGGTAGGGAGTAATGGTAACACTACTGGAACAAGCTCCAAGTAGAACGGATGAAGGATGGACCGCTGGACAAAGTCCAGGGCAGGATAGGAGCAGAGCTCCGGAGGGAAAGATGATCCATAGATGTCAGAGGATAGGATAGGATGGATCCGGAGGACTAGGGGTCCGAAGGTCCGGAGCTCGGAGGAGCGGAGGAGCGGAGGAGTGGAGGAGCAGAGGAGCAGAGGAATGGAGGAACGGAGGAGCGGAGGAGCGGATGATCGGATGATCGGATGAGCATAGCTCTGTGGATCTTAGAGGAAGTGTTGGCTACTAGAGAGGAGTAGGTCCAGATATGGTGTAGAGATAGTATAGACTACTCCGGACAAGGTCTGGAATAGAAACAGACAGTATAAGACTACCAAAGGTAGAGTCGGAGGTGAAACAGATGATAGATGGAGATGGATGAAGTCTGAAAATATTACAGGACATAGGATCAAAGCTCCGGCCTAGGGAGTGATCCCATAGGCCTGAGTCGGAAGCTTACAAAGGCTGGAGCCCAAGTGCAAGAATGGAAACGGAGTTATATAGACATGATAACAGGATACAGAGTGATCAAGGAATATACAGAAGTAGGAACAATGAATCAGACTGAGGTCTGCAGGAGTTGTACTACAAGTTTATATACTGTAGGTAGCATGCCGGAAGGCAAGCAAGGATAGTCCGAGGCTATGTTTGAGGCATTGCGGAACACAAGGCTATGAACTCGGAAATAAGACTTGTACGAAATATCTTACCAAGACGGAAGTCAAGATAACCGAAAGCCAGAGGTGCAGAGATAACTGAAAGCCGGACACAGGTATTAACCTAAAAGGAGTAACGCGCAGGTGCGCGGGAATAGTTTCGGATATGAGCATGGATTGGATATGGACACGGATTGGATATGGACATGGATCGGATATGAACACGGATTGGATATGGACATGGATTGGATATGGACATGGATTGGATATGGACACGGATCGGATGAGTGGATCAGATCGGATGGATGGACTGAGTCAGATATGGATATGGATTAGATATGGATGGATGTTGATTGGGTGTCCAGATGTCCATGGATCAGACCTGAATGTACGGTATATGACACTAGGAGACAGTAATGCATGATCGGCCCTCCTTTGATAAGAGTTCCGTTCGCCGTAGTAACTCGAAATGGCATTTTGAGTTTTTGTTGTGTGATTTGATGGAGTTTCACAAACTCCTCGGAAATAAATGTTCCTGCTGTGCCAGAGTCGATAACGGCAGTAGTGTCAACGGATTTTAAGTGAGTATGCGAGTGAAGGGTGATAGGGATACGAAGTTCTTTTCTTTCACCTACAGCACGTACAAGTCTTAGTAATACATTGGGAGAAACATACATTGAATCTTTGTTTCTCCAAGTTAAAAATCCTCTACAATTCGTCTCACTGTTTCGTCTTCTTCACCTTGAATTTCTTTGACTTCTGCTTGATGAAGTGGGGTCTTCTTCTTCCTTTCAGGACAGTTACAATGTGGTGTCCCATCTTCTTGCATCCGAAGCATTGGCCTTTTTTCATACACTTGGATCTTTCCATATCGGAGATTCGATCTACTACCATTGCATTTGAATCTTGGCTTGGTGTGTAACATGCGTTTCCATAGTTCTTTTTCTTCTGTGGAGCATGGCGTGCTCGTAACGCCAAAAGGCATTGGTGGGAGTTGTCGATGGAAACACATTGCAATACAACATTGCGGAATACTTCTGAAACGCTGCCTGGCACGAAGAGCTTGGTTAGGATACCTAAGTTAAGGCCATCTTGGAAGAATTGAATCTTCATCGCGTCGTCAGTGATATGGGCCTTAGCTACAAGTGCCTCAAAGTCAGCGATGTAAGTATGGAGATTGCCGCTCCCTTGTTTGAGGTCTCTGAGCTTCATTAATGCGGTTCCTTTAGTATCCACCAGTTCAATGGCTTCATTGAAGCTTTTCATAACATCTTTCATTGTCCCATAACCGACTTTTTGTCCAGAAGTATCGGTTGATTGGGCATGAACGAGGAATTGTTCTTTCCAAGATTTGGCATTCTTTTCGGTCAGGAAGGATGTGATGAAAATGATCTTCTGTTTGTCGGTGGTATAAAACTTTTCATTGATGTTGAAGTACAGGTTGCATGATAGAATGAATTCCAGAGAATTGTCACGATCTCCATCAAAAGCGGTTGGGAGACTGATTTTATATTCAAAGTCTTTGGTGGTAGCTGTAGTAGTCATGATGATGAATCATTTGGTGAGTTATGCTTTCTCGGTGCCTACACGCGCAGTCTTGCTGTCCATTAGGGCTTTATCAGGTTTTGGGGGGTTCAAAGACTGGATAGTCTGTAATCGATATGACTTTAATCTTTTGTTATGAACTGGGATGGCATCACCAGTGACAGTGATAAGACACAGATGGTCTGCTGGGAGGTTCGACTACGTTCAAAAGAGAACAAGGACTACTACTTAGGAAAGGTTCCAAGTAGGATCAAGGGTTCAGTCGAAGAGTCGTGACTCTAAGATGATTGGTAGAATAGAGACTAAGGCTACGGAGTGCTTAGACTTAGAGATGATTCAGATGACTTAGGTTGGAGACCTAAGCGAAGGATATTCCAGGTAAAACCCAGTAAGATTAAAGTAAGGTATACAAGTGTAATACAACGTGCTTAAATAAGCCAATATGTGCGCACGGACCAAGAGAGACGTGAGAACGTAAGTGCGTATCCAAAGAATGAAGGCTACTATCATACAGATGCATTGAGCATATGAGTCAGAGTCATGTTACATAATATACAAGATAAAGGAGATGAAAAATGAATAGGGGCACGTACGACTGTAACACCAACAGCATGAGCTCTGGATGGTCAACTAATGATACTCAGTTGGGGCTTATGCATAACCTCCATGATTAGGGTGCTCATAGCTAGACACATTCAATGCATCACTTAGGACTGGGCAGCTGCAAGTTTGGGCATTGAAATAAATCAATTGATGGGTTGATATGAAATCCAATTGACGATCCTAAAATGACATCCGATCTCAAACCAGATGAATGACATGATTGTGACATTGGTAACTAAAAACATTATTGTAGATGTAAATATGAAGATCAGATTAGTATGAGGAATAGCCCATATCAATTAGTGGGCAAAAGGAAAGGGGTCAAGGACAATGAGAAGGAAAGAATTAGTCTGAGTCAAAGCAGCATCCTCCAATGCCTTCCTCTGCTCTGCTAATGTGTTGACTGACATCTGTGACACAACATCTGGGGTCAGGTCCTTGCGATGATTCATTCCAAATACTTTCCTAAACAGCAAGGTTAGCCATCCAATCCTACTAGTAGACAATAAACTTGTTACCTAGTCCACCATTCCAGAAGCTTGTCCACCCTAGTTTTGTGACAGGGCCGGGGACGTTCTCAAAAAAGTCCACAATGTTATTCCAGAACCCTTCATAGTCAAAGTCACTGTCGATGGTGTGCCATGATGAAATGTTTGATAAAGCAAAATGAACCTGCCGCTTGAAGGTTAGAGGCCGGATGCCAATGTGGTAGCTGTTCATATTCACTTACTTGACACACAATGTAAGTGATAGCACGAGGGGTAACTTTTTTCATGTTGATGATCAAGGTGACACAAGTTTTGACCTTTGCCTGATCCGATTTCCATTGGGTGTGCCTGTCGTTCTCAAGGATGTCAACTCCATCGCCATTGCCTTCGGCTTCCTTCACCGAGGAAGGAGATGTAAAAATTGCTTTAAAAGCCTATAATGCAAAGGGGAAGATGATATTGTGAGTGGGTTTCAAAGTCACTCACCTGAACTAGAAGCCTGGACTTGAAGAGCCCTGCCTCAAGGTTCCCATGCATGACATTGTAGTTTTTGTATAGGAACAATGGCCAGGAGTTTTCTGAGACAATACATTCTGACATTCTGTTGCAAATGCCATCCTTCACCCTGGATTGGCATCAGCGTCAGTTGACAGTCCAGAATGGTCAAATTTTTTCACCTGTTTTGACCCCAATCCCACTCTGCAGGGCAGAGTAACCTCCCACAAATGTTGTTCACAAAGCTGTGTGAATGCTTGTCGTCAGGTTGGATAAGAGGAGAAGGACGGAATGCTTGATTGATCCAGATGGCTACCAGGTCTTTGAGGCAGGAGGTGTCATCCCCATGAGCTGCGTCAGCTCCTTTCTTGAGCTATAAAACAATCACTATACAATGTGATTTGTTTGCAAAAAATATCAGACGTTCTTCAACATATCTTCGCAATCTTTGTGCTCAAGGCTCCCCAACTTCTTGTGCAGCCATGGTAGCGCCCGCAAAAGTTCAATATAACTGCGTTGCAGGCAATCTTGCCTGAGCTTGATTAAAATATAGTATGAAAATGTGGCTGACCACCTACACTGGCGTGGCTGCATCCTCCAATTGATCCTCATACCAGAAATCAAGTCTTCCAAGCTGGCATAAAGGATCACTAGGCAATGAATTGCCCTACCTTGTGCAACATAGTAGGTTGTTTTTCTTTTCCAGAATAAATCAACGCTGACCTAGCAAGGGTAATGAACAAGACGGTGCGCTTACCTTTGCTTCATTCCTCTTTCTTGCCACATAATCTCCAGCTCATCTTCTAAAGCAGCGATGTGACGCTTGGCCCTTGTGTTGGCAGTGGTAGGCATGGCCCCAGATCCAGATGCCGCCGATGCATGATGTTGGGAACTTGAAAGCCCCACACTATTGGATGCTGATTTGGACTCGGAAACATTGGGATTGGGGGATGCCATGGAGGGAAGGGAAGAATGGCTGATGTGCAGTGAGAGAGCGAGATGAAGTTGGATGAGAGATAAAAGTGAAATGAAGAGAGCTATTGAGCGGTAACTTGAAATGGCCCTTTTATACATTCAATACTCGCTCAGGCTAGAGCATTGTCTTAATGATAAATGTCATTTATGTACTACCAACACACACGCACCTAGTCTTATGGTACTTCCATTAATCTTAAAAGCACTCCCACCTGGCAGCATTGTCTTAGAGGTGATTGCCATAAATAGATGTTTACGTGTCATACCTGGGTTTTATGGTAGGTCCCTGTCAGTCGCCCTGCTGATCGGATCGTTGACAGACACTTATGCTCTTTTCTTTCGGCAACCATAACATGTCCAAGTCAATGAAAAGAGTCCTGTGGCCAGTGCAATTAATCACAAACTTGAGATGTGAATTGTGACTCACAGGTAGATCCATGATGTTAGCATTTGGTGCGAACAACAAGTCAGTTGTGCATTCAAGTTGAGCTGTTTCCAGGTTGAGCTCGAGCCTTTCATAAGAAATTTTCGAGTCTTGAACTCAAGGGGAAATACTACTAACCAACTTGAATGGTCGGACCTCTCCGAATCCATGGTTCGTACTACCCAGGTGACTTCAAGTTGAATCTGCCTGCGCCAGTGAGGGGTGTCAGGGTGAACACCAAATTTCGGCAACTGAATCCCAGAGGCTTACTAGTAGTATTAGTAGTAGTAAAGAATCTAGTCATGGTGGTGTGAATTTGGAACCTCACACCCCCCCCCTCCCCACTGTCGGAACCGCCACAGCAATGTGTATTGTGTGAACATGAAGCACCCTTCGAAGGCTGACTAAATCATTACGATAACTGATTGTAGCAGATCGAGGGTAATCATGATGCTTTACTAAGCACTGCAACTAACTTGAAACAGATAACACCAAGTCACGGTGTGGCTTTTCCAGTTCAGTCACAACTTGAAAATAGTCATAGTCGACTTGTAAAGGCATCCTTGTCCCACACAGTACCCAGCAAGTTATCATCTGCTCCATCGAGTACAAATGCCTGAACTTCAGACATATAAATTCTCTATTCTTGAAAAGAAAGAGAGGAAAGACTCACTCACTGGCACTTCAAGTTGGCACCTGCAACTTTTGGAAAACACGGACAAGTCACATCAGATGAACGGTCATTAGAGGGGTCAGAATGTTGAAGAAAATCATTGTCCAAGAGGTAACATCGTGCTATCTTCGTCACCACTTCTAACAGGAGAATACTTAATAGCAATATCATTACAAAAATGCTAAGTTGTTCAAACTCCGAAGACTACTAGTATTAGTAGACATTAGCTGACATAGCTCCCACTACACTCCACAGCTGCCAATTTTGTGACCAGCATGAAACTCGGCCATGCAAAGAAACTGAGCCCTGGTAAGAGCTCATCTTCACGCCGTCACCAGGAGTGCCATGACTATGTAAGCTGCAAGTCATCTAGACTTCACGATTTTTCACTGATGACTGATCCTGCAGCTCCAGAAGGCCGATAAAGCAAATAGCAATGTTGCCAAAAAACAGGCTATTCGGCAGGCTACTTCTGGTGACATTGCACGACCATTTGCTAAGGGTCATATCCCTTATCCTATGGATACCCTTATGGACTCACTCCCTTCTTATCTGCCAAACACCATTATGCATCAATTGGCTGAGTGCACACAAGGTGGCACCAAATTTGCACCATGTGCAATGTCTGGTACCCTGGCTTCAGCAGAACTTTGCTTCACAGCAAAGTCGCTTGCAAGAAATGAGCAACACCAAATATCTTTCCTAGAAGCAGAAGTAGTAAGTTTTATCTTGTGCAATATATTTTTTGGTTGATAAGTTGCCATGTAGGGTAAGAACATCCTAAAATGTGGTTTACAATCAATGTCAGACAATGCTATTGAGAAAGCTACTTCGGCGAAGCAAGCCACACGTGAAATCAGTTGGCTCCAGGTCATGTTAACTGCATTGGAAATAGAGGAGGCAGAATGCCATACGGAGCTCCTACATGAACTCCACCATAGCAACATGAAGGGTTATCTGGATGCCAATCAGGAAGCTTTCTGGTTTGAGAGGTTCTTATCGGACCGGACCCTGGTGGATGTTAAAGATGACTTCGACTTCAACTGGACAGTGGCCTACCCAAATGATTTGGCATCATTAGCAACTGCAGACAAACAGCTCAATCAACTTAATTCTCACGCTGAGGAGCATGGACTTATTTCATCCAAAAAAGAACTTGCAATGGAACTCAAAGCTTTGATTGTCGAAGGAGGTGAGGGGAGTGAAAGTACTGATTGGGACGATAGCCCTTACAATTCGAATGCATCCAGTGACTGTCACTAAGGTATGTATTATGATACATGGAAGCCTTAACACGTGGGCAGCTGATGCAACATTTTAGTTATTTCAATTTGTATTACTAGGAAGGACAGATCTGCAAGCAACCAATACTAAACGTTGAAGTTGCCTTTTTGTAATGTGGGGGGTACAATTTTTTTGTTGCACCAAAGATTATGTATTGCTATCAAATCAGATGATCAATGTCCATTATCAATGTATCCAATCAGAAGCTTGACTATGATCTGAGTTTCAGCATATCAGCTAGCTGCACATTTATCCTGAGCTCAACCAACCTCAATACCCCAACACGGCCGACTTCAATGCCTCAAGTTCTGTTGATCCCACAGCATCCTTTGGTGTCGTTGTCCCATATATGCAACCCTACTGCGACAGTCCTACAGCTCCTGACCCCTGCTTTACTCAGGCTGCTCTTGAGTCCAACCTTGTTGCTCACAACCAGAACACCGTCCCCTTCAACTCATCTAACCCATACTTTACTTCTCCCACCCCCAACTTCCCCACCCTCAACCCTAACTTTGCTTGGTTCAACACCAGCGACTTCCCTCCACCCAACTTTGCTCCATTCAATGCCGGTAACTTTTCTCCTCACAGTGCCAATTTTTCTGTGCATCACCCCAACTTTGCTATGCCAAACCCTCCACCAATCAACTTTACTCTATCCAACCCTGACTTTACTCTACCCAGTCCCAATTTTGCTCCACCCAACCTTGATTTCACTGTCCCCAACATTGCTGCCCCTCATCCTCATCATCTTCCTAACATCACAGACTGTTACAGTTGTACGTACCCCTATTCATTTTCCCTTTATTTTCTTACTTGTATATCTTGTCACATGACTTGACTCATATGCTCAACGCATCTGTACAATACATGCCTTCCTTATTAGGATACGCAGTTACGTTCTCACGGTTACCTGGTCTGTGCGCACATATCTACCTATATAAGCACAGTGTACTTGTAGTAGATTCTTTACTTTAATCTTACTGGGTTTTACCTGGAATCTCCTTCACTTAGGTCTCCAACCTAAGTCGTCTTGAATCATCTCTAAGTCTAAGCACTCCTTAGCCTTAGTCTCTATTCTTGCAGAACCTCTTAGACTCGTCTTTGTCGTCTTCGAGGCTGAACCCTTGATCGTACTTGGAATGCGTTCCTAGTACTTTCACCTTGTCCTCTTTTGGACATTGTAAGAACTCCCAAGCAGACCGGCTGTGTCTTTTCACTGTCGCTGGTGACGCCACCCCAGTTCATAACACAGACCTTCAGTCGATGATGGAATCATATCAAACAGCGCCATCATTTGGGAGGCATCGAATTGCCAAAGCATGCGCATCAGCCCACACCCAGCCATACAATCAGTCAGAGTGTCCAGGGCCATTGCCCATCCTACAAGCTCAACAAGTTGGGTTCAAGGGCGACGTTGTGAGAGTAAGTTTTGACCTCAATTATGCCGCAAACTCACTAATGTCTGCTGGTCAGGGTATGTCATGTATGTCAAGGGTCCGGAGATGAGTCCAAGTCAATGTGAACATATGGCACTCTTCCCACTCAACTGCCAGGCCTCTGACCACTGTGCCTTTTATGGCTGCAGGGCCTTCTATAACCGCAGGGCCCCCAATGGCTGTAGGGCCTTTAATGCATTCTGATGATGGCTCCAAGTCTGAGCTGGACATGCCTCTCAACACCACCACCTCCAGGCAGATACGACACCTGAAGAGAATGATATGTGATTGAACATGCAAAGCTTTAAAGTTTGTGCTGTTCAACAAAAGCATGATGTTGCACAGGGAGTTGCTAGCATCTGAGATAAATGATGCCCTTGTCAAGTCCGTGATGGAGAAGATCAGCAACAAGGGTATGTGCTTGCCTTTTTTGTGAATGAAAGGTTCATGTTGCCCTAGGCCTTGCAACAAAATGGACGTCGAAGAACAGTCACAGTGCATTAGAAAGCCTCAAGACAGTTCCTGTGAACCTCCACAATGAGATAAAACGCTTAGTGCGGGCAATTGTCCTAGGCTCATGGATCTTTCGCCAGCTATCAAGGATCAGGTCAAAGATATCACAGCCTATCGATGCACTCTTGTCGAGGCCCTCCTTGAAATTTATGATCATGCACACTCCAACGTGACGGTACTAAGTGTTTTTGGCTACCAATGCTAAGCAAGCTAACGACCACTCAGCCATTCATGTTAGTGACCTAGCCAGGCACTAAGGAACTTGAGTGGTGTATGCGATGGGCGCTCTATCAAGAGCAGCGGCCCGTGCATATCGGTCTCCTAGCATGGAGTGTGCTAGTTGTGTCAGTCGGAGGTGGGTGCTACATGCTGTCTCATGACCTATGTCACTGAGACAAGGTTCTTGACAATGATCAAAGACATAGAAGCGATAAGCTTCTACGAAGTTTGAATAATGACAATAAGCTTATCAAAAGAAGTTCACGGTCGAAGATCAAGTAGATTCAAGTTAAAGAAGTACAAAGGCTATCTGCGCATATTTATATGTAAGATTGAAGCAGAGCGCAAATACATAAGTATTGCTAGATTAAGTATGAAGTCAGATAGCCAATAGGAAGATGCATGCTCACAGATGAGTCAGAGGCATATGAACCAATGAATGCACGCATGTGCGAAAGGGAGTCATAGGTGCGGAGCGGAAGGTATAAAAGGTACGAGCAAATGAGGCGATGCACAAGTCATAGGTAGATGCAAAGGAAAAGATAAAATGAAATACGACACCAGACATAGTCCTTGAGCAAGGGGTAGCGCGTGTTGAAGCGCAAAGGAAGGCGTCGAATGCGACAGAGGCGTTTGAGATGCGAGAAGCACGAGAGGCACAAAGAGCACACATGAGTGCAAGGGGTACCAGAAGAGTGCGCAGCTAGTGACGATGGAGGAGGCAAGTGTAGGCAAGGTAAGGAGTGATGACAGCAAGCCAGATGAGGTAGCGGAGGATGAGGACAGAGCCCTTGTCGAGACAAGTGTAGATGGCGACACATAAGAGGAAAAATGATAGTAGGGGTGCAAGAAGGTGTTCTTGTAACAGTTCGCAAATCCAGCCGTTATACAAATGACTCAAGCAATCATCAGACAGTTTCACAATTACATTCCCATAAACCATGTGGACATCAATATCAACAACATCGTCACATTTGCAGTGACTGCACTTTGTTTTGCATTGCAAGAATTTTCGAATGGGACCTACAGCCCATCTGAGTTTTCCCTTGAGAACAAGGAAGAGACTTACAATGCGGTCCTCCAGTGCATTAAACAACTGGATGGCACCGACTTGAAATTCTACTGAATCATGATTCAACATATCTTCAAGCTTATTTAGACGCACATAGTCACTGTTACTCTTCCTCGTCTGTCATAAAATAGTCACTTTGCATTGATTTCACTCACATGTTCAAATGTTTGTGGTCACTTTATTATTCTAGTATCACATCTCCTGCTAGGAATGGCTAGATCCCTTGGACTATCACTGGCAGTGTGTACTAAAGGGTTGTCTAGGGGAGACTATCTCCCACCAAACAGACTTTCAATCATTACTACTAATTAATGGCTCTTGGGGTTGTATGCATTTACCACTTGTCATTGATAATGCTCAGGCTGCCATCACTATTCTAATTCAGACATTGTGATGTGGCTAGCCTTTTGCCACTGTGGTGGCAGGCTGTCATGGTGCGACTTGGACTGTCCCCGGGCCCATTGTTATAATCGTACGTGCCCCTATTCATTTTCTCTCACTCGTCTACTTGTCTTGTACCCGATCTCATATTCACATGTGACTCATGCGTCTCAACACACTTGTACTATACATGCCTTCCTTGTTAGGATACGCAGTTATTTTCCCTTTCCCATGGTTGCTTGGTCCGTGCACTTATATCTACGTATATAAACACACTGTACTTGTAGTAGATTCCTTACTTTAATCTTACTAGGTTTTACCTGGATTCCTCTTTGCTAAAGGACATCCAATCCTTAGTCATCTTGAATCGTCTCTAAGTCTAAGCACTCCTTAGCCTTAGTCTCTATTCTCGTAGAACCTCTTAGACTTGTCTTTGAGGCTGAACCCTTGATCATACTCAGAACGTGTTCCTTGTACTTTCACCTTGTCCTCTTCTGGACATTGTAGAACTTCCCAGCAGACCATCTGTGTCTTTTCACTGTCGCTGGTGATGCCACCCCAGTTCATAACACCCATTCAGTTCACCGTAATTAGTGCTGGGGGCAGAAGTGGCAGAATTGCCACTTCTGCCACCTGGCAAAATTCTTAAAGCACTACAAGGCTATGTATATGACAATGTATGGTAATTGTCACTAAGAAACACCATCAGAAGAGGCCATCAGCATGTCCACATCCCACTGTCCATTGTCTTGTGAGCTGTGATCAACTACCATGGTCTCGTCCTTGAGTGTCGTGGGTCTGGAACTCAACCTCTCCTACATGTCATGTTGCTAAGGACACCACTCTAACCAAGGCTGGGAGCATGATCAAGTTACTCCTGCTATGAATTACCTTGTACCCTCCGTGATCACAAATGTCTTTCGCTCCCCCAATGTCCCCCCACCTTTAACCCCAATTCCCTTCCCCCGTTCTACTGCAAGTGAGGAGAAAAGGTATTCCTCAAGCCTGTGGAGGCTCTCATTCCCTCATCATTGCCGCATCAGACAGCCCCGTTCATGCAAGTGGTTCTTCACAGATTCATTTCCCTTCTCCATGTTCTTTTCTTTGAGTCCTACATGAGACATTGGTCGCCATCACTCTACATGACAGAGCCAGCGCCACCTGTTGTAACCACTACACATCAACAATCCCGGCAGCAAACCCCACCACCTCGTCAAAAATGTCACTGGTTTTTGCCAGGATTTTTTATACCGCGACATTAGCATCTTTATTCCCCTCTTACTATATATTTCAACTTCTCATTTGCTGTTGTGCAATCATCCAGGCATTATATATGAGTACTGGGCATACACGAAATTTTATGCATTGCCGATGTTCAGCTGTAGATATCATGCAACTTATGAATTCAAACCTATCAGGAGTACCTGTCTTTCCATTATGCTTGTAACCTACTGCATGTGAGCATCTATCATGATTTGCAGGTTGCTTCAATGCCACATTCTCTCTTCATCATCCAGGCCGCCACATCGAATATTTCAAATGTGTCATTAGAGTTAAATTACATAAATAAACCAGCTACCACCACCAAAATAATGTGAGCTAACTGTTTGCCGTGACTTCAGAACTTGCCAAAGTCATGGTCTGCAGAGTCTCTCATACTTCAGTGCCCAGGTGTAATAAACCTCGAATGTGTTTCTCTCCCTGGCTTCAATTTGGTCTACCACTTCTCTTTTTCCTTTTAATGGTCACTGTGTCCTTACACTGCAATGCAACGGGTTGCTCCTGGGCAAAGGATACGGATCTTCATGGGCTTAGCCGGCATCGCGCTATGTGCAGGCAATACCAGAAGGCAAATGTGTTAGCCACGGAGAAAAGGCAGGTATGAGCAAAAGAGTCAATTCAATTATCACAAAAATTGATGACTAGCAAGAGCATCTTGGTAAGTTATCTACTCCCTAGGTTACTCAAGTTTGGACTCACTTATGTATCTGATGCAGCCACTTCAACCAGTCCAATTCACAAAGGAACATTGTTTGAAACCTATAGCCCATTGCGGACTCAAGGCATTCACTAGCAAGAGAAAGCCTACTAACACTGTCAATTTGCCTGCTAGTTTCGCTGCAGTCACTGGTGCCTCTGGTCCTGGTACATTACAAGACTCAGATGTTGCAATGGCAGATGCTACCAAAGGTGATTATGCCATTCCAGGCACGCACCTTTTTAATCTGTCTGTTGCAATAACACTCATGGATGACTACTAGTAGAACCATGTCAACGTCCCTCGCGACGCAGGTTTGTGCCAAGGAGTTTCCACAATCTTCTACCTGCTGACGAGGATGTCAATTTCTCTGATTTTCCTGGGGAAGATCTATCTCTTAGTATGACCAAGACTCAGAATCCACCACAGTGTAGAATCCAGAGGGTCATTTTGACACTATGAGACACTCTTCAAACAGTGTTTAACATGCTTGGACTCTCTCCACTATATCCTTGGCGCCTGTCATATGAGCCCAATAAATTTGTCCCCTCCTTGCATTTAGCTAAATCATCTCCCATGACTGCCAGCATGTGCGATGCCCAAGGACCCGACCCACCTGCTACATTCACTGAACCTCCTCATCCCTTTCCCAACATGACCATCTATTGTTTTATGATGTGGATGAACTCCGGCAGCCATCAGAAGTCCTGGACTGAAGTGATGCACCTTGTCAAAAATGTGAGCCAAGCCGAAGATTTCGATGCCAAGGACCTGGATGGGTTTTTGGTCAGAAAGTGCCTGCACGCATTGGACAATGACAACAGCCAGGAAACCATCAATTTTCCTGATGATTGGGTCGAGACGGAAGTCAACTTGGACATACCTACAAAGTCCAAAGATGACCTGTCCATATCATTTAGTGTTCCGGGATTTCATTACCGGCTGCTTGTAGCAGTTATTTGTGCTGCATTCGCCAACGTTCAAGCCAACACCTTTCATCTACTTCCTTTCAAGCATCTGTGGAAGGATCCCCTAGATGGCCATGAAGAGTGCATTGTAATGAACATATTGGCGCTGGGCTTAAAACCCCATATTTTGACACTCGTCTCATGTCTACAGGAGTTACCACTTGTCCATGGCCATCTTACCCCTTTAGCAGTACCGGCGGCATCCCACACTTACTGCACACCATACCGACTGCCGCACCTCATCACATATTACAGTGAACTATCTCCGTATTATACGAGTGAACGGACGTGCATAATATCCCGTATGATACGGGCCAGCGGACCATGGGCCCATGGTAGAAATATCCTCGTTGATGATGGATGGGCCGGGAGGAATATTATTCCCGATGACAGCGGGTGGGCCCATGCAAGGAATATGTAGAGTAGATGAGTGGGCCGATGTACATGAATATCCAGTAGACGGATGGGCCGAGGTAGTTGGATATCATGTAGATGGGTGTATCAAGGTAGATGTGTATCAAATAGACAGGTATGTGAAGGGTACTTGTTATCACATACACGGGTGGGCCCAGACACATATTAAATTAGACGGGTATTAGACGGGTGAGCCGAGAGTGTTATATAAATATTTATTAGACGGGTGGGCCGAGGGTGGTATAAAATATAGATGGGTGGGCCCATGTGTATGATAATGGTAGACATGACGGAGCTGAGGGAGTTGCATATCATCCGAATCAGAGGAGGTAATAAATCACAGTTACTGAGTTCCCGGAGCAGCAGGTGCTGTCTTGAAATGGCCTTTTATGACGCTTAGGTTGTCTTGTAGAATGTGGAAACTGGGGTGCGAGGCTTGTGTTGCCCTACAAGACACCCAGCTCCGACCCCCGAAAATCAGATGAAGCATACCAAGTTCCGAGTTCCGAGACCCGGGTCTCGACACATAATTCAGTCAATAAGAGACACCCAGTTCCGACCCCCAAAATTTGAGTGAAGCATACCAAGTTCCGGGAGCAGCAAGTGATGTCTTGAAATGGCCTTTATGGCGCTTAGGTTATCTTGTAGAATGTGGAAAGCGGGGTGCGAGGCTTGTGTTGCCCTACAAGACACCCAGTTCTGACCCCCGAAAATCAGATGAAGCATACCAAGTTCCGAGTTCCGAGACCCGGGTCTCGACACATAATTCAGTCAATACGAGACACCCAGTTCCGACCCCCGAAATTTGAGTGAAGCATACCAAGTTCCGGAGTTCCGAACCCGGGTCTCGACAAATGAATATCAGATATCCAGCACACTTCCAATCATCTGGTATTTCATTGAGCAATGGATGATAATACAGCTTTGAAAGCCAACATCATCCAAGGTTCCCTTATCTGATCCTCGCTATCTCCACCCCCTTTAACACCAAAGTCTGGACATCCAGCATTCAGCGTCTGATTTCCCAATATCAACTTGCAACATGAACACTTCTTCCATGTCCACTTGTGACATAAAAATCTGGCGCACTTGGGCCCTGGCCATCACTCATGAAGCAGGGGCATATACCGAACAAAAATTCAATGCAGAGAAGACTGGAGGAGAACCGGTTATACCTTCTCCGAACCTGGACACTGATCTGGTGATGGCATGCGATCGCTTGGCTGATGTACTCATAAAGGCATATAAAAATCCCAGTGGGTCTTCCTGCAGATGTTGAAAATGTGTTTGATCATTCAAATTCCTTCATGACAGTTAAGATGCAGATTGATATTGCAAGATATAGCAAATTGATATCCCCAAAGAACACTGGGCATAATGAGGAGAAAGAGGAGAAGTTGCTTGAGAGGTGTCCTCCTGGCCATGAGGGCACAAAGTTGGTGGACAAACCTGCCACAATTATCGATGTTTCCGGTACCATCATTGCATGGTACCTTCCGGACGCCCTGACCGAGACCACCCAGGTGCGTAATGTGTAGATTGTTACTCAATGGATATTGAATATCAAATGGTACCTACAGAAGGAAATCAGGGCGGCCACCGATTTGCTGGGTCCAAGCCTCGAAAAAAGTGTAAAGGCTGATGGCAATTGGCGATATAATCAAGAATGGTTCAAACAGGGCTCGGAAAATGTTGGGTCAACTCCTGGATGCATCAATTTATCTCTGGCATGGTTTCAACAGGGCCACGAGGTAGGATGTGATGAGATGGTGATTTCTGGAGTCAAACTCACCAATCCCATAGAATCTGTCAGATCCGGAGGTATCCGCATCATTGAAGGGACCCTCCTCCGAGAATATCCTGAAAGCTATTGCAAGGCCGGCAGCCATCACATCGGCGGCACTCAGGGTCATGCATCCTCAGCAGTATTTTGCAGGGTTACGAGCCTTGTCACACCTCGGAGATAAGGCACTGAGCAAGGAACTTCCACAGATGCCAGAGACCCTGCAGTACTGGGCATCCGTGTTTAACAGCCTCTCCATCATTTCCAATCGGGAAACCCCCAATCATCGAGACCATTTATCGATTCCTGAATGCTTCAATATTCTCACCACCGTGGGGAACTATTCTAATGCTCGGATGAGTATGCCAAGCCTTCAGCTGGAATTCAGGTATGATTCCGGCTGTATGATTGCATTTTTGGGAAGAATTGTGAGACATGGTGTTGATGGAGGGGAAGGGGATCGGATTGCTTGGGCATGGTATATGAGGGATTCTGTGCACATTTATGCCGGGGTTCCCTCATGTGGATGGGCTATGGTCGAAGGCCGCATACTAACCACGGTGTGAAAGATCAAAGAAGTTGAAAGAGTTGTGACCCATGTTAGTAGCAACACACGAATACCATGTACCAATTAGAGCATCAACAGTTCTGGAACTCAAGTCGGAAGTCGAGTTCCATGAATTGAGTCCCTAACTCTGTGTATCTTGGGACTCGGGACTCGATCCTCGAAATTAGGGACTCAATGATCGATAGTCCGAATTCAGGCTTCACACTCGGGACTCAGGACAGTGTGAGGCAACAGACTTTGATCCACACATTTTGACTGCCGAACACCGAACCCTGGCAGCCGGCACTCGGGACTCAGGACTGATACCAATGTGAAAAATATGAATTCACATATAGTGAGTGCCAAATCCCAAACTCTGGCAGCCGAACTCGGGACTCGGGACTCAAAACAATGTGAAAGATGTGAATTCACATATCATAAATGACGAACTCCGAACCCCGGCAGCCAGCACTCAGGACTCGGGACTCAGAATAATGTGCAAGTCATGGATCCACACATGTTGAGGGCCGAACTCCGAACCCCAGCAGCCAGCGGTCGGGACTTGGGACTCAGAACAATGAGAAAGATATTGATTCCTACATGTAAAGTGCCGAATGCCGAATGCCGAACCCTGTGCAAGATACTGATTCCCACATATCAAGTGGCGAACCCGGAACCCGGGCAGCCGGAACTCGGGACTTGGGACACACAACATTGTCAATGATATTGATGCACACATGGTAAGTGCCGAACGCCGACTGCCGAGCCCCGGCACCCAGAACTCGGCACTCGGCACTCAGAATCATCCACACATGTTGAGTGCCGAACCCCGAGCTCCGGCAGCCGGAACTCGGGACTCACAACATTGTGAATGATATTGATGCACACATGTTAAGTGCTGAATGCCGACTGCCGAGCCCCGGCACCCGGAACTCGGCACTTGGCACTCAGAATCATCCACACATGTTGAGTGCTGAACCCCGAGCTCCGGCAGCCGGAACTTGGGACTCACAACATTGTGAATGATATTGATGCACACATGTTAAGTGCCGAACGCCAACTGCCGAGCCCTGGCACCCGGAACTCAGCACTCAGCACTCACAATAATCCACACATGTTGAGTGCCGAACCCCAAACTCCGGCAGCCGGAACTCGGGACTCACAACATTGTGAAAGATACTGATTCCCATATGTAAAGTGCCGAACCCCGAACCCCGGCAGCCGGAACTCGGGACTCGGGACACACAACATTGTGAATGATATAGATGCACACATGTTAAGTGCCGAATGCCGACTGCCGAGCCCTGGCACGCAGAACTCGGCACTCGGCACTCAGAATAATCCACACATGTTGAGTGCCGAACTCCGAACCCCGGCAGCCGGAACTCGGGACTCGGGACACACAACATTGTGAATGATATTGATGCACACATGTTAAGTCCCGAACGCCGACTGCTGAGCCCCGGCACCCGGAACTCGGCACTCGGCACTCAGAATAATCCACACATGTTGGGTGCCGAACCCCGAACTCCGGCAGCCAGGACTCGGGACTCGGGACTCACAACATTGTGAATGATATGGATGCACACATGTTAAGTGCCGACTGCCGACTGCCGAGGACCGGCACCCGGAACTCGGGACTCGGCACTCAGAATAATGTGAAAGTTATTGATCCACATATGTTGAGTGCCGAACCCCACACTGTCGCACAGATATCTATTTTGTCTCGAACCTTGATTGCTGAACCCCAAACCATGAAATCCGGTAGTCCACAATTTTGGGGTTTGGGGTTCGGTACCTAAGATTCGTGACTCGCCACTCAGAAATATGTGAGGCAATCTTGCCATTCGGAAGTCGAGTCCCATGAATTGAGTCCCAAACTCTAAGTACCATGGCACTCGGGCATTCGCCACTCAGCATTTGGGATTTAGGACTCTACATTCGGATCTTCACATCCAGTCGTCGAAATCCGGAACAAAATATTCGCGAGTCAAGACAATCATTTGGATGGAATAAAATATTTTACATCATGTATGAAATGAAGACCATTCTAATCTAAACACAGTGAAGAGGACTCCACTCCCCTGCCTCTCTTCAATCTCTGTAGCATGTCAGTGTACATCTTCACCTCTGCCATCTTCTCATGGATACCCTCATCTTGCTCCTCCATCAATGCTACCAGGCGTGCTCGAATCATCTTAAGTCCCATCACTGATGGGCCTGATGAGTCATTTACCTCCTCAGGAAGAACCAAACCATCATCCTCAACTCCATTTTCCATCCAATGCTGGTAGTGAACGACACAGGACCTCATGATCTGACCCCATTGCCATGGTTCATTCGGAATTTCGGTGTGTCCCATCCACCATGGAGTATCATAGCTGGGAATAATCCGGGATGGATGTCCCAGAGCTGCAACATCATCAAACTGACATAGGTGGGATGAAAAGATGTGGTCTGGAACAGTGTTCCAGGTGAGCATGGGATACAATGTCAGGACATGAGCGACGGGGCTTGGAACAACAGAAATGATGTTCCTTGCAGCTGAGTACTGCAGGAGTGGCATAACAAATGTCTGTTGGAAATCTCAGCATTGCCCAAAAAAGTCAGCCGGTCATCCGGTAATCAGTCACTTACATTGATCTCCCATTGCAACCCGGCTTTAAAGTACATGATCCGGGCAGAAGAGGGAGGGTTGTTAGCAGCCTCCATCTGATATTGAGAGATACATGCGCGGATGCGCGATGCAGCCATATTCAAAGTACAAGAAATATCTTGAAGGTTCAGCTTCATGGGTTGCCAGTGATGTCCAGTATTTGGAGTGCCAGATGTGGATGCAGGAGTTTCAGGCATGGCTAATGCAAGAGTGTGACGCTGGGAATGACACTGACAGATGGTGAAGAGCTGATGATATGAGTCACTGATGGATGGATTAGAAATTCAAACTCCGACATGGGCTGACCCGGACAATTCCCGGGACTCAATGTTTGGGTGTCAAATATGCGTTTCATCAGCAAAACAAATTCATTCATGTGCACCATCGATCAACGAGGGCTGCAGGTCTTGAAATGCTGCCTATGCATCCTGAGCTAGTAAGGAATACATGTGAGACTGCCTTCCGGCATAGCATGCATGACCCGGAAGTTGTTTCAACAATGATTCCTGCATCCGGGCACCCCATTTGGTTGCCTTCCACAAGAAAAAGTTGCACGTCCAATCCATCTCTGATTGCACCAATGATATTTCTTCCATCCATCGATCCCATAGTGCCTTTGCCCGAAGCCAATGAACTCAGTAAACTTGGGATGGGTCTTGTCAGCTCACCACAGAATATATCAAGCATGCCCGAACTCACATTCCTCATTCCACAAATTTTCTGGACCCTCCATGTCGACTTCCACTGACCAGAACCAAGCGAGGGACTCATTTTGCTGACCTCGGGCGTTTGGATCACCGATGGCAGTGCTGATTTTGAGCTGCTCGCGAAGCAGGGGTGTGTATTTCTGAAGCTGGTCTGGCCCCAGCTCAAGTTGTATCATTTGCTTCCTGGTTTTTGTATATATACTGGCATGTAGGGATACTGCCTGCTGCACTGATGTCACCTGGGACCACGCTCGAGTTTTTAGGGCTTGAGATTTGGCTTGCCTAACTGTTGTTCGGAACAGGATAGCCTTGTTGCACAAGTGAATGCAGAGATTGTGCAGGGCATCATTGGCCTGCCCTTCACGAAGCGACATCTCCAATGGAATCAGATCCTCTGCCATACAGCATCTGCAATGTTCAACCCCGAGGTTTGATGGCAATGGAATTATGGTGAGCTCAGGGGAGTTTGTCCATGCATCAGATGTCTCGGTGAAATCTGCTGGGTCATCATCGATATCATCAAGAATATCTATGTTCAAGTCGTCAGGATCGTCATCTGCACAATTCCTGTGGACTTGAGCTTGTGCCGCGCCGCATTTGCTTGATTGACCGCCCGGTGATTGTTGCAGCTCGATTTTTCCACCGTGCCAGCAGCCTCCGCAAGATGCATGTTATACCTGTCCTTTCCGACCATGAATCCAAGCCCATCTGAAAGCCAAACTTCATCGAGGGGATTAATGGGATGCAGGTGTTCAGCTTTGAAATTTCCGTCCATCACAAATGACCGGGTGTATTTCCAGCTTGGAGTTCTTATCATCGCCGAGTTCACTTCGGTATTGAACATGACTCACTCATCAAGTGATTAATCCCCTGACAAAGATACATTAATCCCAGGCTGAGGACATGCCAGGCAAAATAATGCAAGATCTCCTGCGTTTGGGATGTCAGAACGATGGCCATAGCCATGCCATTTCATGGTCTTCAACTGCCTCCACTGTTGAGCGACTCTCATGAGCTCTCTGTATCGATCCTTGCCATGGCCTGTGTCAACATCATGTCCTTTAGATGAAGCACAAATAGCATTACCGGAACAAGGTGTGGAAACATGCTCGAGGTCATTCGCCGGAGCTTACTGTAATAGTTCATTGCGGAGGTGCCACATTCAAGGTTGTCCAATAGAAAATCATCCAGCACTCCGAAGGTAAACACGGTCTTTGGCCTGTTAAACAATGCAGGGAAAATCCATGCCGAAACATTTGAATGTCCGGACTCATGGCATTTTGACAATCACAGCAGTGAACCTCGAGGCAGTGAACTCTGGACTTGTCAACGATGACCATGGTGTTTTTCCTTCGGCTGGAACTCAGGTCCCGACACAGACGGAAGATCTTCGGGCTCAAGCTGGTCTTCAGGTTCATCTCCTTCGAACAAATCCCACCTATCTGTGAGCACCGGAGATTGCTTGCCATCATGCCCGAGGTGTATGGTGAGTCCCACATGAGCGAGACAACTCCACTCGAAGAATTGACCATTTCATTGACTGATCCAGTGGAAAGGATTGCAATGATGTTGACTCCTGCAACAGCCTGTGCAATAGAGAGGCTCGCCAAGACAATCTTGACATTTGTAGACCCCATCCTGGTGGCAGATGATGCATCTCCTGTCTTCTGGTGGAGCTTCTCGATCCAGGAGGTGATGCAGATATGATTCCTGCCTTGGCAGCCATTGCCTGAGGTAGTCATTTTGACTCTGCATTTTTTATATTGAGCTATAGTTTGAATGACACTCCAACATTTAACATGAACTTGCCATGGTTTTTGGGAGTTGCAATGGCTCAAATGAGCCTTGGTCTTGCTCGTAAGTATTGTCAGGAAAGTCATCCCAAGGAGGTGGTGCCTGAACAGGCTGAAGTGTTGGTGATTCTGGGGGAGAGTGAGGCATGGACCTGTAGGCTCGTCGTCTTGTGCTTGCAAGTGGGACCTTGACCCAAATCTTTCTACCCTTGCTGCCCCTTGCTTCTACCCTGTGGGATTTTTGCAATGGGGTGCATCTACCTATCTTCATCTTATTTTATAATGCTAATGTTGCAAGCAAAGCATCTGCTCAGGTGGAATGGATTTTTATTACATTGTGGTGTCATACTGTCCTGCCGACTCATTACAAATTTATGTCCATTTATGGCTTCGGGACCAATATAGCTCAATTAAGCTACTGTTAGGCTTTTGTCAAAGATCAACTTCTGACAATTCGTTCATTCTTCCACCTTGCTTATCCTCAGCCCATTCTGCAATTTGATTCACCATGGCAAGGATGGGTCATTCCACTCACTTGACTTCCGGCAGAAATAGGGCACGTCAACCACAGACACAGAAAGCTCACGGAAAACGAAATTTCGGAGTTGAAGAACTACCTTCCTGAGTGGACCGCGGCCAAAAGGGGTGAGAAGCGAGGGGTTTTCACTGCAATTGCCAGGGCAGCCAGGTTGTTTGCTCCTAAAGTCGACCAAGGACAATGGAAAAAGAGGAAGCAGGTGATGCGTCTTCGTTGTGTTGAAAAACTACAATTTTAACATCTTATTCTTCCATCAACTCTCAGATGTATAACACTTGGTTGTTCAACAACAAGAAAAGGAAGGAAAGGAAGGACATGATAAAGTATGGGAGGAAATGGACGCCTAGGATGGTGGTCTACCAGCAGAAGCGCGAAGAGGTGCTAAAGAGGATTAAGGACGAGTCCGGGGCAAAGCCGGGAGATCCCGGTATGTTCAAACATTATCAGGGGGCTGTGAAGAGAGTCATGGCTGAATTGGACGATGACAAGTTGGAGAAGGCAAAAGAAACAGCGGAAGAATGGTCAAACAGCTTTCCTCCTCCAGAGATACAAGCAGAAGTTGCTCGTAAGAAGGGACCGGCATATATGGAGCACTTTTTTGAAAGAGATGTGGAGGCAATGCAGGATGAGATTTTTTGTGTTGTCAGCTTGGAAGAATGAACAGGGAGAGGTTCTGTTCGGGATGTAAGTCAATTGTGTCTGTCATCACCGATCTTGGATCTCAATATATGTGTGCAGGCATGATGATAATGAGGCATTAGGAGATGGGGACAGCTTCATGAAGACTAAGGACTGGGAGGACATTGAGCCAGTATGGCAGGAGTACGCCCAGGAACAGTTCGGTGAGTGTTTGAACTTTGGATGCAAGAATGAATTTGTTGATCATCACAATGATAGGTGCCGGGGCACAGGACGGAGGACGACAGGTCAAGGGAGGTCGCAAAAGAGTCAGAAAACCAGCTTTGGAACTCGACACAGATGGAAATGGGATGCCATTGCTTCGAGACATCACGGAAACAAAACTTGAGGAGAAGAAAGCCATAGTCAGGGCGTTTCTTACATCGCACTACAGTGAGTCTTTCGTGGCAACATCTGAGATGTTGCTGAATGCGTGGACACAGGAATATGTTCCGGGAATGACAAGGCTGTCGTGCCATGGAGTGCCCTCGTACAAATCAGGATGACTTTGTGGCAAGGAAGTATCTTCCGGCAGATATTGACCTGAAGGAGCCTTCGAAGTTGCAAAGCTGGGACACAACGGCCTTACTTCAATTTTCTGGTATGCTCAGCAGGAAACAGGAAAAGATTCAACATTTCTGTTCAAAGCATGGAAGAACAAGGATGGGGACATGGTACCATCTGTGGTATCCGGGAAGTCGCCATCGCGTCTGACTCATCAAGTGAGAATGCAGAAGAGTGGAACTCTCCGAAGGCCCCGGGATCCATCAACCGAAGCCGAGAGTGATACTGACAGTGAAACTCATGACAAGGAGGATGACATTGATGATGACTCGGCTGATGGTCGATCCCCACTGAAGAAACCCAGACAAATAGCACACCCATCTTCAGCACCCAAGGAGACAGAAGTTCCATGTTCAATGCCGGAGCCCTCGCCCGGCCAGGCCAGCCAAGGCAGGTGCACTTTGACATCACGGATGGGCGACCTCCTGGCCGGGATCACTGAGGAAGTGGAAGAGAGGAACGCATCGCCGGAACCAAGGAGTATACAGGGCAAGAAAGCTGTCATTGAACCATCCCAAGGACCACCCGGAGTAAGTCTCAAAAGCCGGTAGAGAGTACACTTCGAGTAACCAGGGCAAGGGAAGGAAATAATGTACATATACCAAACTGCCCCCATTTTTACCACATTTTCATCATTTGTCACACTTCTTAAAACACAGTGTCCCACTTCCAAAATGTTGAATCCTAAGCACCGAGTTCCGGACGTATCCTGATCACCGAGTTCCGGACGACTCCCGATCACCGAGGTCCGGCACCCAAGTATCAATCATTGGTAGTTGGTATTAGAGATTAGGGTTTGTGCATCATCTAAAATACATTGGAACTGTCATTGATATACATGAAAAATTCAGTGGTTCACATGATTTAAGTATGTGAATGAAAATCCAAATATCACGAAACCCGATCACCGAGTTCCGGATGAATCCCAATCACCGAGCTCCGGACCCCGGGAATCAATAATTGGCTGTTGGAATGGGACAATTGGGTGTGTGCATCATCTAAAATCAATTGGAAATGTCATTGTTATACATGAAAAATTCAGTGGTGAACATGATGTAAGTATGTGAATGAATATCCAAATATTTACATATGGGGTTGATCATCACACTTTTCAATGAGGGTATCTAATACAAGCAGCAATTCAGAGCTCATCTGTTTGGCCCTTTGCAACCTCCGGAGGTCCATATCAGCTCTTCTGAGTTTGTCGGATGTGTCAGCCCAAGCCACTCGGAATGGTCGGTCGCCTCGAGGAGTTGATGTACGGTAGGCTCCGGAAGATGGCCATGACGCTGTTGGTAATGGTCCAGGCGATCCAGAATTGATTCAACTTCAAGAAAATTAGCAGAAAGATACATGATGAACAATTAAATCTCACATTCTGTTTGATCATATGACCCTAGGGGCATGACTCCCTAAGCATGGCACGCAGGTCTTCATTGCTGAGTTCCGGTATGGGGGACTGACATTTAGGAGGTGTTGCATGTGCTTGGGACATCACATCAACAATAAAAATGAGATTGTATGGTGAACTCACCTGGAATTGCTATTCCTGGGATAGCCGGAGCATCAGTCTCAACATCAGCACATTCCGGTGCTTCATCACAATCAATAAGATCATCATCAGGCCCTAGGTACAAGTCCGGATCGTTGAACAAAGGCAGTTCCTCAGGCTGAGCCGGGCATAAATGATCTGGATGGATTGAATGAACATCCACAGTTGGACTATCTAAAGTGAAGTGAGAAACCTACCAGAAACTGCATCCAAGACATCCGGAACACCTGATGACCCAGAATCATAGTCGATCTCATCATCCGGCCCAAGGTATACATCTTCACTTGGATCTAATAAATGTCCAGTCAATTGTAAGATATACTCAAAGCAACACATACCTGATGAAATCCGGGACTCAGTCTCATCATCCGGCCCAAGGTATACATCATCCAGTGCATCTGGTCCATCTCCGGTCAATTGAGAGCTGTACTGAAAGCACAACATACCTAGTGAAATCCGGGACTCGGTTGAATCATCCACATCCATTGAGTTGTATTCAGTGACCGGAGGTTCATAAAATCTGACTGCTGGTTGAGATCTCATGATGTCTGATCAACTGATCAAACTGATTGATAACTGATAACTTCGAAGTTCAACACATGGCTGGCAACGGCCGAAAGTTGAACCACGACCAAACAAAGACAAACAATCAACGCTTATCAAGATTGTCCTTCAATTGTCTGGTTTCTTTTGAAACTTCATCCAAGTGATCACAGATTTCAAACTTATCTCAAGCTTTTCACATCTTTCAAGTCAATCCAAATGTCTACTTCAGTTGAAACCTCTTTGGCCAGTCTCAAGGCAACCACTGCTCAGATTGTGGGCATCATCGCCGGGGCTCGGCTCATGCCTGCCGGCACTGGCCAAGCCCACCTTGCTCTGACAGCACAAGTCACTAATCTTGTGGTAAGTACCATTCATGTGTTAATTTTACTTTTGGTTTTTCTAAGATCTGGGTAGGCTGAGATTGTCCGGGAGCATGAGAAAGGGCCTTACATGCCCGGCATCATTGCATCCTGCTCCAAGGAGTTGATGAGAGTCAGGTCCATGACTCCCCGGGTGTGGCCCAACTGGCACAGCATCGGTCATGACGACCCCCGGGTGTTGAAACACTCCTGGCGCAGCAAGATTCGCGCCTGGGAGGCGTTAGGTGACCATTCAGGTGATCTCCCTGTCATGCCTAACCCTTCCATTGGCCCAATCACTGTGGACCTTCCCTCCCCACCCGTCATCGCCGGCAATGTCGCTGGTTCTTCCACCCACGCCACCTCCGAGCTCCGGGACAAAGGAAAAGGTAAGGCGGTTGTTGCTGACCCAGAGCCGGAGGTGGAAGGGAGCAGGAAGAGGAAGTCCCCCATGATGTCTGGACACTCTTCCTCACCTCCGAAGTCGGCCAAGAAGGGTCGCAAGCGGGTCAAGGCAACTCGCCATGTCAAGCAGAATGTGCTTGTGGAGTCGGAAGATGATGAAGACACAATTGTTCAGGTATGTCGTCCAGCTCATTGTTTTCATTCTCTCAATTTTCTGTAGCCTATTTCGAGTGGAGTGCCGGCGCTCAACGTTCCCCGGCCTTCCACAATTGGTGTAGGGACGCCTCATTCCCCTCGTTCACCACGTTCCCCAAAGAAGCAATTGTTTGGTCCTGCTTCAGTAAGTAATATTTAGTTGTCCGGCACTTGGAAAAATGCTTATGTATCATCAGCTCATTGCCGGCAGTCCACCCAAGGTGATGGTGAGTCATCATTCTTTGTCCGGACCTCCCGCCTGTACTTACCCATTGTCAGGCCACCTCCGGCAGTCGTCCGGAGGTTGTCGAGACCCCCCAGGCAATGTCCAGCACTCCGGCTGAGGAACCTGCAGTCATGGATACAGGTGATATTCTCATTCCCGGCCCAGTGAGTACTCTAATGAATTCCAATGAGTCCATCAACTAATGGAACCCACAGAACAACCCCTGCCATTATTGCACCCAGGAGAAGTGGCCCTGCGCCACTCGGTTGGACAGGAGGACCCGTGCCCCATGTTTGTCGTGCGTCCGCTGCGCCACCAAGAAGATCAAATGTGTCCCAGCATCCATGGGATCCCCGCCAAAACGTATTCGAGGGAAGTCAACCACCCGGCAGGCTCGCTCCAGGACACCTTCCAGAGCTCCTCCAATGCGCCGGCTGCCTCGCAGTCCAAAGCCCGAACTCGCAGTCAATCTCGTGGCCCCTCCGCACTCCAGCTGTCCCTGCTGTTACCACACCCAAGGCACAGTCCCGTGGGCGCAGCAAGACAATCACTGCCCCAAGACACTGCACTGCATCAGCTTGTGAGTCACCCCAATTGTCTATGACCATCTGACCTTATCTTTCACTTAGCTATTCCGTCTTCAAGCGCCCCAGTGCCTCGTCCGGCACTCGATGTCCCATGCCGGATCTCCATTCCATGGCAATTGCGATTCGGGATGGTGCCGCTCGAATTGCTCTTCTTGAGGCTCGTGTGGCGGAGCAGGATGGTAAGATTGATACCCTGCAACGCCCTCCATGAGGGCCTTCGTCGCAAAGTCATGGACCGCACCCTTCATTCCACTTCCCGACTCTCCTGTCAATGCAACCTTTTTGCTTGATCAATCCGTCCCTGGCCATCTCACCCTCCCATCTGCACTTGCTCCCCTCATTGACTTGGATATGGCAGGAATGGAGCCTCATCTCCGAAAGTCCAGCCTGCATCTATCATTGAGGTCTCATATTTGAGCTGAGCCAATTCAGCCTGAGGGTCCACAAACGTCCGGCGAACTTGTGACCCAGATGATCCGGGCAACCTTGTCCCAGAATATCTGATGATATGGATGTTGAGGTGAAGGTTGAACCCTCTGCTGATGAGGTGGAAATGGCTACATAATTTATTCATAGATGTATATAAATGTTTGAATGATGAGATATTCAGTGTGTGCCAAGTCCGGACATCCGGAACTGGACAATGGAGATTCACAATTGATATTTCACGACTTTCCGGATATCCGCTACCTGAAACACAACACACAATTTAAAGAATTTGAAACATCTCTGTCGATTACCTTGTGCGTGCCGGTCACATTGTGAAACATATCATTCATATTAAGTGGAACCGGACCCAGGACCTGGAGTTGGGACTCATCACCATGTGACAGATATCGATCCACATATTTGATGTGCTGAACCCGAACTCCGGCACTCGGGAGTTAGAACATATGGAGCAATACAAAGATATTGATTTAACATGTTCTGCGAACCCCGAACTCCGGCACCCGGCACTTCGGACTCGGGCCTTGGAACTTATAACAATGTGAAAGCTGTCGATGCACATTTCTATCACTGACCCCCGAACCCGGCACCCGGAGTTAAAAATTGAGGCAAAAGATATTGATTTTACACGTGGGGAGTGCCGAACCCCGAACTCCGGCACCCGGCAGTTGGGAATTGGACTCAGGGACTCATAAACCATGTGAAAGATATCGA
>JABCPU010000142.1:0-155567 GCA_016800925.1 Suillus spraguei
TCTAATCGTACTCAACTCGTGCTAATGCAGGTGTTCTCGTCTATGGGAGCTGGTGCAAAGGCGGATCCCACAAGAATTCAGATTAGCGACATCTCGTACACCATGTACGATCCTCTCGCACGCTCTGTTCGGCGCAGGTTACGGCTGCAGGGTGTATCTTCAGGGATCCCTGTCGTTTATTCCACGGAAGTCCCTGGGGATGTGAAGTTACTTCCCCTTCCCGAGGAAGAATTCCAGAAAGGTGACGTTAAAGAACTTGGAGTGTTCGATGATTTCAGGGTGCGAATATTACCAGTTCTCGGTATGTTTTGATTCTCTGAAAACTGGCTTTCTGATATCTTATTGTTCTTTCGCGGGGCAGGCTCTTTGCCATCTCTTTTCGGGCTGCACATCGCGACCTACATCCTCTGTGAGATGGCTGGAAAACCGATTTCAAACCCTTTGCCCATAAAGAATCGCAAGAAGCTCTACGAGCGCCTCCTTCGTGATCTCTTGCATCGCGAATCAAAATTCATTGGGGAACCGATCAAGTAAGTTCACACGTGACATCTTTCTGATCGCCTCACACTTTATGCAGTAAACTACCTATCGATGAAGATGATGTTGCGTTGATATTCGAGGACCTGCATCTCGGCCGTTCTGTTGTGCCTCCTCACGCTGTTCCTGCACACCCAACGCTTCTGCGGTGGGACCCAGCGAAGCCACTTACTCTAGAGAACTGTGTGGTTTTTGAATCCGCGGAAGCAGCGAAGCATGTTAGAGAGTGCTTGACGCCGCCGACCGAGGAAGCACATTCAAGAAAAAGCCCGAGAACTGTGTGGGGAGACGAAGTGCAGGCTGTTGTGGAACGTCATGCAGGAGATGTGGCAAAATACAGAACGTGGGTTGGGCTATAACGGCTTCGAGGACCGAGAGTCTTCGCCAGCATGGACGTTTATCTGAATGACTAATGCATATGTATAGATCGAGTTTATCGATCATATCAGGAAGCTATAGAAAGTGCATAGATATCCAATAGGTTATACTGTAACGATACAATCTTCTTTAGTATTACTTCAGAGTTACCTTACAACACTGCTCCACTACACGTTCCCATCTCGTACTCCAAGGTCCTACGTAACATAAATGAGCGTACGCCTTTGAGAGTTAACTATACAGAGAGTTATGAAAGCGCCAACAAGTAACCCTGTGACGATACAGGTTGCGGTCTCGGTCAACGAATGCGGTCGGCGCTTTAGGTGTCGTTGTGGTTCTCTATGTGAAGATTCCAATTCTGGTGTAGGCTGAGTCTGCTCTATGGCAGACTGCTGTTGTTGGTGAATAACAATGGTTGGGGCAAAAACTAGGGTAGGTGTCTTTGGCCGATTATTATCCGGACTCTCAGAATCGGGTATAGCTACATCCGAGTCAGCTAGAGCAACTTGGGAAGAAGATGCAGTTGGTGGGGTGGTAGCTGGTGGAAGCGCTAAGATAAGGGTATCTTCGTCTACCGACCATTCGACGATAGATGCTGGTGGGGAAGGAGGCATAAAAACCGATCCTTCGACCTCGGCTTCTATCCTGTCGTTCTTGGAATCGACTGATGAAGCAACTTCGGCTTCTTCGTAGTCCTGTACAACCCGCTCAAGGTTGGAGACCACCCCTTGCAACCTCCGAACCTCTTCGACCGCTGCCCCCTTCTGCTTCTCTCGAACTTCCTCGCCGACAGATTGGACGAGGGAGCGAATGACATCCCACATCTCGACGTGATCTCGTGACCACCACTGAGCTGGCCATTGCGCGATTATGAAGGCAAGGCTGCAGACCGTTTCTGTCGCTTCAGTGAAATCGTCGACGACAACACTATGGAACCAGGGACGCAAAAATGACATTGCCAAGCGAACGGAGCTTCCAGTTGCATCGCGAAGACGATGCTCAGTGGGAAGATGCAAGAACTGATCCGACATATCTTGGCAGAACTGGCGGAAACTAGGCTTGCGATCCATAGTATCCCATGATAGGATATTAAATTGCGAGGAAGATGACCGCTTATCGACAATAGTATCTTGGCGGAGGAAGTATGATGGGAGTTTGTCGATGATGCTTAGAAGAGGGACTGAGGCTAGAACAGCCGAACCGGGGATAGACCCATGAACAAGGACATCTTGCGATTCCAATGCGAATCTGTACCATTTCCAGTAGTCCAGATGTCTTCTACGTCACGAAATCAGCTTGTCAGAGTAACCAGGAAGTCCGATCAAAAACACTGACTCATTAGGTGTGCCCTTTCTTAGTAGTTCCAGGGCGGTCGCAGCTCGACCGGCGAGCTGACGTGCATCGATAATGGCGATTTCAACATCATGCTTGAGACCAACCCGGTACCTGCGGGTAGCTTCCCAAATAGCCCAGGCAAAGCTGAACGTAGTCGAGATATAAGGAGACATGTGTCTCTGCGTCCAGTCCATGTGCTGGGCAACATCTGCATAGCTACTCGTTGAAGCTACTGACTTGCCTGTAAATGGCTGTCGAAGCCGCTCTGCGGCCTCTCTATATTGCTCGTTATACTTCTGGCCAACAAAGTAGGGTTCAGTAGTATCGAAAAATGGGGAGCGTTGCTTCGGAGTATATACACGAAACAAGAAGGGGTTGTCCTGAATAAGGTGATCAAAGATATGATCAGTGCCATACCCGTATTGAGGTAGCGGACCACCTGAAATTGGGCTCTGAGGTGAAGGTGGGACGACGGTCATCGTATGTAACGTCGAGGGGCCAGAGGATATAGATTCGCAAGTTGGGCCGAAGGAAATGCTTTTCTAGAAATTGGAATTATCCTCGTGGTATCCAGCCTCCCTAATGATCGATCCGGTTTATGGATATGAAGACAAACACATGGACTCAACGAGGCTTTTAATTGCGTATACAGGTTTGAAATGGAAAGCAAAACCCCCGCACATCAGCTGGAGTCAGACGGCCGCCACTTGACGAGCTTTCCGCTCACCAAGTAACAGCTGCGCGCAAGTCGAAATTTGTCAATGTGAGGGCGGACTTGGGGCGGACAGTAGTCATATAATTCCTACGTTGTGTCATTGCCTGGATGTAGATACCTTGAACTTACGGACAGATATCGAATAAGCGTTCTTGAATGACATTTTGTATTCCGTCTGACATCGTAGGTCGAGCACAAATTATTCTATCAACAATTGAAGATGCCGCCGCTGAGCTTCAATTCCAAGTCCTAAAGCGGGTGAGAACATGAGTTTTACAACGTTCCACCGAAGAACGAGGATTCATCGTTTTTTTACGCAGCATCATCTTGATCCTGTGAGCTCGGTTAGATGCTCGGCAGTATGGAAGCTGCGCTTCAATGCAACACAGCCTTCAAGCCGCATCTCGGAGAAGACTCAACCCAGATCATATATGAGATTGGTGCTAGAATACGTATCTTAGTTTCCAAGCTGTGATCCGAGCTTGTGGGGAAAACGCACACATCAATGGCCAAATGAACGCCTCTGTCAAAATATCACTGAGAATGCGCCCAACAGTAAGTCGACGTTCCTAGTAATGGTGACAATGTATACCCGTCCTCCTTGGCAACCCCTCATGCAGTATTCGACCGAAGGTAAGTCTTCAACGTGACTAACATTGTAAATAGGAACTACTCATAGTATATCAGATTTCCACAGATTCCCTCAACAGGCAATCATTCTTCTAGATAATCTCCTCATCTTGGCGGTCTTCTTCGCCACCTTGGATGCTGGAAATGTGACCCGAATTCCAGCCATGTTGGGAGCCCATACTTAGTACGTGGAAGATCTGCAGTCGGGCGATATCTATCTCCATGGGCCATGTCTAACGGTGGTGGCGTTTATGCGGCACTAACATCCACCCTTCTCTAAATGCAAATTTTTTCAGCAGCTCCCTATTGGTGGCGGATCTTGAGTCAACTAACACTAACAGCGATTAGTGATTGACCGGCATTCGCACCCTTTCATCTCGGCGGCCAAGCAACGTTCGCAAAACAGCTGATGGAGATATAGTCTTGGCATAATTCTATTACTGTTTGCCCCCAAAGAGCAGCGAGTCGGTAAGCTTGTGAGAGTGCTCGGCGCATCAGAAACTGCGATTTCTGTGCTTTCCACAGAGAACGGCGCTGCAGGGTGGCGATTGAACAGATACAGTTAGACGACATTTTCCTATAGCCGTCTCAATTCCGCAACAAGTACTTTTCTGATTGTTTTCGTTGTTCCCAAAGGCTATTTACTCCATGGGTTTCACCCCCTATATTTTCAGATCAAGATGATCTCAGAAACCGGTCATTCCATGCAGAATATCTGGTATATAAAGGCAGGTTCCACAGATTCTAGTGCTTAGCGTCCCATTTATCATCCAGCCATGTCTTCGCTGCGTCGCCCATTTGCCGCTTCACTACGAGATGCATTGTCTGGAAGGGTCAGGCAATCCTTACCTGCACGCCTGTCCTCACCGATGTCAGTTGCGGTGATCACGCCAGAATACGAGGCACTCACTGTTCCACCAATCTTTGACATTTTTGACGCCCCGGTGCGTCTGGCGGAGTCTTCCTCACTTGTTAGACGAACAGCCACGACCACGCGTATCGCTACTCTCGAACGCAACGGTGAAAAATTACGCGAGTCTGCTAGCTGCTTCGCTCGAGCTCACCATTTCTCCTCACTACCTCCCCCTATCGTATTTGATGGCCCTGCCCGCCCAGCACATTTGTTGCCACGAACCCTTGAAGTTTGTCGCACAATGAGGCAATGCCCATCTCTCTCGTCTAACAGACAGGCACATAACCCTTTAGCTCCTCTCATATCAACCTCAGAACCTGTATATGAAATTTTCGATGGACCTTCGCGAATGACCCGTTATAAACACCCAACTTCATCTTCACAGGTACTTCAGATTCTATCTAAGGTTGTCACTCACTTACGCATACCCCTCTTAGTCTTCATCACGACCATATATTTGCCTGGCTCTTGTTATCTCCGCAGCCTTTAGCTGGACTAGCTGGACGGCCAATAGCAGCAGAGAACGGGAATATCTTCATAAGCGGACGTGAAACTCTTGTTCATGTTTATGCTCGAAACAAGTCATCTTTCGCACCAAGATATGTGTACATGTCAAACGGCGAAACGCGCGGGTCCCACTAGCTTCAAAGCTTGTGTTCGCGGCCCCTCAAGCTCAGCCATGCGGCGTTTATGCATACGGCTATGCGTGTCCAACGTTATACTATCTTCTCGCCGGGTGTTTTTATCTTTACGTTTTTGATCTTATGTCTCCTTTTTGGGCCATTCACAGCTTATGAATTAACCCCACCTTTCATAGATTTTAGAGCCACGTGCTGTTTTATATCGTAGGGTGTGTATCGATAACGCCGTATTCGTGTGTATTATAGCCCCTTAAGATGTGTATCGCAGGTGCATTCACGATGTACCAGTCCCCATGTTACCACAAACTTTTTTTTTATTCCAATTTCTGTCTATTGGGGTAATGTGCGCTATATTGAGCAGTCCTATTATGTAGTCTAAACCCTGCCCTACCACAAACGTTATCTGCTGGAAGACATACTACTACCATGTACCAGTTTAATTTCCGCAGTTCGAATGCTTCTCTACATAAGCATAAAAAGGTTCGACTGACTGACACTGTTGCAAGTCTTAGACACGTCGGACGAAGTACAATCTAACTCGATGTACAGGGAACCCGTTAAACAAACGCGCATGAGGTACAAAAAAGTATCTCTACCCTATATATATACCCCGACATCTAAATGGTGATTTTAGGTTCAGCCACAGGTAAACCATTACCATTCCGAGTCGAGCTCGTCAGTGAAATAACTCCAGACACAACGATACAGCACACTTTTATTACTCAGGGATTCGTTCGAACGCGTCAATGTGCATCGTGCACTATTTCTCATAGCTGGTGAGTACGGCGTTGATATAAAATAGCAGAAACTCACAAGACATGGAAGGTGGCTAGGACTCTAGGAGATGTCCTGTGATACAAGAGACTATTGTCAGTGGTAGGCTGTTAGCTTTGAACGAGTTTCACATACACACTTGAGTCAATTTTCCAAGTCCCCTGACGCCCTCAATGAGAATTAGTAGTATTTATTAGCAAGCGGCTGTCAAGTGCTGAAGGAGATTAAGAAGTACTCGAAAAATCACCGTTAAGCATGCATTGATCTTCGGCAGCTCATCCCTCGCAGACTGCAGCATTCAATCGAATAACTTCAGCAGGCTACATTAATTAACAGTATGTTGTAGATTATAAGCGTGGTCGTCTGATTTCAGCATGATGAACAATGACAATTAGCTCGTATATGAATCTTCCTTTGAGGGGGAAAACCAATGTTGTGTGACGTTGGCCATGTACCGCTGGGGAGTGACCATTACACCACCGAAAACATCCGGACGTCCCTGTGAGTGAAATCAGCTCAATGCGCTACCTCCAGACGAGGATACAAGAACTCACTGTCCACATCCGTCCATCGCTCACTATTGTCTTCAAGTTTACGCAGGCCTGCATCATGTATCTCACGTTATGCCTCGTAAAGGTCGCACGCGGGCCGTGGGTTGTGTGAGCATCACCAACATCGGTCAACGTGTGCAACTCTTTTAAACTTGATATTGCTGCAGTAAAGGCTTTCTGGAACGACTCCTGTGATGATGTACCTCCGCCACAAGGAGAAAAAACGTACAGTGTCTTTGACTGACAGCGGTATTTCCAGCATTTCCAGATCTTTGCATCTCAAGCATAGCTTTTTAACCATTTCGATTGAAACCGCGCAGTCCACGAGAGCGAGACGTTTCAAAGGCACTGTGACGGCGTTGGGCGGGGCAACGAGATCAATGACAGAGCTCCATATAGGAAGCTGAGGGTCCGTAAACTTGAGGACAAGTGTAGACAGGGAGGTCAGTGAAACAAGGAGAGATGACATTGTCACAGCCGTTGCATCAGACGTTGGGCGCACGTCGATTGCGAGATGCCGCAGGCTAGATAATGTGATAGTAGGTAGGGAAAACAGGCTTGATGGAGGTGCATTTTCCTGCCGAAAATAAGCTAGTATCAGATGTCCAATAAAGTAAGGACGCACAAATATAGTGAAAGAAAATTCCTTCAACAATGGGGCGTGCGTTGTGGCAGCCTTGATGACCACCGTATGAGGAGCCTTTGAACATCCAATGACGTGCAGCCCACGAAGACGAGGCAGCAGAGGGAGCAAGGCTTCCAAAAATATGCCATTCACTTCTTGAGACATCTAGCCAAACTTCAGTAAACTGTTCAAAGTAAGCGAAAGTAACGCACAAAGATGGCAAGGTGCGAAAGTGTCTGCCGCAGCGACTGCGCCCATCTCACCAGCGAATCTACAACATTCCAGGTCGGATAGTTTAGCGTCAGGCTTCGTAGCGTTGTGATTTTTTGCAGCATCTCCCCTTGCGTCGTTGTGAGCGCGGCATAGATATGCATATCCTGCAAACGTTCCTTGCCCTGCAGGGAGCCGAGCAGGCTGGGAGGACCATCCTCGGCCCACACACAAACGATGTTAGGTTTTTGCAAACCTGCAGCGCGTCTGCAGTTTCCGACAGGAATTTTGGATGCACTTGTCCAGCCACGATGAATGGTGCATACTGTATGTCAACGTGACGGACATGGACAGCTAGGTCAGGGTGATTACGAAGGGTAAGGAATGGTGACACTATCTGATGCATAATTATGAGAAGTACGCTTTTTCACGAATGTTCGACTTACCCCTCCTTCGGGCCTATAGCGTTTCGCATGTTTTGCGGTGAAAGAGACCGTGGCGTACAAACACGGAATAACGCCAGCGAGAAATGACTTGCTAACAGATGAGACAGCGACGAGATCGTTTCCAGAGATGAATGCAAAAATTAACTCGAGCACGTCGAGATTCAGGTTGTCTGCCGTAACCATTGGTTGAGTGTTTGAGGTAGACTGAGATTTAGGTCTTCCCGGGCCCAAGCTACAGGCTGATAGTCTGCGGCAGTAATCGGATCCAGCTCGCAGGTGCAACTACTGGTTCTGAAGGCAATTTCCTTGTAGTAGCTTCGACCGCGGTGTCTGTGCCAAAAACATGTCCATTTACGGTTCTACCAATTAATTACTATGACCTTCCTTCTCCAGACTCTCCATGCATTGGTATGTAATTACAAGCATACAGTGCGCAAGTTTTACATGTTGTGGCTGCGCTGAGGTCGTAAGCTTAGATACGTACGTACGCAAACACCACACAGTAACGCACAAGTATTTCGCAGTAAACATTTGTCTATATCCATACCTATTGGCACCACCTTTCATATTCAAATCTCCCATGTAATCTAGTGACGATCTCCAAATAATCGGGTTCATCATCAGGTGTCAAGTGGCCGTGTCGGACAAAGAAATCAATGAGGACTGTGGGGTCAATTCAATGCAAACTTTGTGAGCTATTTGCATAGCACTCACCGGCAGCGCAATTGGGCTTGAAGATTCCCTGCCGCAACTTTGATTTCACTTCATCCAGCGATAGCAACTATTCCATAAGACTGTTTGGCATGATCAAGAGATAGAGGCACTTATACGTACATCAAAAGACTCCACTTCACCGTCTAATGGGCGGGGCTGGAACGCAGTATCGTGTAGTACCCCGAGATCGTAATTGTATCTAAAGAGCGTCGTCGTTAAAATCCTCATACACGGAATCAGATAGCACCTACTCCACTTCTGGTTGCAAGAAGTGCATTCTGTTTCTGCAATCATCTTATGGTTATACTTTGCAACTCACCCCAAATATCTGGCAAACCGATACCTGAAGAAATAGCTGATTGATCCAACGGGTCTTGCATGATTCCTCACGATGTCTGCTTGTATACTGGCCTCCTCCTCGCATTCTTTGACGAGGCTCTCGAAGACAGGCATACCACTGGGTATCCCGCCAGCAACACTGTTATCCAACCAGCTCGGCCACCTGACACAGCCATTCAGCTATGTACTTTATGAATATAAATCAATTAAACTTACGTCTGCTTCGTCTTCGCCCGCGTTGGGACCCAAATCTTCACTTCTGGGCTGCTGGCTATGCCTTGATGAATAGTCAGATGTATCCCATAGGTTACGACACCAAAAAGAGCACACGCAGCGCGCTCCATCTCAAATGCGTAGTTTCCCAATCCTTCGTCGGAATCATCCTCAGGATGGTACTCATGCACTCCAAAAGGATTGCGGTACACAGGATACATCTCGTTCCGCCATTTCTGGGGCCCGATGCTCGCAGGGAATACACCAGTGTCACGCCAGCGCTCACAAAGCTCTTTCAGCACCGCAGTGCGCTTTCTTGGGGTGTTGACTGATGTATCAAAGCTGACACGGTGCCCGGCCTGAGGTTCTGGAATGACCCACGTCCCAGGTTTCTCTTTTCGAAGGAGATCTACTACGTCGAGCCTCAAGAGCCCAACAGCGGGACTCCCTGGAGACTGCGATAGTGTCCACGGGACAAAAGAATCTGTATCGGAAGGCTTTTTGAAAACATCAATAGAGCCATAGTTGGGTGGTAGGCGAAAATTATCGCATATCTTGACGAGCTCAAGATAAGAAAGTGGTGAGGATACGGGAGATGGGGGTCGTTAGACATTTCGTCACTGACTCGCTAGCTCAGCGCTCAATCCAAGCTTATCTTTATGTAACTCTGGTGCCTCTCCTGATAAGTGGGCAGCGAAATATAATTAAATTGTTCTAGTAGTGTAAAATCGACAGCCCGTAAGAGATCTCCACAAATCTCCTAGCACAAATCCCCTATTATCACGAAATCCATCCTGGCCTCAGGCTAATAAGACCCAAGAGAATATACAAAGTTCCAGGTTTCCGTGGCATAATTATTGTGAAAAGGGAGAAAATGCAATATGTACGAAGCCCAAGATGATATAACTGTAGTAAACAAGATGAAGTGTGAAGAACATGTATAGAATTAGGGTCCATCTACTATTTGTATGGCATTCACCTTCGACGAAGCAGGTCGTGGGCCTTGAGTCGCTGGCGAGTATGAAATGAGGGGGGAAGCCGTCCTACTCCCCCCACCAAACAACGACGCGACACCATTCATGCCACCGTCCATCTCTCTAGGTGGTGCTCCTGGACCCGCGAGGCGAGGAGAAAACCCAGATGCCGGACCAATAGGCGGCATACCAAGCTTCGACGAAGACATTGGAGGTGGAGACAGTGGTCGCCTGGGTTTCATTACTGGGCTACTGGCCGTAGATGCATGAGGCTCAAAACGTGATGGCGAACGCAGCCCAGGGTGCGGTATTGATGACGGACTGGGAGGGAGGGGTCGAGCGCGAGGCGGAGAAACTCCCGACGAGTTTTGACGGGATAGGGCAGACTGTGGATGTGGAGGGTGACTTGACGAAGGTCCTGCGTACCGATGAGGTCCAGGGGAATGGTAGCGGTCTGGTGGAGCTTGGAATGGGGGTGGCCGCTCCCGGTCATCCTGATGCATCCAACCATGCCTTGGAGACGGCGCAGGCCCGCTTGGCAATCCAGGACCCGAGGCCGAGCCTGCAATACTATTATGCGATGGCGCCAATACAAATGGTGTTGCAACAGGCCGGTCACGCTCTTCATATGGCGGATGAGTGGATGGCGGACGGCTCCCGTGTTTATTCCAATGCTGCTGCTTATGATTGACCATTTCTGCCTGCGGCTGCGGTTGCGGCTGCGGCTCGGGCGGGTGATGGTGATGCACCACATGGTGGTGGTGACGGTGATGGTGGTGACCACTAACATGATGATGTGGTGGAGCATGTGTATGGTGCGGGTGCCGATGGTGGTGCTCACGATCCAGTTCTTCCTCACGGCGTCGCCCTTCCGCTCCTACATTCCAATCCATCCCACCCGCTGGCTTGGGCATTGCAAATCGCGTTGTATCATGTGCTGCATTCAAGAATTGTTGTTCCGAATGCAGGGGAGGAGGTGGAGGCATTCCTGGGCCGTATGCGGGAGGAGGGAGGCCATCATACTGTGCTGAGGCAGGTCCGGAGGGCAACCGCTGTAGGCGTCCTGGTGCACCCAGTGGGTATCCTTGGCTGGGTTGTTGGAATACAGGTGGCGGGGGCGGAGGTGGCATGCGCACGTCTGGGCCTCCATGGAATGCTAGAGGATCCATGGAAGGCGCGCCATACATTGGGCCCATGACCATGCGTGCATTCATCATACGGTGCTGATGCAGGAAATCAAGATCTGCAGCCGCATCTGCTTGAGGGAGGGCATTCAAGTCGGGGTATGCAGTCGCAAGTATGTGGCGTCGGGAGGTTGTGAGAGGCAACATCTGTGCAATTTGACGAATGGTAGGTGCGGGAGGTGGATCAAGGATTGCGTTAGGAATGCGGCGCACTGCGAACAGAACATTCATGAACTGTACAGACACAAGCAAGAGAGAATAATCCTACGTGGTTGAGGTCTCTCAATAGCTCTGCGTTCACGCTCCAATTTACGGCGTTTACGGTTGGTTTCAGCAATCATCTCTGTTTGCAGATCATCTCGTGCGACCTAAGTCGAATCATCAAACACGATGTGAGTGGCAGGTATGGACAGGACGCGTATCAAACACACCTTCCACCAACTCCAGACCGCGTCTTCGTTTGTCCTCCGCCGTTTGTTGACAGATACAACCTCATACACGCGCTTTTTGCAAGCAAGAGCAAGACGTTTGTCACGACGTTTGTTCAGTTCGGCCTGCAGATGTATGAGCTCTGGGTGTGCTCCTAAAGCAGATCTTCAGTGTGGACAAGTTTAAAACGGGCAAACACACACCCTCGCAAACCAATGCCTCCTCCCACGCAAGTCCTTCCATTTTCTCGACATACACCTTCTCCCGCAATAATGCAAACTTCAGTTCGATCGTCGCAAGCACATCCAGAGCTTCGGCACGGTGAGCGGGCTGCAATTCCAACTCCATTTCCATGTCTAGTTCATCATCCACCTCTGCTTCAAGGAGAGCGGACTCAGGGTCTGGAGCTGTTAACGTCGCGGCGTCGCAGTCTTCATCTTTGTCCTTCTTGCCTCGCTTGCTCTTACGTTGTGGTCTGCCATTCTCGGGTTTGGGCGACGGAGAACGCGAAGAGGAGGGTGAGCGGGACCCAGACACAGAAGATGCAGACGGAGTAGGAGATGGAGGGTGAATGACTGTCGAACCTGCCATGATTGAGTGTGAGGCAGCGGCAGCTGCGATGGGCGCGACGGATGCTGGCAGCGGAGCTGTAATGTCAATGGGAATCAATGGAACAGTTATGACTGCCTTGACCAATGCTGAGGGTGGCTCTGCATCATTATCCATGTCTATGTCCAAGCCCGCATCTGGGGGACCGTCATTGTCCTCAGATTCGGTGTCATTTTCGTGGTCGTTGAGGGCGGGAGGATCGTCATCATCATCTCCGTCGACTTCTCCTTCAAGCATTCCGTCTGAAAGGTCAAGGAGGCTACGACGCTTTGGAGGAGAAATCGCAGAGTCGTCGAGGCGACGGCGCTTTGGAGGGACAAGTGATAGTTCGTCTTCGTCAGAGGCATAGGGCTCTGGTTCTTCGTCCACTGCTGAATTAGAAGTAGAATTTTGCGGGTCAGCAGCACCATCTTCATCTTCATAATCTTTCGCACGTCCATTAACAAATATGCCAACATCATCAAGAGGCTCGTCAGCGTCGACATCCCCGTCGGGGCCATCGCCATCGAGGTCGTCCCTTGGATCATCTTCATTCTCGTCATCCTCTTCCTCCTCCATAGCTCGAGGCGGGCCAGCCATCTCTTCCTCCTCCTCTTCCTCAACCCCGGGTGTAGCGCTTCCTTCACTCCTTGAATTTGAATTGGAGTTCGAGGTCTTCGATTTGTATGCCCAATCCCACATCGGGGCAGGGACCAGGCCGCCACGCTTTTTTCTTCCTCCGCGACGAGGCTGCCGACGACGTGAACCATCTTCAGCATCTCCGTCAATGAATTTCTTAGTCTTCTTCTTGGGCGACTGAGACTCCGGGACGAGCTCATCGTCTGTAAGCTCTGATAGCTCGGACTCGGCATCCAAGCCGGCGCCCGAATCTTCTTGGGGAGGTGGTGATGGAGAGGGCGAGCTCAATGATTCAAGCGAGGCTGGAGAGCCCGTCATCATGGGCGACAACAAGTGAGGATGATGGCAAGAACGACCAAGACAAATACGAAGACAACCACTAGTCAAAGATGATCGTCCGAAAACGGAAGTTTAATTGGACCGTGCGCAATCTCATCCACACGTGTTGTGTCTCACGTGACACGTAACAGCGGAACTAGATGTTGACTATTTCAGGCAACAAGATTTGGACCACTGCTCAGACTATAATTTGAACAATAATATTTACAACACAGTCCCGAATGCAAGATGATTACAATCCAACAAAACTTGAAGCATAATTCTAAAAGTCTCCAAGATCGACCTCTATCATTTCGATGACAGACACTTCTAGGCTCTTGTCCTTCTTCGTGCCTGTTCGCGGGTCAGACAGTGCTAAAGGCGGGAACGGCGATATTGATCGTCCACCAGCCACATCATGGGCCTGTAGTGCAGGCGTACCGGTCCCATTTATATTCGGTGTACCCGATCTGTACGATGTTCCATTTGGATGTGGAATTGATAGCCAGAGAATCGAAGCATGATGCAATCAGGGGCAAGACAGATGACCAAGTGACACCAACCATAATAGTGAGTACAAACCTTGATATGATATCGTTGAACAACCTCGGAACAGTTTTTAATCTCGCACTCGGGTCCGCTGGGGTCGCGGTACCCGAGGCATTCATCTTGCGTTCCCTTCGTTTACGTTCGGCCTCCAACATTTCAGCCTTGCGTATTCCTTCTAAGTTGGCTTTGCGATTACGCTCATTCACTTTCGCAAGTTTGTCGTTGAGCGACTCTTCGCCTCCATTCCGGGCAGGAGTGGGTGCTGCAGGAAGCTCAGCCAACTTAGCTTCAATTTCAGCAACTTCGGCATAGTCCTGTCGCCGGATCGCAAGTGTCTTGGCTTGCACAAGTGATGCGCGCTGTAGCGTGAGAGATGCCCCAGATGGCAAGTTCGACAGCTGGCTTTTCCGTGCCAACATAGCGGTGATGTCACTCTAAGCCCGGTTCAGCAGTGACAACCTTGAAAAGGTAATGGAAAAGTTCATACTTCTGTCACAGGCTGTGTGATCAGCTTGGACATCTGCGCAGCCTTTTTCTCAAGGGCGCGCTTGGATGGTAACTTGACGTCGTCTGCAAGGCACACTTTTCCTAGGCGTTCGAATTCTCGCTAAATTACGATAGTGTGAATGCAAATGCCAGTGGAAACGGAAAACAAACCTGTGTGAACGGGGAATTCGATACCTTGTCCATATGGAACGCTTTGAGCGACTTGCCATGCTTCAACTCGAGCGTCTGGTTCACCGTAACATCGTTAATCTTATATGGCTTTGTGAGATTGACTCCCAGGTCTGGTTCAAATAAGACAAAACATTCACGCTCCAATTTCTGATACTCACTTTGTATCTCACAAATCCTGTACTGTGGCTGATCATTCTCGTCCGGGCCCACAAGATAGCGAACCCAGCCACCTTCGTTCTTGAGCATGTAATATATTAAAGACCACTACAGCACTCACCCTTCACATAATCCTCAACCACGGAGCCATGCAATATTTCGCAAGTTGGTCCCGGGTTAATCTGCATCCTGTGAGGTCCTCAAACGACGATGGCTCGTCAGCAGGATCAGGCTGCCTTGAAAATAGCTTCCTGTCCTTCTCTTCTTCTTCTTCGTAGCGCGTTATTTGACCGTCCTCTTCCTCGCCCGAAGACATATCCATGTCATTAGGTGAGGAGGACCGATCTCGCTTGGGAGAGTGCGTTTTCGTCTACTTGAAATATAAGAAACGTGAGCATACTGATGATCAACACACGTACGCGCTTCTTTTCGTCCTTTGCTTTTCGCCTAGCCTTGAGTTCGTCAAGCGTGCGAGACTTCTCTTTTGTGGCGCCTCGGGAAGTACGTTGGCCTAAAAAATAACAGCATCAGAGAGCGTCTACTTCATAAAGCGCTCTGAGTACGTTTTGCAGCTTTCGAAATACTCTCAGGATCTCCGGATTGTGCTTGAAGCATCTCATGCAGCTTTCGCTTGTCTTGTATTCGCATCAACTCCTCTTGCCGCCCAGCAAGAATTTCTTCTCTTTCAATCTCAGGCATAGACAGTAGCCTAACACATAGTAATGATTATTATAGGGAAGTGTCAAAACTACACTTGCACTTGTGTTCGAGATGCACTCACCGCTCCCTATCCGACTCATCTACATATTTGCCCTCAAGCGGGAACTTTACCTCTGATTCTTCTTCGCTCTCCGGCCCATCCTCTGCGTCACTGTCATCTGAGACTCTGCATAGTTCCCCGAGATTTGTAATGAGCACAGCGGTGAGCCGGATCAAGGAGAAGGCTCACTCCGTTCTGCGCTTCTTGGTTGCGGAAACCCTGGAGCTTGATGCTTGGTGTTTACGTTTTTTCTCAGTGGCACCAGCAAGTTCAAGGAGCTCATCATCGAAGTCACCTTCGAAGTCGGACATGGTGGAAAAAGTTAGCAAGGAAGCGAAAGTGCTGTACGAAACCTGTTCGACTGTGTTGCTGTGTATTTGCGAAGACCCCCTAAGAGAGGGGTCTGTAGGTGGGAATAATATTCTCAATATGGAGAGAATTGCACTGTACTATAGCCTCGTCGGTACTGTGCCTAACGGCTTGGACAACTGTCATCCCCTCTAAACTCATCTAAAGCGTTAACTCCCGATAACACCAAACTTCGGTAGTTTAGAGGTATTAGTATTTTTTGTGATTCAAGTTGAGGCAGTCACTATTCGTGCCTTCCTCCTTCGCGAACTTTCCGGTCAATGGCATACTTTTTCGCATCCCCCGTTGATGTCGACATCAAATTGGAAGGGGAAGAGCTGCGAAAGCAGGTGGACATAAAGACTGACAAGGACCGCACAACTTCATGTCCAGTTTACTATGACGGTGACTCAGTCGCAGGGCAGGTATGCGTTGCATCTTAGCCGGATTAGTAACTTAAGTCCAAGATGCTCACGCCGCTGCAGGTGACCATTCGCGTTCGCGATGGAAAGCGAATGACTCATGAGGGCATCAAGGTTGAGTTCGTTGGCAGCATCGGTGGGCATTCACATATCTGTCATTAGCATCTCATTGTTATTTGGGTTCAGAGTTGTTCTACGATCGGGGGCACCATCATGAATTCTTATCATTATCTCAAGAATTGGCATCGCCTGGGGACCTGCGTCAAGCTCAAACTTTCGACTTCCTCTTCAAAAATGTTGAGAAGCAATTCGAGAGTTACCAGGGCATCAATGTCAAACTACGGTGCGGCGTCTCTCACGCCATGCAGTTCCCAATTGACCTTTTCTAAAGCTACTTTATACGAGTATCTGTTGGAAGGCGAATGGCGGATGTTGCGAAGGAGAAAGACATCTGGGTACACTCATATCGCATGCCTCCAGATAGTAACAACTCCATCAAGATGGAGGTTGGCATTGAGGATTGTTTGCACATTGAATTCGAATACAACAAGTCAAAGTGTGTTTTAATCTATTATACAACCGGCCAGAGCGCTGACCGTGCATAAGGTATCACCTAAAGGACGTGATTGTTGGCAAGATATATTTTCTGCTTGTTCGTATCAAAATCAAGCATATGGAGCTTTCTATAATACGACGCGAGACAACCGGCTCCCCACCAAATCAGTACAACGAGAGTGAAACAATCACAAAGTTTGAAATTATGGATGGCGCTCCTGTCAGAGGTGGGCGCGAACACACAGTTTTCTATGCTCGTTGCTAACCGACTCTTAGGAGAAACCATCCCTATTCGACTGTTCCTCGGTGGTTTCGATCTTACACCAACGTTTCGCGAAGTGAACAAGAAATTTAGCACGCGGTACTACCTGAATCTCGTGCTTATCGATGAGGAGAATCGGCGATATTTCAAACAACAGGTATGCTGTGTTTTTTTTTCCCATTGTCTTACGTTTACCTGGCCTCGATGAACAGGAAATAACTATATTTAGGATACCAGAGGTACGTTGCGAAATTTTATGTCGTGTTTCACAGACTGAATTTTTGAGTAGAACTAGCTAGTGCTGCGCTGCATGATTCTTGTACTCGCAGTCGTCTAATGATGCTGGCTTCTGCCTTTTACCCATTCTACTCACAAGAACCCTTTCTATCGATACAGAGATGAGACATTGTAACGACGGGGTAAAATACAACAAAGAAATCCGATTCTGAAGGTAGTTAAACTATTTTTATTATTGTTGTCTTGTCATGGTGCGGAATGTAGTCAAGGAAGAAGCCATTGTCTGGTCGAATACTGTCTTCGCTCCTTAACTGTCTTCTCTCTCCAACTATGTGTTAAATTTTATACATCTGTTTCCCCGTTCAGTCTCCGCAAAGCTTTATCTCGGTTTGACTCTGCATCGAACTCTCGTATGACAGCATCCACGGACGGAATAAGCTCCTGATGAATGATACCGTCGCGCAAGGTTTCTGCAATCGACGGGGAAACCAAATCGCCAGGATAAGCGGGAATGCGTAGTGGACCGTTCACCTTAGCATGCATGCTGACGCTCGCAGACTGTTGGGACCACAGTGAAGAATGTGCAGTGATATTACCGCAGGTTCTTCCCGCGCGATCGAGCAACTGACGGGATAATAACTGAGTATGGCGGCCTATCAGTGAGTCCCATTTCTCGCCTTTGAGTTGCCCAGCTAGGGAATTAGTCGTAAATCTTGCCCGTGCAGGTGTTACGGGAAACTGGACTGGATATTTGAGGCTACGATGTTGTGATACAAGTCCGGTGCATGATGAAACGTGTTTTCTTGCCCATGTGGGTGTTACGGGAAACTGTGCTGAACACCCGCTGCGATGTTGTAATGCAAGTCTGCCGCATGATGATAATGTTTCCTCTTGCGCATGCGCGGCCTGCGGAACGGTTATCGGCGGAAGTGTGGGTTTGTGCTCCACGAACTCGCTAGCACAGAACACTGTGTGCGCAGCAGCCGCGTTCTCTTCGTCATATGACTGTGCAGCATTACGATGCGTGTTCTGCTGGTTGAGATTCGGAAGCTTGGACTCGTCATCTTCGTGTTTTTGACTAGGTGTGGTCTCAGGGCACTCGCCAGTAACACTGGGGGCAAAGTCAGAGATCAGCTCGAGCATAACCTTCATGTCGTCGGAGGTGGTCGGCGCAGGCTGGTGCTGAGCATTGTCCTTTAAGGGGCTAGCATCATTGGAGGATGCAAGCCCTTCTGCAGATGTGTTCCAGCCAGATTGCTTTCGCGATTCATCTGCATGGATAGCCTGTTCGGGAAGACGGGGTGCAGAAGGGCGTATGTGCAAGACTGGCAGCTTGTCAACTTCAGCATGCACTGTCACATCTCGAACCTTGCCCCTTTTCACACCCTTTTCATCTAGAGAGGACTTGCGAGACAGGCCTGAGACTTGTGACCGTATGGTCATGGCTCGATTGTTATGAAGGAGAGGGACATCGTCTCAGATTTGCCACGACGCCACGACGCCAGCTCCTTGTTGAGGAACTCGAAGCTTTGATGTTCGTCCATTCTGTACATTGAGCATCAGCGAATTGAGCAAACGTGGCGCTAAGGAAACCTACCCCTTCACAGTGCCAATAATTATGCAAACCCTACCAGCCAGCCGGAGGATTCTTCTGAAAAGGGGAACACTAAAGCCACCCGCCACCGATCCAACGATGCATTCAGCAGCTCCTAGCTTGATACCGAAAGTAATCCATGCAGTGCCATTGAAAAAATGGCGTTCATCGGCATTATCAGCGTCAATGCGCCATTGATTGAAAAGGGCTGTAAAGAGCCGGTACAACGCGAGAAAGGCCGTTAGGCATTGATAATTTGTATACAGGATGAGTGACAGCTGGCCGAGACTCAGCCATAGCGATTCGCTCTTGCTGGTGAGGTCGATCACGAGCGGGGCCCGTGGAAAAGATAGAATTTCTGACGACACATTAGTCAAGAACATGAAAGAACTGAATCTCTCACGAATAGACATTCCGAGCGATGCCACGAGATTCGACACTGCAACCACAGGAATAAGACCAGTGAAGAGATATTTAGCTGCACGCTGAGAGCGGCGAGGGAGGCAGGGGATGAATTCCCTACGACTCAGCCAGACTAGATATAAAATGTATAACAGCATAGGAACAAAAGATACAGATCCTGTAGCATTAGGTATATATCTCAGCGTTTAGGCTCTCTGGTGTACATAGTCACATACCAAGAAATAGTTCGGCTACTCTAGAAATGGTAACTGAATTCTGCACGGCGGGTAATACGTGCAATAAAAGGTCGACCAGCGCCAAGATAAAATACAAAACACCGTCTGCGGCCAGCAATAGGTGCGCCCTACATATGAAGCCATTAGTCGATCATCATAATAAATGGTGATAAATATTAAGGGTGCAGTCGCCAGGAGCAACGCAGAAATGTTGAGCTCAATGCCCAAGCTTTGCAGCTGAAATTAAATCTGACGCACCTCTTCGATCTCGAGGTCATATAAATCAAATACACGCAGAAAAAGAGCTCGATGGCAGGGAGCAGGGTGAGGGCGTGAATTTCAATGAGGTTCAGAGGAGCGCAACGAAGATTTTCTGCAAGAAGCAGGCAACCTACAGAGGTCGATGGTGAACTCATGCCAACGAACATCTGCTCGAGAGAGGAGTTAACAGCTCTAAGCACTACAAAGCTTGTGGCGAATAAGCAAGGATAGTGGACAGAAGCCGAGAAGGAGTTGACTAGAGAATGTGATCAAATACAAATAATATATATCTGCTTAGATGACGGGGAGTGTATCCATCATGATCTGAGATCACATTTAGAATTACAACTGAATATTGGATTTCCACGTGGCAGATGTGATCGGGGCATAATTGTCCTCGTTCTCGTCGTACTTAGCGTCTCACGTACGATCGCGAGATACCTGTATTGGTCGATACTGACAATAGGTGTAAGACACTGGACACACAGGCAGGTGCAGGTATAGATATCCACTACCAATGGCAGGACCCATCGGTAATACTGGCGTTGGCGTCCCATCAAGTACCGGGCAAATTCCAGTCGTCACTTGATAAGCGCTAGCTAAGTGGGGAGCTGGCTTGAAATCTATTTATAAGAGAACCCCCTACGTCACACATATAACATATAACTCACTGATCGTGACTACAGCACTGAACATCCGTTGTACGACTCGTACCCGGGCCCGTCACGACTACCTATATATATGTTCTGGCACCTGGGAAACGAGGTCGAACACACACACCGCTGGCGTTTCCAGAACCAAGAGCCTGGTTCCTCAGGTCGTGCGAGAGAGAGACGATGCAACGCATGTGTAAAGATTCAACGTTTGATTCCGCGGTTGCGCGTTGTGTGCTTATCGCAATGCGATTACTGAGCATCAGCGGCGAGCGCCGGCGACGAGACAATGGATGAATCTGTCTGAGTTCAAGCAACCCTTCAGGATAAGCAACTCACTGCGCTCCCATGTCATCTTCTCTGTCTCTGGACCTTTGAAAGGACTTTATTTGACGAATAAGAGGAGAGATGCCCGCCATGTCTTATTGTAATTCATGGTAAATGTTTATAAGTTGTGCTTGCAAAAGACTGGCGGCTGGCATTCCAAGACTATTTTCCTATTGAGTTTTCGCAAGTCTCAGACACGTCGTCGAAGTAAAATTGTACAGGTAAAAAACAAACGCATATCATGTAACCACCGATGATTTAAGGTTTAAGCCACCATAGGGATGAAGAGCAAAAGGGTGCGAACAATGTGCTGTCATAGTCAAAGGGTTGTGATCGTTACTGAGTCTTTCATTCTAACTGATGATGAAAAATAAACATATAGCGGCGCACGCGGTAATGAGGACACTCCATGGTCACCTACATATAAATCGATAGCAACGATACTATGAGCTGAACGTGCGTCGCTCAAGTTTGACATTTTTTTACTAATGTCCTCGATCACCAGGCTACGAATTCCCACGAATACCTCCACACGACTAAATCGTGAATTGACTTTAGAATAATTGTTTGCGCACATGCCATGGTGGTGAGCATTGCACCAGTCGCATCAAGTAAACTGGTCTCATTGAGCCCTTTCAGAAAATATCGGTTCTCCAACATGCTCCATCAGTGCATCTACCTGCACGTCCTGGAGACCCTACGCCTACCACCCGCAATCTCGATCCTTTGATGCACCCATTTGCTCGCGCTCGTGAGAGAAATCGTGCTTTGAATGCTGCTAAGATGGACAGGTTGTTTGCGAAGCCCTTCGTAGCGGCTCTTGAGGGTCACATAGATGCAGTTGAGGTGTTGTGCAAAAAGCCCGGATCATTGAGTGCTGTTGCCAGCGGTAGCTGGGATGGAGGTATGTTGAGAAATCGACTTAGCTGACAACCATTCATCCCCAAAAACAATCACTTCCCACAGGCGTGATTTTGCATAATATTTCTGAGCGCAAACATATCCGTCGAATACAAGGTGCTCATAATGGCAAAGTGTCGGGCCTTTGCTTTGCTCAAGACGACCGGCTACTGAGCTGCGGTGTGGATAGCAAAATCAAACTTTGGGACGCGAGCCCGCAAGATGAAATAACAGTCAGTCTTCTCAGTTGTCAAAACAAGTTTTTTTCGTGTATCTATCCCAGTCTATATAGGAGCAGCGCCCGTTGAACGAATATCCTGGAAAATCACCATTCAAGTACGCTGCTTAGATTCGCTAAAACCTACATCCGATTGATACGTCCCTTCACACAGCTCAATAGACCACCATCGTTCGGATCCACTTTTTGCCACAGCGTCAAATATTGTTCAAATATGGGACGAAACAAAGTGGGCACTGTTCATCTCTGTGATCATATCTCAGCTGAATCGACATCTAGGAGCGCCGCAATATCCAACTTAACGTTCCCTACGTCCACCGAGACCATCACATCCGTGCGATTCAATTTGAGTGAAACAAGCGTACTTGGCAGCATTGGCTCAGACCGAACTTTCACCCTCTATGATATTCGCACAGGAAAGGCGGAACGTCGCGTTGTCATGCAGATGAGCTCAAATGCACTTGCATGGTCGCCAACTTTTCCAACGAATGTCCTGCTCGCATCCGAGGATCACAATCTTTATACATTTGATGTCAGGCAACTGAAAACTCCCACTCATGTCTACAAAGGACATGTTGCAGCAGTTATGAGCTGTGATTGGAGCCCGACTGGATTGGAATTTGTTAGTGGTGGATGGGACCGGACAGTGAGGATATGGAAGGAGAGTCAGGGCACGGGACCAGAAGTGTATCATACTAAACGAATGCAAAGGTGAGCCTACGTATCTCTGTTTGTCAGCTTGTTCACAATCGACGATAAGGGTCTCATCATCTATATTCACTGCCGATGCGCGCTTTGTGCTGACGGGCTCCGACGATGGTAATGTACGGATATGGAAAGCCAAAGCATCAGAAAAGCTTGGTATCATCACAGCCCGGGAGCGCGCTGCAATTGAATACCGGGACACCTTGAAAGACCGATGGAAGCACGACAACGAAGTTGGCAGGATTCAACGGTAAGAATTATTCTGCTTGGTTTGACTCGTGCTCACTAGTAGCACAGCAACCGACATTTGCCAAAGCCAGTCTACCAGGCTGCAAAGCTCAAACGCACTATGCTCGATACTCGTGCCGTCAAGGAGGAACGTCGGCGGAAACATACGCGTGCCGGGGAGAGCAAACCAAACGCAGAGCGCAAAAAGGTGGTTATTGCAGAGCAGACTTGATTCCTCGCTCGACATTAGCCTATACCTACATTATAACCATCGTGTCGTAACATGCAACAGCACGATTCCACTGACACATACTGCAACTGCCAATCACTAGCGATTTACAAGTGGTTTGGGAGCGGGCCTTTGTTAAAGTAAGTATCTACCTTGTTTAAGCTGTCCATGGAAGTAGGCTGTGGAAGATATAAACTTTGAACAGCCACAAATTCAAATTACTGCATTGCCTATCTCGAGACTCGTGGTGGTATATAGTGTTGTTCAATCCGTACCGTTACTACCATATACCATGGTAAATCGCAATTGGTAGTGCTGTTGCATACCAAGAACTTTCAGTCGGTTGCTACATAGCTGTCTTCGAACAAGAATTCCGTCCTTGGAGTCTTAATGAACATCCAGAAAACTTCCGTCTATACGCCTGCAAGTTTGGGCCACTGCGGCTGCCAACCTGGCTCCAACAGTAGCAAGGGCCAGATCTCGCACGACGAGTACTTCTACCTCCCCCCGTGCAACCAGTCTCTGACTACTAGGGTGGAAATTTTCACAGGAAACGCGGCCGAGTTACCAGAATCCGCGACTCTCGCATGAGTGGAATTCTTGTTTCTCGTCGTAACCTCCGTCGAACCAATAACAGAGGTTTGCCACCTGAGTTGCTCCTATTAATCTTCGAGCATGTTTACGCAGATAGCACGCTGAACGGCGAGTGGATTGTGTGTAGTCCGCAGTCTCGTACGCTGTTCCCGTTCGCTCCCGCAGCCGTATGCAAGGCCTGGAGAGACGTTCTTGCGTCGGTTCCAAGGTTCTGGACACGTATCATCATCAATCTTGACACTACGAAGCTTTCAGATATTGACATATACCTTCATCTCTCCCAAAAGCTCCCTTTCGAAATCACTGTCACACGAGACCAACGAATCCTTTCTTATTCTCGCACAAATAATGATGACGAGGGCGTCCAAGCAACTGCAGCCATGGTCCAGATTGTTCCTCATCTACATCGCTGCAGGTCTTTATGCTTTCAGCTCCTTCGCAGCTCTTCCTTACCTGCTCTTCGCTATCTGGATGTCCGTGCACCTCTTCTTAAGCAGCTGAAGCTGCAATGTGGGATCGACGATGGCGAGCATCCTCTCATAGGCAGCGAAGTTCCTGAGCAGTGGCGGTTCCACGCTCCGGCGCTTCGGCACCTCTTTCTCAATGGGCGCAATTTTCGTGACGCTTGCGCCCTTCACTGGGTCGAACAACTTCCAAGCCTGGAAGACCTATGCGTCTCACGTTATTACGGTGGCAAACACCGAACAGGAGAGTTGCACCTGCACGATGTTTTACTCGTCGTCGACAGACTTCATCGCTATTTTGGGATACTTCGGAAGCTAACTCTTCAAGATATTTCGTTTGACGGCATCCTCACACAGCAGGACGGCTACGACATTCAGATCGAAGCTATGAGTCTGCTGTCCATTAACCCTTCGACGATCCGTGCCATCTTCATGTCTAAGACCGGGCCTGCTCCACACCTTGTGCATATCAAGCACGAGCTCTCACCTTCTATATATCACATTCGCTTGACTCAAGCTGACACTCTCGTGCTGGAAGGCCCTTTTTCATTTATGGCTGAGGCTATCAATATTTGGGACGGCGATTGTCTTTCTATCAAAAACTGTCCCACCTTCAATGATCGCACCATCCGTAATATTTACCGTTCGTGGAATCCAAACACACTCACGTCTCCAAGCTGGTCCCGACTAGAGATAGAAAATTGCACAGACTTCTCCGCAGAAGCGCTTCTGGACCTGATCAATGCACGTGACGATGCGGTGCAACGAGCGCGGGATAGAGACCCCGCATTACAGGCCCCTTTCAACAGCTTGCAGGATTTGCAAGTACATGGCGGACCTCCCATCTCGCCAGAGGATACAGAGGCATTCAGAGAGAAGCTACTCGCCTTTGGATGGCACGAAGCAGCCACAGATATAACACATTAGGTATACGAGGGTTTTACATGTCACCATTGAGGACGGATGTCTTCCTTTTTTACTGCAACTTTCTCTCAGGAACTTCACATTGTTTCGTAAAGTGGGCTACTATGTAGGGTACGTGGCGAATACTACTCCAGTTTGGTCTTCACCAGGGGGAAGCATGATGATAAGTAGGACACAATACATATGGATTGATCTCAATGACAGAGATCGGATTACTGCCCCGTTTGAATACAGGCTTTAGATACTGACATAATGCTTCGAGGTTGGACTCAGTGTACTTGCGTTATGTACGTGTATTCCGGAGAGACCGACCGATGAAGCATTTATGTAATCAACTTAGTGACGGGAATGAAATATGTTGATTCTCACGCCGATTCTGTTGTCGATTCCGGTGAGCTGCTACTTGTAATTTCACCTCTGAATTGATCATACATATATAGTTCTTGTCCATGATGTGCGCTTGGCCAATTTTGTAGATAGCAACAGGTATCACAGTCATCTCCCCTCACTGTATTCCCTGTTGTTTCAGTTCTAATATTCACTCGGACATCGCCTTGAAGTTCAAGTTGAACATTAAATGCGCAGCTCCCAACAGTATGTTCTCCAACTTGGATCACGATCACGTTCCCATGCATTAACCTTGGGCGCAGATACAGCTCTTACCGAGTCACTTCGTCACGCTTATTGATAATACCATTTCAAAACTAGTACCTCCCCCTAGGATAAATCCCTGATTTCGAATATGCCACAATTACTTGTAGCACCTTCTGATGATGTTGGACTTTCTGCTCTCAAGCCATGCTGGAGTCTCGTCCATTCTGATATCTCATGAAATAAATTTCCTTTCAATTTTCCAAATTATGACCCTTCCTTCGATACCGGATTTAATTGTCAATGCCAACAGTGGTTAGTGTGAGTATAGTCATCACGACTCGTCTGATCGGAGCTTACTCTACATCTTCATCAGCCAAAGGGTCAACTGACCTATGACCAATTCGGAGCCCTTACTACCATGCATTCTCTGAGAAGATAGCGAAGTAGGGAATATGACTCAGGCTCACTTAGGCTGAAGTTTTCGTCACGTCACGAAAACAGTGATACGGGATTCCTTACTGGGCTGATTTGTGTTGGGACAGTATGTATTTCACCGGCAAATGAAGATCTGGAAAGGTTCGTTCGAAAAGGGTCTGAAAAGGCCCTATTATTTGGCCACAGGTCTCCGGATTATGAGCTAGGTACGTTTTGCCTCTAATTATTGTTCCTGTTTCCCTCGGAATAGCCTCTGATCAATTTCTCATTTACGCAGTGATTGTATGGCACGCAGAAACTGGCGAATCGCTCACCAAGATCTCACGTAATCTAATAGAACGAGTAATGTATATGTACTAAAATGTGTCAGTAGTTATCAACTTACCTTCAAAAAGGCTCAAGGCAGCCTGACCAATCAAGAGTGCAAAATACATCGCAGGAAGGCCGAACCAGAAGCGAACCATTTGGGATGGAGAACCGTTTTCCGGTCCGGTTCTGGCTGGCATGAGAACCGAGGACCGGACCACGCAGAACCAGATCAAAAATCCGGTTCGAACCATGGTTCTGGACCAGACCGCGGCAGCACTACTGAGTTACTACGGCCCACTCCGGCACCTGATCCAACTAAACAAAGTACCATAGTCAAATTATCGAAGCACCTGGTCAAGTGAGTGCTCTATAACTGATAGGTGATAAAGTGTTTCTTCTGTTGCTTCACTATGTTACTATCATGCGGTGCTAGTTCTGTTAGTCATTTCGAGCTTTATGGACACCTGTTTCATTTATATTTTCACACTTGCACCTTATTCACATTCACTATCTCCTGCTGCACCATTATAGCTTCAGAGGACCTCAATGCGATCTCCACCGACTGGCTCAAAATTTTAGATGGTGGGTCGTCCACCAGAGATGCGACATCATTTGTGAGCCATTTCCATTCGAACGGATGGCTCAGAGCTTGGTATTTGTCCAAAGAACTGAGGCGCACTTATAAGTGTCCTCTCTCAGATTTTCTATGATTTTAGGACGCTATCAGGCTCGGAAAAAATATGCAGATTCCTTTCAGAGGTGGTTGATGAAAAGCCGCGACTTGAACATTCTGGTCTTCGCGAGTTCAAGCTAGACGATCACACTGTGAATGCACCTTTACCATTCAAATTGCTAGGTCCACAATGCATAGAAGGAGTACAAGGTGCTTTCACATTTACCATCACGAAACCGCTGCACTTGGACAGGGTTTCTTCCGATTGACGCAAGATGCCGATGGGAAGTAGAAGGCTTTAACTCTTTGCAGGACCTCGTCGGGCATGAGGAGTCTTCCGCAGATCAGCATGGCCTATATGAGGGTCAGAAAATGACCTGGGGGGAGGATGTTGACGCAAAATTTTGTGCTATAGAGGCGGACCCCACTGTTTTGATCGGTGCAGTGCAGTTTCTCTCATTAGTCTTGATGACTTGACGAGTTTAAAACTTGGTGGTGGACAAACCGGCCTTTCGTCTGCAGCACAGTTACGTAGGGTTCGGCATCCGTGCGCTCGTAATCGAGAAAAGTTTGCGTGTCGGAGACTCTTGGCGACAATGGTATGTGCAAACACAGGAATGGTATGTTGTTCTTCATTATAGATGCGAATCACAGGTACCCGAACCTTACCCTGCATACCCCCGCATATCAAAGTTCTAGTACGTCTTATCATCTTTCTACAAGAGGCTTTGAGCTAATCTATACACAGTACTCTATAGTCCCTATCTGTATGTGCCTTCCGCCGTTCAAAGGTATTACGTATATAGGACAACCTTCCCCAAGTACATTCCGAAGGGGAAACTTGCCAATTTCCTGGATTCATATACTGTGAACCAGGAATTGTGTATTTGGCTCTCGAGCAGCATAGCCTCAACTCCAGTGTACGATTCATCATCCGCAAGATGGACTGTGGAAGTCCAGCACGGAGACAGGAAAGTATTCCTTAATCCGAAGCACCTGATACTTGCTACAGGAAGTGGAAGCTCGAATTCCTACTTGGAATGGAATGGATGAATTTCAAGGAGCCTTGTATCATTCCGACTTCCATAAAGATGCAGAGTAATTCCGAGGCAAACGCGTTGTCGTTGTGGGCGTGGTAAGTCATATGTCTTAATTCATACGTGCGCACCCATTCACGAAAACTTTCCGTGCGTTATATCCTCCAGTACCGCAGAACAAACTCACTTCAAGTCACCTTTCCCTGATGGAACCCCTATTGAGGAACTGGATTTCTACAAGAATTCGATGCCTTTGGTCTTCCTACAAGTGACAGAATCAGGTGGGATCCAACACATAAAGATTGGACAAGGAACTCCACGATAGTTTGCGCAAGGTTGGATTCAACTTGACTTAACTTGGGAATTTTCGCCCGGAAGTGGTGAGGTTGGGCTGCTTGGATTTGCGTTCAGCCGCCAGGCGTCAGGAACTAGTGCGTTCATGTTTGTTCTTAAGACGGTTTGACATTTTAAATACCATACAGTGCTTTGACATTGATTATAGCAAACTAATCGTCGAAGGCAGAGTCAAGGTAGGACTTGTATTTGTCGTCTGAAGGTTGTGACTGATTGGATCAGATCAAGCAGGGTCAAGATATCAGTCACTTTGACCGAGATGGGATCACGTTTAAAGATGGCTCCAAGCTTTCAGCAGATGTTATTGTCCTAGCGTATGGTCTGACTGGTAGTTTTTCGTTCGTTTTTCTCGCGCATGCAGGAAATGAACCCATCATGAAGACTGCGAGAGCTCTTCTTGGTAACGAAATTACCGAGCAACTTCCGCCTGAGGTGATGAGCCTTGACTCGGAGGGAGAATATAATCAAATATATCGACCCTCTGGACACCCAGGACTTCGGTTTGCTTCCGGTGGATTTTTGATCTCGCGTTTCTACAGTAGACACCTGGTGGGCTACCTTCCTCTGTTTATCTATATGTACACATATTGATGAATGCGATAATGTAGGGTCTCCAGATCTTGGCAAGAGAGCTCGGTATAGCATTACAAAAGGGGTGTTACTATTATACATTGTAATGCTGCTATGACGGTATAACGAGAATTTCATAACAGGTAGTACAAGGGGAATTGCATGGTCAACGAAGTGACATCCCTTACGACATGATATATCTATATCGCAGGTCAGAATCACAAACACCAGCGTTATGACTACCAGAGAGCAATGAAAAACCAAAAACTTGTGCCAATCTGTCGCATGTTTTCATTCTGGCGACTGATACAGGGACTCACATAATTCTGACTAGGGTTGAATACAGCATCTATCTTACACTTCAATGCGAGCGAGAGAAGTTGTGTTGGTTCGAGTGAGTAACGTCGCCGTGCATACCATTCTATTGATAATTCGAGTATATCTTGTAGATGGTACGGCGTGCAATGCAACAAAAACGAAACTTGAAGTCAATGGGAAATAGTAAGCAGGTAGGCCATTTTATTGCCATATTTGCAGGGACTAACTTTTGGCTAGTCCAGTTGTCAGGATCTGTAGCAGCCATCAGTAGGTGGATGGGTATAAAATTAAGCCACACTATCATTGCTGCTTTACTATACACACCTGAACTCGAATGTCAGTCTTATCACTTCAATCATGCCTTCGAGAAGTGCATGCCACAAAATTCCTGATGCTAAACAGCTCACTACGTTGTGAAGAATCAAGAGGAATCGCTTCCAGCGGCGGCTACTTGTTGTACATCAAACACGCCAAGTGCTCACCATCTTCTCGATGCACGATGATGAATATAGACCACGTAGACAAGTCAGAACATGATAAATTTAGTCATCCATCATGTCCACTGTTGCGGGGGAAACGGTGTGGCCTCCGCGTCTTCTTTGCTCCTGCCTTTGAGTTATTTTTATCTGGTGCGTTATACGTTGCCCGTCATTCGCCCCGGTGTGGTTGCTGATCATATACCGTGGGGACTTGGTTATTGTGATTGCTAGCGGACGTATTGAGGTTAGCGTGCTCATGGAAAAATTGAACATTCAAAATGCAGGTTTCCGTGATTGCCGCAATGGGATAAAATAAAACATGAGTTTGGGACCACACAGTGTGAGGCCTATCATGGGGTGATGGAACAGACGAGAGGTTCGACAAGGTGCTGAGCCCGCCTGTCTATTTAAGACGAATGGGTCCCTTGACCTTGATGTGATACCTTACGACAACAGTTACCACGACGTTACATCACCTTTATGGGGGCTGCTGCACTTCCTATGTGTTTCAACACGTAGTCCCACTGCACCTTGTGTGCTTTTAGAGACATGGATGTCGCCCTGCCGGTGCAACACCGAGGCATAGTAATATGTCAAATAGGTCGTTGAAAGTGGATTCCTTGGTTAATTCGGGCATGTAGATCATATACTGTGTTATGACTGTTTCTTGGATTTGGTGCGTTCGTTTCATTGAAGACCTAGTATGCGTTGAAGTAACGATAGCATCTTTTTCCTACCATAGGAATAGTTGAACAAGCGAGAGATTCGCCCTGGACTTGGAGCGCCGCAGTAATCCGTCATGTGGTTCGATTGAGATCACCCGTATATAGTCTGATCAAAATATCTGTCAAGTTGTGTCAGTTCAGGCTCGAGCTCAGGCCAGGTCGTGATGGGTCGTGATGGAATAATCTGGACAGCCTACCACTCCATCAATTTTGATTAAATGATGAAGTCCTGTTGCAATAATGATGGACCTGATCAAGTTGAAGCACGGGAATATAAAGGAACTGCCACTGGGGGCATGTCGGGAAATAGGATGGGGACAATGAGGCTTCCTTCTATTAAGGTCTGATATTTACCGGTCATAACATAAGGTGCAGCACAGGCTTGAGAGCCACGACACAGGATGTCTTTATTTATCTGATGACGGTGAGCGATGAACGGGCAAGGGGGCACAGCGTTAGTGATAGGAACACAGGTCCTAGCTGGGACTCGCAGCAGTTAGTAAAGCAGAGGTAGTAACAACCTGTTGTTAACGACACCCGTGGGAATGACTGTTATCAGTTTTAAGAAAGCCTTTGTCTTACCGGCCGTGGCTCCCCATATTCCTTTTCTACAGCAGGCAGGTCCTCTCGTTCTTTCTTATACGCGCAGGTCGTTCTTGGTATCATTCAACTATTTGACCGGAACAATTCATGTCCTTCAAACGGTCCTCCGGTCTTGATTTCAAAGATCGCAACCCATTCAGAGACCAAGACCCCTTTGTCGACAGCGCAGGCGACTATGCCGTACCACCAAGTCACCTCCAGCGCAACAAGATAGAGCGCCTTCGCCTTCAGGGTATCCAGCAACCTCTTCCAAACGCTGGCATTGGCGCACTCAAAGTTCCCGATGGTCCTCCTACTCTCGGTCAAAAGTTTGACCGGTGGATGATCAACGAGGGTGGAAAACGCCTCTTTTTCTCTGCTTGGATCTTTTTCCACATGCTTGTTATTGCATTCGGGTTTATGAACTACCAACTCAGTGACGACCTTACCGGAGCCCGTGCAACATTTGGCATCACTTACGGTAAGCATTTAGATATGTCGTGTAGGTCCCCTTCCTCTAATATCGCCACAGCTATTGCTAGATCTGCAGCTCTTGTACTGCACGCAGATGTCATCTTCATTCTCTTACCTGTCTGCCGAAACTTTATCTCCCTGCTTCGCAGAACACCCCTCAATTCGTTTATCCCATTCGACAAGAACATAACATTCCACAAGGCAACAGCCTGGTCCATGGTTGTATTTACTCTCATCCACATCGGTGCTCATATGCACAACTTTTACAAGCTTGCTCTCGCTGATCCGGATGCAAATACAACTGGCAAGCGTGTGCTTGTTTTCCTGCAAGCAAATTTTGCCACCGGTCCCGGTGCTACAGGTTGGATTATGACCGTTGTATTGGGCATCATGGTCTGGTTTGCCATGGAGAAAAGGCGCCGTGCCAATTTTGAGAGGTTTTGGTACACACACCATTTGTTTGTTGTCTTCTTCCTCGCTTGGCAGTTTCATGGTATGTGGTGCATGATCAAGCCAGACAGAGAACCCTTCTGTTCCTTCAATTCTATTGGCGTCTTCTGGGTACGTGAACTTCGACAAGCCAACTTTATGCCATCTCCTGATAATGGCCTGTTCAGCGATACTGGCTCGTCGGTGGCCTTATTTGGACATACGAGCGAATTTTGCGTGAGGTTCGCTCACGTCATAAGACTTATATCTCCAAGGTCATACAACACCCATCCAAAGTCATTGAAATACAAATCAAAAAGGAGAAGACAACTACGCGGGCAGGGCAATACATCTTCATCTCTTGCCCAGAGATCTCCTACTTCCAGTGGCATCCCTTCACCCTTACGAGGTAAGTCAACCCCTTGATCAGTTTTGCAAGCAAAGGCTTATAATACCACAGCGCTCCTGAAGAAGATTATATTTCTGTGCACATCCGTGTCGTCGGTGACTTCACCGCTGCGCTTGCCAAAGCTGTCGGCTGTAACTTTGACTCCAAGGACTCCAAGGATGTCGATGCCAGTGGTGGGAAGGTTATTGGCACGAACACAAATCCGCCGCTTAACCGTGTGCTTCCTCGTATCATGGTTGACGGTCCGTTCGGTAGTGCCAGCGAGGACTTTTTAAATTACGAGACTGTCCTCCTTGTTGGTGCTGGGATTGGTGTCACGCCCTTCGCTTCGTGCGTATCACATCCCTCATCTACTTGATGACATCATTGACCAGATCCGTTAAGCATTCTGAAGTCGATCTGGTACCGCATGAACAACCTGAACAATTCCAAGCCTACCCGCCTCTCCAAGGTCTACTTCACTTGGGTTATCCGCGATTTTGGCAGCGCCGAGTGGTTCCACTCGCTGCTGCAGGCTATTGAAGAGCAGGACACATCAAACAGAATCGAGATCAATATCTATCTCACTGCAAAGATCAAGGAGGATGACATGAACAACATTATAGTGCGCGGTGCCCATTTTCTCAGTGGTTTCTGTACTAATTGTTTTCTTAGGTTCAAGATGTCGGTGCAGAGAAAGACGCTATCACTTCTCTGCGTGCTCCTACTCATTTCGGCAGGCCAAACTGGGACAAGGTGTTCGGTTCCATGGTTGAAAAGCACCCCGAGACTGATGTCGGCGTGGTTCGTAGCTCGTCGTCACTTTTTAACTCATTAGCTCACCTGTCCTTTTCTAGTTTTTCTGTGGCCCCCCAGTTCTCTCCAGGCAGCTCCACCAGATGTCCAACAAGTACTCCAATCCCAAAGGCACACGTTTCTTCTTTGGCAAGGGTGCGTTTCTACTTTTCCCTTCGTTGCCAGGCCCAGCTAACTTGTTTTGTGCAGAAAATTTCTAGGGTGGTTGGTTACGCTCCGTACTGTAACTGTGTTGCTTTTGTTCGCTGTATCTATGTATAATGCTATGGATATAAACGGTTGGGATATAAAAGTACAAGGGATCACCACTAGTTAGGGGTAGGAGATATATAATCCAAAGTAGGGCGTAGCGCCTATGATACGAAGAATCTACACGAAACTAATCACTCATTAGAAGTGCATTGTTTTCCCGCATAAGTAGGTTGTCGTGAAGGAAACTCCAGATGACTGACAAAAGCAGTCCCGTTCAAAATGAATCTGTTGCCAAGCGGAACCTATTCGGATTCTCTACCAACCAGTGCGGCGGTGGGGTCCCCCATAAACTCTCATACGCGCTCATCACGTTGAACTTGACCTCACACGTACACTGCTCGAGCTCCCCGGCGTCCACGAACGGCGTCTCTAATGCGGAGTAAAGCTCTTCCTTATCCTTGACATGGTACACCTGGCACCAAATCTCTACCAGCTTGTGCACAAAATCACCCATGTTACCTTCGCCGCCATCAACGAGCACTACCATCAAACAGTCTGCGATCATCTCGTGGTTCCACCCCGAGGGCTGTGCCTCCTCCAGGTCGTCGTCCTCGCAGCGCACGACGTCGCGAGTCTTCTCCCATGATACGGACGTGAGTGCTGACCGGCTCCGCGCACGTCGCTTCCGAGAGGTCCACACCACTGGCCGTGAGCGGATGACGCGCCCGTCTGCCCCCTTACGCAACATGACCATGAGGTCAGGATGTCGGATGCAGCCGTTGACAAAGGCTTGTGCTTTAGCGTCGTTAAGAGATAGAGAGCCGTACAGTGACAGATTGCGCTTCGTCTCCTCCCACATAGGCCCGAACGACTGAGAACCGCTATCTGTGCAAATGATGGAGTGCCGAGGTGAAGAGAGCGGTATGTCGCTGGGAATAAAACCCGCCAAGATAAGTTCTTTCGCACCGTCGAAGCCGTATTCGTACTTTATATACGACTGGGAGAGGGCTGCCTTGGAGAACAAAGAAAATCGGGTCATGGCAATGACTTCGTCCATCTGGAGAACTGAAGCATAGGCTGATAATCCGCAGATGTATGATATAGATACGTACCGTCTTGCACGTCGTGCGGAGGCAGGAGTAGCAATGGTCAATTGCCATCATGTGGCCCCAAGCGTGCAAAGGCCACTCCTCACCGCTGGCCTCTTTGAAAACCTTGCCTCCCAAGACCATCACATAGTCACCTTCCCTATTGGCACGTAGAACGTCATCCACCGCATCTTTGATATCGTGGACACACAAAGTCTTGACAGCGTTCCAGATCTTTTCCAATGTCACTAAGTCCAGGTTATTATCGCTGAGAAGCGCCATGACACTATCGTAGCTCTGAGACAAGAACATAAGGGCTGGCTCCGTGAATATTCCGCGGCGCACATAGGCGTATATGACTTCCAGTCGTTCATAGTGGTACCTGGAGGCGGATGGAGCGCAGTATCGGGCTAGACGAGATCTAATTTTCTCCAGGAATTCCACAGACTTCTCGCGCAGTACTGCCTCCAGAGGATCATCGATAACTGCACCCCGGTCGCTCTCTATAGAATGGAAGGAGACATCACGAACAAGAGATTCGTCGTCATAGCCTGAGCAGTCTCCTGATTCGTGACCATCGGGATCGTGATCCAAGACCCAAAGTGCATTTTGTGCCTGTAAGATGAGTTGATAGGCCCGCGTCTCGATATAGTACAAGAATCCTTCGACTTCAGCACGTTTCTTGACGAGGGATTCCCAAAAAGCTTTGTGACCAAAGTCCTATTATTCTGCACGTAAAATTAGGGCTAGGATTCCACTTAAAATCTTACCATGTCGTTGCTATCATGAAAAAAATCAATGCGGTCAAGTGATACTGGGGACGCCACTTACCCGAAAAAACGCTCAGAGAAGTAGACCCGAGCTTCTATACATCTTCCGCCGGCACTCAGTGAATGACAGTCAGTTGAAACACATGAAGGTGTGTACCTGGTCAACAAATTATACTTTAGTCTCAGGCAATCATTCCATTCCTTGAGGAGCGGAAGGGCAGTGCACCCCAGAATTGTTGTGACATTGCTGCACGCCGGGTTATCGACAAGGGTATCGAGAAGTGAATGATGCGCCTTGTAGTTGGCATACAGCTTCAGTCGTTCCTAGTAGAACGAGATTTAAACCACCCCATACAGCGCTATCGAAGGTGTGTTTGGACTTTGAGGAACTGACCTCATTGTGTCGTGCGCACCAAAGTTGACCGTCAGCAGTCGGCATATCACAATGTATACCAGCAGAATATAAGGCAGCGCAGAAATCACGTTTTTTCTTGGGCGATTTTGACATGGTTTGAAGAAGACAACTTGATACCGTTGGTGGCGTACTTTGAGTGCCATCGAGAAACCGGCGAAAAAAAGGTTTTCATAGATAATATTGACAAAATCAGATCAAAAATCTATGAAAACATTTATTCTAAGACAAAGTGATACATAACTGGGAGCAAAGTGATAAGTCTGATGGCGCAAGTGTGACCCATGGTAGATAATTATCGATGATGATACATTGCAATATTATGTAATATCTAGCTGCTAAGGTATGTGCAAACCGCTACAAGTCTTTGTCTCGCTCTTTCACTGAACTCTTTCATTGTTCAGAATCCTTCCTCTACCAAGATCCTTCCTTTCTTTTTGGTAGTTCTTCTGGTTCATCCTCCCTTTATGGCCCTTTCTCCTTGGCCTTCTTTGGTGGACCCTCTTCCCTGACTCATTGGTGGACCCTCCCTCCCATGTATCACTTTCCATCCTCCTTTCTTGTTACATGACCTACTATATACCACTTTGTAGTACATGTACACATTTGTCAATAAAACTTGGTTTTTGAAAATAAATTATCATAATCATTTATAGTATTCAGCACCCTTGAGTTATTGGTCAGTTTGTCCGAAGCACTAAAGCTTTATTACTATGGTTGGTGGACATTTGCCAACTTACATAATAGCTAATTGCAAACTGACTATTGAGATTGTACATTAGGCCATCTGAGTGTGGAAATGCTCGAAAAGCAGCTTTTTGAGTGTTTGATTTAGTATAGATCAGGTCGTGCTCACATACAGGACAAGACCATACCTAAAATGTACAAATTGTTATGTTTTTGTCAATGGAGATCAGACTGAGGCTCAGCTGCATTATCACAACGAAATCTGCATTATCAAGTCTAGATAATAGACTGAGTGACAAGGATGACTGTACTAAATTAAGTGGTAGTGTAGCTGTTAAGACCGTACTCAAAGGGAGAGAGATCTGAAGGGCTTTGGCCTCAGTTCGTGCACTGTGCCCCTTTCCCGAGTAATGCCCCTTATTTCAGGGAGAAGGTATATGTCCGAAGATCCGGAAGGAGTTGTGTGACGGATCCGGACATCTGAAGGTATCAGATATGATACGTCTGAAGGTTATCCGGAACATAGGAATAGAACGAGGATTAAGACTAGCTTTGGAATGAGTCCCTAACTAGAAACTAACAGAGATAGACTATCCGAAGATAGAGTCGGAGATATAGACTATAGGAATCAATCCCAAGTCTCAGAAAATGACTTAGAGCGGAAAGTGACTTAAGTCTGGAGGAAGCAGAATGAGCAGAATCTAAGATGATATTCAAACTAAGGTTCTATGGAGATCTACAAGTGGTTTATATACTGTAAGTATCTAATACAGATAATCAACAAGTCCGGGACCGAGGGCTATGTACGAAGTGTAATGGAAGTCTATTAGTTAATGTGCAGCAGATCAGTAAGCACAAATCAGAAATGAAACACAGGTAACAGATCAGTGACACAGGACGGAAGTATACACAGCTGGAATACCGGAAACAGGAGGAATGATGAAAGGAGATAGACGCAGATATACACAAGGGAGTTAGAGTGCGAGAGGTGGGCACATTCGGATGGGTGATCCGGACAGGATCTGTGGGCCAGACGGAAATAGAATTGATCGGATCTGAGATTAGAAGTATGGTATATGACAGTAGCGACTATAGTCAATCACATCCTCTTTTCAAGATATGCATAATGTACTTATGCCACCTCTCCAATAGATGTGGTGTAGTCATGATTGTGTCTGTAATGAAAAGGAGTAGTTTGTCGTACATATTTCTAAAGGCTGCTGCAGAAAAATTGATACCTCATCGAACTCTATCATGGTGCTCTTGAAGTCAACAGAATACAGCAGCACTGGACGTTGCAAAGATGTTATTGAGTGATTCCACACTATCAACATAAAGACCATATCCGGCAGTCCATACAGCATCCAGAGCGACGTCGGCGACACTGATATGCTCAAAGGCATACTGGATAGTCTGAGAATTGTTATCGCTAAGCTATTTGAAATCAGAAGTGTCTGAGGAAATATCTGAAAATATACTGATAAAATCTTCCCATAAATGAAAGCTAGGGTGGTTTCGTCGATAAGGTCAGGAATCAAGGCTTGTTTGTGTGTGGTCTTGTCTTCTTCAGACCAGACTGACAAATGGAGACCATGGGCCCGTTGAATGACCCCACAAGCAACATTCCCGAAACTGGACATGAGCTCTGTAATGGGCGCAGTAATCACTTTGTATAGAGCACTGAAGTTCTCAAGTGCCCAATCTCGCCCTGAAGCTGAAATTAAACATATTGTTAGTAACTTAGTATGATACTATCAAACATTTTTGAGACTTACCACCACATGAATCGAGTAGTGCTGCGCGTGAAGTAGCTTGCTTTGTGGAGGTTGTCAGCATGCAACATTGATTTAATGCGTCTTTCAACACGAGTTCGCTTGCAGCCTCCACAATAGCCTTGTGGATCACATTTTTTGGGTCATACTTACCTTGTGGTGATTGTACAACTAGTGGCGTGGAGGCTGATGGTGCAGGTACTGATGTTGATGCTGCCACCAATATCGATGTCGGCAGTGCCGATACTCTAGGTAACGACAAATCTGATACAGATACCGTCAATCATGGTGGCCTGACTGGCGGAAGAGCATATTTGCGGGAGATTCTCCTTTGGATGCCCGATTCTCCTACTCTCTGTTACAGTCAGCAACGATAGGAGAACAAAAATGAAGGACACTTACATACACTACTCCGTCCATAAACTCTTCCTCTTGGAAGCACATTGGCGCTAAACTATAGGCAACCTGGAATTTAGGTGCCTGGCAGCTCCAAACATTTTGATCTGGCCCTGCCACCCTAGGGTAGTCCCCAGATAGCAGGGACCTCCTAGGGGCAGGAATCTCACCATGGAAGCCAGGAGGAAAGATGGTGGTGTTCATGAACGGTTGTTGCTGGTACTGTTGCTGGGGCTGATGCTGGAGCTGGAGCTGGAGCTGAGGCTGGTACTGCTGCTGCTGGTTGTTAAGACTGTACTCAAGGGTAGAGAGATCCGAAGGGCTTTGGCCTCAGTTCGTACACTGTGCCCCTTTCTTGAGTAATGCCCCTTATTTCAGGGAGGAGTTATTCGTCCGAAGACCCGGGAGGAGTTGCGTGATGGATCCGGGTGTCCGAAGGTGTCGGATATGATACGTCCGAAGGTTATTCGGAACGTAAGGGGAGGACAGAGATTAAGGCTAGTTTCGGAACGAGTTCCTAACTAGAAACTAATGGAGATGGACTATCCGAAGATAGAGTCGGAGGTATAGACTATAGGAATCAATCCTAAGTCTCGGAAGGTGACTTTAAAGCGGAGAGTGGCTTAAGTCCGGAGAAGGCAGAATGAGTAGAATCTAAGATGATATTTGAACTAAGGTTCTACGGAGATCTACAAGTGGTTTATATACAGTAAGTATCTAAGACGGATAATCAGCAAGTCCGGGACCGAGGGCTATGTACGAAGTGTAACGGAAGTCTATTAGTTATTGCACAGCAGATCAGTAAGCATGAATCGGAAATGAACACAGGAAACGGATCAGTAACACAGGACGGAAATATAAACAGCCGGAGTACCGGTAGTAGGAGAAATGACGAAAGGAGATAGACGCAGATGTTCACCAGGGAGTTAAGGTGCGAGAAGTGAGTACATTCGGATGGGTGGTCCGGACAGGATCTGTGGACCGGACGGATATGGAAACGATCGGATCTGGACGGATATGATCGGATCTGAGATTAGAAGTATGGTATATGACACTGGTGCTGATACTCCTGCTGGTACTGTGGCTGTAGCTGCTGGTGCTGGTGCTGGTACTGTGCCACTTGGTGATGGAGCTGGGGCGCTTGGTGATGGAGCTGGGGATGGGGATGAGGCTGGGAATGAGGCTGGGGCTGGGGCTGGGGTTGGTGATGGAGCTGGTACTGCACTGCTTGGGACAGCTGGTTGTTGGAGACGTCATGAGGATTTTGATAGAGAATTTGTTGATGTTGTCATAATGTATGGGTTGCGGTATATCACTTGCACTACCTAACTGTGAGGTCGAAGAATTTCCAGCGATGTTTAATCCATCCTGTTGAATGACAGGCAAATCCTATAGGAAAAAATATTAGTGGTTAAGATTATTCAAATGGATTATGCACCTTTGTTGTAGATCGCCAACTTTTGCGACATTGTCATGAAGAGGCATTTGACATCGTCATCAGTGGTGGTGGTGGTGGTGGTGGTGGTGGTGGTGTGGGGGTGCAGAAGCAAGATGATTATCGATGCTGCTTACTCGTGTACTCAAATGCAATTGGCTGCTTTGATAGGAACAAAGTTAAATGATATTCATGAGGCGCCAGATGCAGTACAAACATTGATACACAACAAATGAATTCAAAAGCACCATGGGCGCCTGATACATTTGGGGTGAAATTCATGAAGCTACAGAAATTGTTGCATGTTGAACAAATTGCAAGAAAATACAACTAATGACACAACCTTGCTAGAAATTATGAGCACGATGGCTTAGGTGGGGAAAACACGTCACACACCTGGGAAGAGAATTACACACAGCCTGGCCCTGTGTTTGCAATCACCCGCATCATCGTCTTCGGACTGACCCTTGCAAGAATCAGCTGATAACACCTTTGGAATGCCAGTGTGAAAGGCATGGTCCACGAGAGCGTTCAGATCCTTGTCAAGATTATTCAATGCAATGCGCTCAGATTCTGTGGATGTGGCAAGATAATCAAAGTCAGCAACAACTTCATCATCATCCCAATCAACGAGCATGTTCATAAACAATTCAACTTCTTCGGCTTTTACACTGAAAAGCTCTTTCTCCTTCGCATGAATGTATTGGTGAAGGCGCCTCAGCTGTGAGGCCTCCTCCATCTCCCACTGGGAGACGGCAAAATGGGCCCATTAAGTTTTGTGGGCAGCCTCCTTGTATGCGATCACATAGTGAACTCCATCTTGATCAAAGTGTTGCAAGCCTCACGAAAATACTTCTTGATCCTAGAAAATACAGAATTTAGTATGATTCAATGCCTCCTAAGTTGCAGCCTGATTACCATGGTACCATCTTCGGTATCACTAGAGTTGCCACAGTAAGGCCTACTAAGCAACTGTGTGAACTTGCATTTATCTTTGATAGAGAACTTAATCCTCCTGTAAGGTCCATGTCTAGGCCATTCAAGTCTCTTTTGGGCACAGAATGGCCCGACCTGTCCTGATGCGACACCAGGAGTATGAGCTGATTCCCCAGAGGAAGCAGACTCATCATAATCTAAATATTTGTTGGGGGAGGATAGATGGTTACTACTGAGGGGAGAAGAACTTCCTGGTGGGTCATCAAAAATACAAGGGCTTCTGGGGGGAGGAGTACTAGTTCTTTGACTGCGTGGAAAACTTGTTGAGACAACAGTCGTTCCTTGACCATCAGAAAATTTGGAGTTTCTGGGGGTGGGCACTCTTTAACTGTCCTGTCAGTTGAATATATATTGGCATCTTGTAGTCTTGATATCTATAAAGAACCTACCTGAGTGCTTGTTGCTTTGATATCTGGTATACATTTGTTGAGAGCCTACGAACAGTGGAGTTCAAAAGACTTGGTACTTTTCATTCATATCATGGAGTACCATAGTGCTGCACAACAGATCGCTCCGCAGCCTAGAAACTATGACCCATACGGTCCCGGATTTTTTCAAGAATCTACCAATGATCTTAGTGATGCCCATCCAAGGTTAGCATTTGAGGTTTTACTGCTACTTACTCTGCCAGCATGATGCCTCACACTGATCCCAGTATTAGGACTGACATTGGTAGTGTGTTTTGCCCATAATCATTTTGATTTGCATGAGGCAGTCGCGGACCATCTTAATTGATCATGTTATCACCGAAACATGATACTTCCTGCACCCAGAGGATTAAAATGTGTGCCAGAAAGTAATGTACGTGCACAATATCACCCCAGATCTGGATACCACTATGTTCTCCCTGACCATCTGCCTCCCCACAATCTCTTTCAAGAAATGCAGGACCATCGCCTTCAGCCTGAACGACATGTGAACCCATGGTACCCATTTGACGGCCCGGGAGAATGGTCACTAGCGAAGTTTTTAGTTGAAAATCTATCACAAACTCAGATAGAGCAATTCTTGAAGTTGGAATTGGTGCATTCATGTCAATTCCAGTCTCTCGGTCTGATAACCATCTATCTGTTCCATCTTCTAGTTCAAGACACGAGAGCAACCACAATTCAAGTCAAAGGATAAGTTGTTCTATTACTTGAAGCAACTTCCTGGACGTGGACTGAAATGGCAGTGTACTGAGTTCCGTCTGAAGGGTTATGAGACTGAGCAGCCAATTCACCTCATCTGGAGAGACAGTTTAGAAGTTGTGAAGCAGCTTTTTCAAATCCAGTTTATGCAAATCATATGTGTTACGATCCTCACTGTATCTACAATGGACAGGAGTGCAAAATTGGAGAGTTCTGGACATCAGATGATGCTTGGAATATACAGGCATGCATTTATTTTCATTCCTAGTCGCATCACTAAATCCTCAGACCTCGTAGGATGAGCTTCCTGAAGGTGCTACTATTGTACCAATTATCACTGCTTCAGATAAGACTCCTGTCACACAGCACACTGGCGGACTAGAGATGCACCCATTATTCATGACCATCGGAAACATCCAATCTGATGTCCGAATGAAAGCTACATCGCATGTGTGGTGATGCGTTGCATTTATGCTGGTACCAAAATTCCTTGTCCACTCGGACTATCAGACCCTTCTTCAGACATGCTTGTGGCACAAATGTGTTGACCTCATCTGCTCAAAGCTCAAGATCGCTGCATGCATGTGTTAGTGAATTCATGGTCGATCCTTCGGCACATAGGCATTTTTGCTTTACCCCCCTCATTAGTCATATCACTGATCTTCCTGAACAACTGATAATCGTGTGTGTTAGCGACCTAGCCAGGTGCTAATGAACTTGAGTGGTGTCTGCGACGGGCGCTCTATCAAGAGCGGCAGCCCATGCATATCAGTCTCCTAGCGCGGAGTGCGCTAGTTGCGTCAGTCAGAGGTGGGCGCTACGTGCTGTCTCATGACCTATGTCACAGAGATGAGGTTCTTGACAACGATCAAAGACGTAGAAGCGATGAGTTTCTACGAAGTTCGAATAGAGATGATAAGCTTATGAAAAGCTTATCGAAAGGAAGTTCAGGGTTGAAGATCAAGTAGATTCAAGTTAAAGAAGTACAAAGGTTATCTGCGCGTATTTATACATAAGATTGAAGCGGAGCGTGAATACATAAGTATCGCTGAATTAGGTATGAAGTCAGATAACCACTAGGAAGATGCATGCTCGTAAATGAGTCAGAGGCATATGAACCAATGAATGCACGCATGTGCGAAAGGGAGTCATAAGTGCGGAGCCAAGGGTATAAAGGGTACGAGCCAATGAGGCGATGCACGAGTCAAGAAAGGTAAACAATGAAAGGATAAAGCATAAGACGATACCAAGATGTCCTTGAGAACAGACGAGGGGTTTTTGTGAACCAAGAGAGTGCATGTGAAGAGGGCGTGTTCAGTGACGATGGAGGAGGCGAGCATAGGTGAGCATAGGCGAGGTAAGGAGTGACAATGGCAAGCCAGACAAGGTAGCGGAGGACGAGGATGGAGGCCTCGTCGGGACGAGAGTAGATGGCAACACATAGGAGGAAAAATGATAGTAGGGGCGCAAGAAGGTGTTCTTGTAACAGCATGTGTTTCCAAGAACTCATCTCCCATCATGATGGCCACTCAGGAGGAGTTTGGGGATGCCATAACATATCCTCCCCATAACAGAGTTAATACATATGAGCTCATCCGCAAGCTCTGTGATAGAGTCGACCCCTGGGATCTCTACACCTTCCTTAAAGAGGCGAAAAAGTTGCACCTGAGTGGCGTGCACCTACCATTCTGGAGAGACTGGAGATGCTCAAACCCGGCAAAATTCCTCACCCAGAAATTCTTCATGCCCTCCACAAGTTCTTCTTTGACCACGTCCTCAAGTGGGTCAAGGAGGTCATGGGGCATGAGCTTGATTTATGATTTCAGAGTCAGCATAAGCGTGTGGGCATATGTCATTTCACATCCAGCATCTCACATGTCAAGCAAATGACTGGCAGAGAGCATCGCGATATCCAGCGCACTATAGTACCTACAATGTGGGGAACTTTAAATCCTGTATTCATTCGTGTGGTTTGTGTGATGATCGATTTCATCTATCTCACACAAAATCTGGTTCATACTGATGCATCAATTAAGGACATGTCGACTGCGCTTTCCGACTTCCACAATCATAAGCAAGCCATCCTCAATGCAGAGGCCTGATGAGGAAAAGGTGGAGCTAAGGAGGACTTTTTTATTCCCAAACTAGAGCTTATGCAGAGCTTCGCTCCCGCAATCTCACATGTCGGCTGTTACAGTCGTATGTGCCCCTATTCATTTTTCGTCTCCTTTACCTTGTATATTACGTAACATGACTCTGACTCATATGTTCAACACATCTGTACTATAGTCGCCTTCCTTCTTTGGATACGCACTTACATTCCCACGTCTCTCTTGGTCCGTGCGCACATATTGGCTTATTTAAGCACGCTGTATTATGCCTGTATACCTTACTTTAATCTTACTGGGTTTTACATACCTGGAATATCCTTCGCTTAGGTCTCCAACCTAAGTCGTCTGAATCGTCTCTAAGTCTAAGCACTCCTTAGCCTTAGTCTCTATTCTACCGATGTAAAGATACAACCTAGCTTGGGCTGTAGATAAACCACTGCCTAAACTAGTATGTTAGTCTTGTGCTCCATCTAGTCTGCTTCACTTGTAAGAACAAGAGTGTTCGACCCTAAAGGGGGATGCCTATTTAGTATGGTCAAGTTCAAGTCTAACTTATTTGCGAAACAAGCATCCAAGTCAGCAGTAAGTTGCCGCAGTCAGCGATGATACTGCCAGAACTAGCGTCGTGCGTAGCGGTGCTACCGTCATCAAGATAAAGCCAGTAACAGTTGCGTCTAGCGAGCGATGTCGAGCGGTGGTCTCAGCGGTAGCGGTAAGGTTGGGAGCAGTGCAAAGAAACAGTAAAGAAGTCCACGGTACTTTCAGCAGTAAAGTAGCGGAGCGTGAGAAGTTCAGTCAAAAGTAACAATCAAAAATCCAGCGGTATGCCGGTGGTAACAGAGAACGAGCGTGATGTATTAACGAGTGATAAGGAAACTTTAAAGACTATGTCCACTACTGGGTAGATCCAGAGCTAGACAATAATCCTGACCTATAGTACGTGCAATGGTGTAAAATCAGGTACTTGTATCATGCGGGGTACGCGGTGCTTATATCCTAATTTGTATGTACTCGGAATACTCTAGGTGAGATCAGTAGCGCTGGAGTGTAGTAACCGCCATAAGTAAACATAGCGCGAGGCGCTGCGGCACGAGGCAACATGTAATAATGCTTGCCATGGAATCAGTGATAAGGAACAGAAAACAAACTACGCACCAAATGGAGCTATGCGGACGCGCAAGGACATGGAAGGACACCGGTTCGTGGAACATGGTGCGGCAGTCGGTACAGTGTGCAGTAAGTGTGGGATGCTGCTGGTACTGCTAAAGGGGTAAGAAGGCCATGGACTAGTGGTAACTCCTGTAGACGTGAGACGAGTGTCAAAATATGGGGTTTTAAGCCCAGCGCCAATATGTTCATTACACCGATCATCTTAGAGTCGCCACTCTTCGACTGAACCCTTGATCCTACTTGGAACCTTTCCTAAGTAGTAGTACTTGTTCTCTTTTGAATGCAGTCGAACCTCCCAGCAGACCGTCTGTGTCTTATCACTGTCGCTGGTGACGCCATCCCAGTTCATAACATCGGCTCCCTTATTCAATACTCAGCAGATGTTTTGGAACGTCTTCTCATCACCCACTGCAAACATACTTTTGAGAAGACCAGTCGACAGAAGGATTTCATTCAACAGATTGCGCGAATCCTTGATCAGGAGAAGACAATCTGTCTCTTCGAGCTTTACACCCTATTGGCTTCGTCACCAGCATCAGCCTCTGATTCTACCAGCAATGATCCTCTTATTTGTGCTATTTTCACAGAAGATGATGAAGTCGCTGGTCCAGAAGTAGACCCCACACTAGCTTGGGTTTGTCATGCAAATCCAGATGCTCAATGATGACTACACGCCCCACGCCCAGTATGCAACTATTTCTTGAAAGGAATCATGTCCAATGATGCGAAAATCGCTTTCAACATTACCATCAACCCAGATCACAAACGCTTGACCATTGACCAACTTCAAATGCTATATAACCTCATTGACTTCTCGCAGACTCTCTACCAGTACTTTGCTATCAACAACCATGGAGATCTTAATGTGCAGAATAGCCAGATATTCTTCAACGCTTGGTTCAAGTTTCGCATTCAGCTACATTCAGCCTTCCATGAACATACCATCATGCCTAGTCAACTGTTGCAAGCTGAACCCCCTCCAGCGGGTTCTCTTATGGCCGCTGTAATACTGTTCTTGTTCAGAACAGGGGCAATGGTGTGTCCGATTCTAAAAATTTGTGGCATATATTAACCTTGAGTTCATTTCATAGTTCCCTATGTAGTTCAAGTCCGAGCTGTGTTCCAGCCGAGTACGCTTCATCAGGAAATTCACACATTCCTTAACATGCTTAATCAGCTTAACTCACTTATCTCAAAACTTGTTTGCTCTCTCTCACATCATTCACCTGGCATATCTTATATTTTTTGAGTGCGAAATACAATAAAACATGTATATTAATATATCTCAACTTTTTTTTTCTGAATTCATTCACATTGAAATTTTGGACAAGTAGATTCAATTTCACCAAGGCAGTTAAGTGTAAATAAGTCCGCATAAGGGCACGTCAAGGAATGTGTGAATTTCCTGATGTTGATCAGGTGCTCATGTATGTTCAACACTTCAATGTTGTCGGAGATGAACCTGAGCCTACGACAGGGATGTGGAGACTCACGCGCTCATTCCTTCATGATACCTTGCAGCCACAGTCCAGAAGGCGACGTGGTTCTGTAATTCCTCTCACAAACATCACCCATGGAGTGGAGCTGATCCCTGTCTATGACACCTTGTTACCCAAGGAGGTCAACTGGAGCAATTCAATGGAGATTTTTAATGATTATTTTTTAACACCTTTGCCGACAAAGAACTGTACCACACACTAGCCATAGCATTTGGTGTCTAGCTGTACTGGTAGTAGATTGAAATCCATGCATCTTATCATATCTTTCAATTTGTTATATCTTACGTGCGATCAAGCATCTTTGGGCATTGCGAACACTTACGTGTCCCATCATCAGGAAATTCACACATTCCTTGACGTGCTTAATCAGCTTAACTCACTTATCTCAAAACTTGTTTGCTCTCTCTCACATCATTCACCTGGCATATCTTATGTTTTTTGAGTGCGAAATATAATAAAACATGTATATTAATATATCTCAACATTTTTTTTCTGAATTCACTCACATTGAAATTTTGGACAAGTAGATTCAATTTCACCAAGGCAGTTAAGTGTAAATAAGTCTGCATAAGGGCATGTCAAGGAATGTGTGAATTTCCTGATGATCCACATCTCCACCAATCAGAGCTCAGAATCAGCAAGTCGTAAGAGGTCGTAATAGCTTGGAACTTAAATATTGTTAAGGGTTCATTTCACAGTTTTGCAGATGTAGGTGGTTTCCATCCGACTTAGTCCGGGATCATTTGGACTACAATTATGACATATATAAAGCACGAAATGCCGCCGAAGCTCCACCATGTCATGCTGGTTCGGCTCTGCTGTGTGGCCTTTGTACACTACTATTATGGCGTCTTCTGTGTTGTCGTTCTTTTCAACTCTTTTATTCACTACCATGGTAAGTTTCGCTTCTAAACAATCACTCTCCTCGCGCGGATCTCATTCAAAACCTCGCACAGTAAAAGAGTCACGTGATCAGTGACAGCCGCATACAGAACTCGCCCGGGCCAGTCATTGATATTCATCCAATGTAAAAGATAAAGGCACGTATGTACACATCGCGATATCCAACTGTTTTACGTCCTTTAATTCTAGCGTCTTCTTAGCATGGCAAAAGTTGCGGGTGCAACTAATTGGTGTTTTGCAGAACGATCTTGTCAACGTTAGCTGCTCGCCCCGTAAATGACAAAGTATAGAGGGATGCTGACGTGGGACTGGTGTAGCGTTGGAAGTCACTATTGCACGGACCAAATTTTCGCGTGCAGTGTATCTCCCTCGCTTAGTGCCAGTGCAGTATGCAGGCAAACGAGATGTCTCAGTTGAAGGGTACTTCTGTGTCGTCCCATTTAATCAACTCTGTCGAAGGCTAGTGACTGCACACCACCATTGGCAACACCATGCAACCACTGTTCGTATGACGGACGGGGGAAAGGATGTGTCCGGGAGGTAGATGACACGGTAGATATAGAATTCCCCCAACATTGACATGAATTTCCATACTTATTGCTGGCGGCGCCCCTCACTTATTACTAAAGGGCCAGGCTGGTGTCTCACTTGACTGAGGGACATTTCTTACCGTTCTTTTGGTTTTCGGGACCTGCATCCAAGTCTAGAAGTTTCATCGGTGAGCCACTATGTTCGAAAGCACGCTGCATGTGACATCATCATGCGACCAAATTTCAAGAACAAAATAGGTTTTCCGAGGCAGACTAATGTAGGATCACCGCGGATATGAAGTCAAACGATATTAAATCTCGGGCCTCGGGGCCCCAGTACTCAGGTATGGATTACTGTTGCCATAGATGCAGGTAGAAAAATACTTGTATTTGGACGATACCATACCACTCGACAGCTTTTTTTTAGGCATTTGGTGCTCAGGCAAACCTACCAACAGCACAGCACTCCGGAGTCACCTTGTGACACAACTTTAGTGCCTGATTCGTGCGGGACTCCTGTTTTCCGTCCATGATTTTTCTTGCCAGTTTGAAGGACACCGAAGATATCTACACATAATAATTTCGCAACCGCCACTGGGACCAGGTGGGTCCAAAGTACTGTTAGTCAACTTATTGGCTGGTTGAAGGGGCTAATCTGTAATTTGAAAACTACAACGTGTTGCACAAGTGTTGCAGGTGAGATTGCAGTACGACTTTCTGGCCGCTACCTTTACCGGCACTTTTACATCTTAATTTGTTCATGTCACACCAGCTATGGTCAAGTCGACATAATTGGGATACAAAAGTACCGGAAAGATAGCGAGGCGAAAAAGTCGTACTGCAATTTCATATGCAACACACTGTAAATCTATCGTAACCGAGTGTATTAAAGGGTTGTAGAATATTACAAAGCCCGTGGTCCGAGATTTCACACGGTCAAGCCTAGCCTTGATGCGGCGCGTTGTCCAAAGCCATATGCAAGGCGAAGTACTGATCCAGAAAAACCAGCCCGTACCGGAAACTACAAGTATGTCTCACATGGGCACAACCGGACCTTCCTTTCAGGGGAAAGTCATTCACTTTCGAAAGCATAGTCAAAGGTGAGGGCAAGAGAAACTGTAGTGCATTCCAGTTGGCGTCATTATTCAATGTGCGTACCTGCTGGAAGTTCAAATACTCTCGCTCATTGAACAGTTCCGGGAATGAAAGATTATTAAAAAGAATTAGACAATTTTACATTAAAGACACCCGTAGTTTCATGACTTCTACCGCGTAAAACCGGTACCATAACCGTGTAAGAAGGGATCGTTACTGAAGTTGAAGACAGAACATCCGCGGTGGACAGTCTGATTGCAGGAAAAGCACCAGTTGTTAGTGGAGTTGACTGTAGTCCACTAAATGAAGCAGTGAGCAAGAAAATGTACGTGCTGTAAATAGCGACTTACAAAGAGTTGGTTAATAAAACTATCAAGCGTGATGCTCGTGTTGCCGAACATCTTGAGTTGACGAAACTGGCTGTCCTGAGTACCGTTCTTGAACTTCATGCTGACCTCATGCTGACCCTGTGAGTTCTGCGACAACTCAAGGGCGACAGCAGAAGCATAGTTGACTATAAACTAGGATCAGCCTGCCATACTGAATTCAAACGCTATTGATACTGACCGGTACCAGTAATCTCGGGTCAGTCACGGTGGCATTCGTGACGTTAAACAGGCTGATAAATGGTTTGTAATCGATTTCCTGAATATTCAACTTGACTTGGTTAGAAGCCTTTGTCATGTTACCCAAGGCCCAGAAGACCTCTGGTAGGAGTGTGCGAATAGAAACTGCAGCAACATTAGTGGGACGTATCTTTGGTACTGAATCCAAACCTACTTTGACCAATGCCGTTTTGCACAGAATCAGTGAAGACATTGCGTTGGAGCCAATCAGAATAATAGCGAGCTTGCTGGAGGAAGGTGGGAGGCAGGGTTTCGTAATAGGTCTTGTTATAGGTATACTGGACATTGACATGGTCGTATATCTGCAAGACGATATAAACTCAGTCAAGAATAAATATGCACACGAATTCTTACATTCCACTGAGCAACTTGTCAGAAAAGCTTCCACACACGCAATGAGGTGACATACCATGTTCGTAAAGTTGTTACTGACGCTCCCCAAGTAAGGTTTCAAGGCCGTCAGGAAGGGTGCAGCAGTGGTGGACATGTTTATGAATGCAGACGAAGCATAAAGTCTGATCAGGTGATCTTGGAAATACTATTTCCGGGAGTTAAGAAATGACCTTCAGAGGTTGCAACGAATTTCACACCTCGCACTCCATCCAGCTCGTGAGAGATGGACTCTGCCAAAATTCTAAAGATTCCACTGCAGCACATTAGTTAGAGGACGGAGAGTAACTCTGACTGACTTACCTGGAACATACTGATATCCCCCAAGAGGAGGGAGAACTGTTGTACCATTTGCCAAAGTCATCTCTGACTTTTTGGTGGATGGGTAGAGACCCTGAAGCAGAGCATACGCGGAGTTAAGAATAACATTGCCTCCACCAGCATCTGCGCGGACAGTGAGCTGATCGATGTTTACCACGTCAGTGCTGATATTCTGGATGAAAGACGGCGAATTGGGATTGAGATATGTGTTACGGAGAAAACTTCCGAGTTCAAATTCTTGTTGCTAAACACTTGTGAGATAGATCCAGTATTATAACACAGAGCTCTTACCTCTCCGAGGGGGGTGATATATGATTGGGTAGAGTTGTATGTGGTTGGGTCTTGGTAGTATCCCGTCCTATCGCCGTGACGAGCCAGAAGAACAACGCCGATGAGTCCCGCTGTGGTTGTGGTGTTGACCATGGCTGGAGTTATTAGACAAGTAGTGACAAGGGATTTGACTTCCCAGTTGTCCACTTTATAGCACGTTAACATGCATATGAAGCAATTTGAAAATGCCTCACCTGTGCGCCAAGACGTGTACCGCCACCAAATCTATGCCAAATCTATGGCCGGTATCGATGAAGCCAATGCTTGGAGAATGCTCCCAAGCGCTATAACATAACATTTATTGACTTGTCACCGAACTGGAGCAGCTATGTGTGTCAAACGGCGATCAAGTTCAAATATCGCAACCTTACGATCACCGCCCACTGCATATCAAATGTCAGCGCATTTTGTGCGAATATACCTCAAGGCTGCAGGAGTTAATGATACACTAGAGAAGATGAAGCACGGGTCAATATACAATATCACAGACCATAGGTACGAGCGGAGTAAAGGATACGTACATCCATTCAGTGCGTACCGGTCTACACTGACATGCTCGAGAGTCAAGGATCAACTTCTCAATCATATGGTACCCGTGCCTATCCCCAGTAGTTCCTGATAGTAGTTGTCCGTTGACAACGCAGATCAGAATGGGCTGTGAAACAATACAACTACAGGCAAAGACTCATGCACATGCATCATGACTCTGTTGATTTCAAACTCCGCTATGTACCGCACCAGAGTAGCCTAGTACTGCCACTTGATAACTCCAGTAGTGCTAGTGTGGCCTATGTAGTTCCACTAGAACGGAAACGAGTATTCCGTCTCTGAAATTTTACGGGGATTCAATATTCAATGCAACTGCCATGAAGCTTTCATGAATCATAGATTTCATACACGTCTTCAAGTTGCCTTAGTAGTTGCGGCGAGGCTACTCTCACCCAACGTCTATGAGCTATAATGAATGGATACTACTACTCATTATCACACATAGGACAGAATGGCAATGATAGTCTGTATTGTTCCAATATTATTACTCCCAGTGGATCTCGGAGTTGGCGGAATTCCCGGCGCCCGCCCCCGCGGTCAGCGGGTAGAAGCCACAGGAGCAAGCTGCCAAGCCGGACCAGAAGCACCAGTACCATGTGAATGAATGTGCAAGTTAATCACGGTCGGTCAGACACCAAGTCCGTGCAAACTGCTAGTCATTCAAGCGGAGTTGAGATAACAAAGGTGCCCGTTTCACCTACACACCGTTCCTTGTCTCTTCCTGCTCGTCCATCTCCCCACCCGCCCATGGTGTTGGAATCCAATCCGGGACGTCCGATGACTAGGAGACTTCAGCCTAGCGATACACAGGCGAGCGCAACCCAAAATGAGACGAGCAAGCCACGCATCTGACATTGCCTGAGAGAGTTCTCATTTATTTGTCTATTCCTTTGTGACTGAAATTTTCTTATGGCCACTACGATAGCTAGTATGCAGGCTGCCGCTCAAGTAGATCAATATCGAATCTCAGATCTAACAAAACACTGAGATTCGTTGTTCTCCTTTAGCACTTGCGCCGTCCCCACTTCCCTACATTCAGAGGTGGCGGGGCAATGTCGGCCGCTGGTGGCTTCAAACACCGCCAGAGCCATGCGGCAGACACGGACCTGATGTCTGTGCAGACTTTCATCCAGACCAGCCATTTCAGATTCGTCCTCGGTATCGTGCTAGATAGATGAAATATCGTAGTGAGTGCTTTATTTCCGGAGTCAACAAACACTGCCCTGCAGTCACTCTTTGGTCATACCTACACATCTCAGTCATGGTCGGATGTTCAGAGAAAAAAACTTGCTAAGTAAGAGCAAAAGATTGCCATCACCGAGCCAAGTAGCTAGCGTGCGCGTGAGGGATCGTTACGGTATGATAATCGCTTAGATGGTACTCTCGCACTCTACAAATCCATACTAGGGCTGGCTCAAGTGGAGACATTCTACTGATTCTCGCATTGTGCACGCATCACTCATTCGATTGCTCTATAGTATTGCATTAGCATGGTCATCATATTATGGTGGATGATAGGTTACGGTTCGATTTGCCGATATGCCGCAACTTATTTTGAAGTCCGACCAATGTTTGCTCCGAACTTTATTGGTATGCACCTATTCACGCTATGGTCCTGTCACATGAATCACAAATCAGTTCTACGCCAGTCTGCGGCAACTCTGCGCGCCGTGCTCACTGATGTAGATCCGCAGCTGCTGGCGAGCATTATCACAACATTAGTGGCGAATGAATCTATCCTTCGGATTCCTTCCCTGAGCTCACTGAGCAGCCCTCACCCTCCAGGATATGCGACTCACTCAGGCTGCGCACTGCTTTATTCCCGCTATGACAGTAGTTGGTGTTGTGTTTCTCACTTCTCATGTTGATCTTAATCGTCGACTGTGCGTTTAGTTGTTATCAAGTCATTGGACCCTTCACTGATATTCCCACTGTTATTTATGTTAACAATGAGTCGAGATTTCTCTGTGCTATCATCTTTTCTGCATGACTGCATTGTGCTGCGTTTTTTTTCCAATCATAATGGGGTCACCGTGGAGTTGACATCTGGTCCTGCGCGCATTCCTACTATCGACAGTTGGTATAATTCTTAACAGACATTTCGGCCGGTCTATCTAGCCTGAAGTATATTCCCACTGTCTTTTCTCCTTCTGCCGCATCGCATATGGCTTTGAGGCAGCATGACAATCATGTATGGTCTCATTACGACGATCAATATTATCACAACGGCTTGCAAACTCTGTCTGTATCTGTACTGACCCTTGTTGCCCCCGTTGAGTGCAGAAGAGAGCAGAGATTCGTACGAAGACTGCTGCTCTATGGAAAACCAGACCACCGTGCTCTACTTCCAAGGCTTCCACTTCTCAGAACCTTCCTAGTAAGGTAGGTGCTTGCATTGGTTTCCGAACACCCTGTGCTAATGTGTCATGTAGATTTATTCCTGCTACCATAAGGGAGTAGGTTATATCGTGTCTTACCACTGGGACATCATTCAAATCGATTGTCTTCCTGCGTCTGTTGCTCTTGTCCTTGAATGGTATACTTATCTCGTCTTCTTCGATTGCTCGTTCGCTCAGCCATTTGGGCCCAAGTTCGCGTTTCGCTAAAATCCCATGGCCTCAGTGATTTATTGCCGTGCTCTCACTACCGATGTCGAGTTTGAGGTCGCGTGAGGTCTCGATGTTAGGTTTGGGATGAACTGCATTGCTGCGTGACCACCATTTTGTGGGAAGATGAGACTCCCGTCTCCAATCCTTCATGTCTGGCCTTCAAGGTGGTGACAATGTTTCACTGTCGTTTTCTAGTATTTGCTCATTTCCTTCTGTGTTTCCAGAAACTCCGTGTATACTCAGTGGTAATGTCAATTACATTGAACTTGCTGCTAATGATAATGAATTACAATTACCTTAGTCTTCGTCCCTCGTCGAGGCAATTCTATTGTCTTGTAGACGTTCAGACTCAAACTTTACTGACCATGTCATCTTTGCAGGCAAAGGGGCCCATAGGTTTTCAACTTAGGATGAATCGTCAAGTGGGAGTTAAAGACTTCAGCCTGGCTAGTGTGGTTCACACAATAGAATCGAAATCTGTTTCTCTTGGACTATGCAGGTTCGAAACCTGCTGAACTACAGTTTTTTTCTATCAGAACGCATTTTGACATTCATTCATGGACGGTTTCTTCAGAAGTTCACTGCAACTGGTCTTAGTCAGGTGGTTGCCACAACAGAATCAAAATTGTTTCTCTTGGACTGTGCAGGTTCGAAACCTGCCGACGACAAGGTTTTTTCTATCGGAACACACCTTGATATTCACCCGTGATGGTTTCTTTGGCAGTTCATTGTAATTAGTCTTAGCCTGATGGTTACCACAACAGAATCCAAATCTGTTTCTCTTTCCTGTGTAGGTTCAAAACCTGCTGATGACAGCATTTTTTTTATCGGAACATCCACTCATGGGTGGTTTCCTTAGAGGTCCATCTTAACCGGTCTTAGCCCCTGTGCAAATTGTTGATGCAACATTGATATTTACTCCATGGCGAGTCGTGCCTTCGGACACGTTCGAAACATTAATTATATTGTGCTCTGCGTAAACCCCCTTCTCTGAGTCCTCTCACTACCTTGATTGCAGTAGATCGCATAGCCGGTGAAGCTTCCTTGGCGTTACACTGCCTTGGATATCTATGAACTGACTCGCAATCTTCAAACTCAGCCTCCGTTGGTTGTTTCTTCGTGTATTCCTGAGCAGCTTCAAGGGGTTCGTACATTGATAGGTTCTCGGTCAAATCGCAAGGCCTGCAGGCTCTGAGCTTCACAATTCTTTGTTTGTGGGACAAGTGTATTGGTTGATAACGTGCTCGCGCTGCTTCCCTTTGCCAACGTAACTGAACTGACAGCGAGATTGTATACCGTGTGACCCGCGTCTAAGATACTTATGTCTTATGCACGAACCTTTGAAGCCGTGCCGGAATTCATCACTATGCAGCTCAAGATACGGAGCTCCGGGGTCGGTGGCGCGAGTTCGAATAGTAGTAAGTAACCGCACTTGTGACTTTTTGTGACACAAAATTAGTCTACCAACAAATAGTTCAAGAAACATTGATCGGACTTCAAAATACGTCGCGGCAAATCGGCAAATCGAACTGTAGCCCATATATCTAAACATGGCTGCCATATCAGAATTTTAATTTATGTCCGAGTGTTCGCTTGAGACCGCCAAGAAAATTCACTGCCTGGTCCTATACTGTATATGCTGTATTTATACCAACTGACAATCATTATTCCTGGTCAGTAGAGTCGGACCTGTGTGAAGTAGGGTCCAAAACATATTGTCCCTCAAGTTGTCGGATTTTCGGTAATTTTAGCTCAAAACAACCTAATTCATATACCTGTCTTTATGACATGTGTTGGGGTATTCATCAATGCTCCTCGCCAAGAGCCACCAGACGAGAAGGAGCGATGGAGAAATTTGCGCAGAGTTGGTCAAAAGGATAACAACAGCTCCGAAAGCGAGGTTTACCAAGTGAGACTTGACCCAAATAGAGGTTTTTATTTCTGGAAATAGTACGAGTTAACTTTTGATGTACATTCGCATGATAGTACTTTTGACGCGAAAGAACGCAAGGATGTCGCCACCGCTCGGTTGGAAAAGATCCACCTATCGCTCTGTTCCCACTGTCTCGAGTTCTCTCAGGCTCCTGAATGATGTTGGCGCACATGATAAAGATAATTACGTTGGTCGTGTGCATGACGAACTCAGAAAACAGGATGCACCCGTATCAATGTTGCCCTTCGGAGACGAAGCATTCCTGTCACATTGGCACGGCACATTTATCACTTCTCGCATGTCAGATGCCATATGTCATGTTTCTGCTTTTCCTCCACCGTAACTGTAACTCATGTGACGCTGATAACGAGTTCGACAGGGGTTGATGGATGCATAATCGAGTGGAAATTAATTCACTAATTTGATAGACAAGGAAAGTAAGGACATACTTTATATCTAGGCGAGCGGTTCATCAAAGCGGTACAAAGGAATTCTATCGTCGGCGAACTTGGCGCTCCTTACGTTTACTTATCAGCGGCTAGCTCCGATGGGATCCATTGCGACTCTTGAAACTCTCTTTGGTTCAAACATAACCTTTGCTCTTTCCACAGAGAGTATCAAAAGTTTAAGTTAATATTGTGGCAACAGAGGATTTACCTTATTTCAGTTATCGAATCTTGTGATCTCTGGGGGAACGGCAGCTGCGCTGCTAATAGCCTCGGGTTCTATGAGCGCGGATCATACATACATGCTTCACTCCACAAACATTCGTTCTCCGCGAGATCGAAGGAGTAGCCCTGGGATATAGATCCACGAAGATAATCCTCGCACACGGAGGAGTGGAAAGACATTCCGCCGAGGAGCATCGAGACGCCTGTAAGCTGGCTGCCAACTCAGGGTAGAACTCACAAGAACGATCGACGCAAATGCTAACAGTAATTAAAAACTTTTAGTTGCTAATGGCCTAATTTTACTCGCCTCGCGGTGCCCAGCCCTCAGCACATATTCATTCTATTTTTGCAGCAAAACTTTTCGACGATCTATTCCAGGGATGAGAGGGGGAAAATCGTCTGGGTCGTGGTCAAAAGAAACCCGATCAGCAGCTACACCGCGGGAAACACTTGGTGCAGCGTGGTAAACTTAGAGTCCATATATAGAAGGTTTCTGAGGAATGGATGGTGAGGTATTCAGAGTACGCCAGCGCGTAGACTTGTTGCACATCGCAAATCACGGAAGATAGCGGTCCAACTAGAAAGGCCCGAATTCTGAACAAACGCTGAGTTAGCGATTGGTCTTCGTCAGATTCGAGTTATTCCGGGAACTCTGAATTGAATTATGGAACTTAGATGTGCAATATAGCCATGATTGCTGTCGGACACAACAAGTTGACTTACAGAAAATGACACATGTGAAAAGGGCTGCTCAATTATAACGGTTCGCCCCTTAGCGTGGCCAAACTTTGTCCTAGACGGGACTTGTACCTAAACCTTACGGCGCGCAGCGCCAACACTTGGTGTGGTGAATTATCTACGAGCAGTCGTCAAGCACATCCCAAACGTCACTAAGGAGGTTCAGGAATGTTAAGGGTCAGGCCTGACAAGGGTTATGAAAGTGAATGACGAGGTTTAGTGAGGTTTGGGGTGTGCTTGAAGACTGCTCGTAGATAATTCACCACACCAAGTGTTGGCACTGCACGCCGTAAGGTTTAGGCCTCAAGCTCAAGTCCCATTTAGGACAAGACGCTTAGCTGTGAACAGGCGAACTTGGCTCCCAATTGAACGCGAACCGAATGAATTGAGCAGCTTTAAATAAATTTTTGTATCACCATGCATACGAGTAACCGTACATTTTATGTACTATAGGTAGGTATTCCATGAAAAAAATCTGAAAACAGTAGGGTACGAACCAATTCAGCGGATCATCTAAACAGCATGGAAGGGATCATCAAATCATCAAATCAACAAAGAAACATTAGTGTCATATAGACCGTGACCTTTCCACTGCTACAACCAACCCGTAGGCTGCAGCGGCAGCGAATCCACCAACAGCCAATGTACTGACTGCTCCCCAAATATATCCCCAGACATTCCTCGCAGCTCCCGTGACCCGAGCTTTGACGGTACCAAATATGAGAAGGATTATCCCAGTAATTATGCAAGAATATTGCAGTGCTTCTATTGCCCGAGGAATGAAGAAATATGGGAGAAGGGGGATGATACCGCCACAGAGGTATCCCATACCGATAGTGACCGCGGAGAGGTATAGTCGGCGAGTCGGAATTTCCTCTGAGCAAATCAAAGGTAATGATCAGAGCCACATCAAATATAAAAATAATAAAATATACATACCCATACCCTCTCCAAATTTCAGTAAGAAAGGTGTTAGCCCAGACTCGCTTTTCATCCCCCGCGATGGTTTCTCCTCATCGGCAGGTACGGGTGTGCTTCCGTCAGACCCAGATTCATCCTCTACTTTCCGCAGGCAATACGTGACAGCCTGGGAGGTCGATTCATCGACTCCGACGGGACCCAATACAGCATATACTTCTCTCTCCATTTCTCCAATGCAACTCCGCATTACCCGTGAGTAGGTGTGGCGTCGCAAGAATCGATAATGATCACGTTCAGCCTGGGATGCAAGGAAACCACCTATTCCCATCGATATGGCACCGGCAATGAGTTCTGCAACGCCGCCGACAACGACTATTCTTGACGTCCCTAAGCCAGACAGACCAGCTGTCAGCGCGAAGGGAACAGTCAGGCCATCCGACAATCCAATAATGCTAAATAAGGCGCATAAAATATGTCAGTGACTTGGGTGGAGAGCGCAGACGGAAGGTCGCGAGCTGGTAAGGGGAAAACTTACATGTCACGGACAACATCAGGATCTATCAGAGTTCTGTCGTAATCGCCCTTGAGCTCCTTGCAACAAATACCGTCCTGGCGGCCATTTCTGTCGCATTTGTCGGCGAGTGGTGAAGTTGATGTTCCGTTAGATTTCAATGACCACACTGGCGTTTGTCTTTTGACTGAACTGTCAGATGTAGCATCTCTGTGTGGTAGGGGAACTGTAGCTGTAGTGGTGCTGGTAGACACCTGGTAAGCAGAGGTCATGGCTGGTTAACGGGTAAATGGGTAGCCAACGAAGGCAGTAAAGAATTATTGCAGCGAGAGGGTTTAACGGGTGAATGGGTGCCAACGAAGGTAGTGAGAAGGGTATTTATATGTAAAAACATGACGGGTCTGAAGGGACCAATAATGATTAGAAAGTAGCAAAAGGATGGAATTGTACTGGCCCGACAAGGGCTGAAGTCATCAAGTAGAGGTTAGAGCCGGTGACGTTAGCCAATCAGATCGTGACTATTTGAGTCTTGACACCTAGCATGGGAGCCTGGAGGGAGCCTCGAGTACATTCACCGTGTTCGATCATTATGCTATTGACGTAAAATTCACTTCATGAATCCCGGTCGTCGTGTTAGGTTGCTGCGCGGCGTCACGCCGAGTCCGTACGACGGTATTCAATGTTTTGCCTGTACATTACAATACAAAAAGTAATATACTAATCACGCCCAATTCATGCGCGCATCAGACTTACATATTGCTGCTTTACATTACTCCTCATTGGCGTGACAACGCCACCTGCAAGAATTTCAGTAGCTCACCGGTTTACTACTACTGATTCGGAGTTCCGAGTCGCTCCATTTTAATGGGCGCTTGCATACTGCAGGTGTATGAGGAGGTTCAAATTTTTTTGGTTTTTTGACAGAGTTGAAAACGTCGCACGGATTCATAATGCCAGGAAACCCTAGAGGATGATATATTCCGCGCCTGGAAGCCGAGGTGTTAGGTTTAGGGACTAAATCAGTTAATCATCTGGCGCCGTGCTATCCAATCAGCATCCAGCCATTTGTTGGCGGAGATGGCAGATAGCAGTGGCAAAAATGAATTGCATCTCAGTTTCCATGAGGCTTCAGGCTGCGAAATGAATCTGCGTTCTGTGGGAATTCACAGTTGCGTGGCTGTATCTTGTCGTGATATGCCGCCTTTTCGGAAACCAACTACAGTGTGTGATATCCTGCTTTGTTACTTCTTTTGCACGACGAACATATCATATTCCACAGATGGCCTTATCTATAGAATATGAAGCTGTCATGAGTTGACGGAGTATCTCCTTCTTTACTCGCGCACGAAAATGGACAGACAGGATCAGAAAATACGGACAGCATACGATGAAGGGAACTAGTTAATAGTGTCCGTCGAAGTGAGTGGTCAGTCAGTCTTGAAGAATATCTCTTCAACTTATGCTGGTATGCCTTTACCAATATATGTAAACATTCGAGTGAGTTTTTACCACAATTACTGCGAACTAGCTCTATCATGGACTAACATAAAGCAGCGCATATCATGAGCCCTGTTTGCCACGGGTAGTGTGGCCTGGGAGCATGTAAAATCACGGCCTATGCAACTTGGACTAAGGAACACCAAACTGTGGATGCGGTGCTTGAATTCCACTCAGAATTCGAGTAATAAGTCAACGTCAGTGGGAAAAGGGTTTTGTAAGATGTGAGCATCTTGTCAAAGGACGTGTCATGAGAATATGTTGATATACTTTGGCTGACGCATGTGAATCATCCACATTATGTTAGTTGTTTTGCATATCTTCGTACTATGTCCACTGCTCGTTCTAAGTGACTCGTGAGTATTTATTTTGATGTCAGGCTTTGCTAACTCATGTCTTGGGCGGTTTGCGATACAGTAGACTTTTTCATAATGTATATGTTAGTAGTGTATAAATGTCATATTGTATCGAGTTTTGGCAGTTCCCGGGGTAGACGCCCAGAAATTGTATAATGTATAAGGTATAGCCTTCAAAGGTCCGATATACATCATGAGATATGGTCTGTACCAAGTAGGACTACTGCTAAGTCGCCGGAAGTTACAGCTGTTTTCAAAAATATGCGGAATCGCAAAATTTGAAACTCGCGCGTCGGAAATGCCCGGCCAGGACCCCGTAAGCACTTGACAGCACCAATTCAGAGTGCTTCGCTGAAAGACGATGTCGTCGCCATTACCCTCCGTTGAGATGCCTCAATTTAGGGCTACATTCATTGTCCATCTTGATACATACACAAAGACTACTACTGAAACTAATGGCAAAGCAAAGTCCAAGGAAGTCAAGTCTACAAAGTCAAGGAACTTGTATTTCAAATCCCCGAGCCCAACTACCTCGAATTTCTGACTATCATCCTCGCAAAACATGGCAAGTCACAATACAGGGTTACTGAGAGGAAAAAGTATGGTTTCAAGTACCTTGTCGGCAATTCTCGTGGGCAAGTGATATTTGTGTCATCCATGGGGCTAAATACACTTCCGATTGACATGCAGTCGACGAAATGTGCGAAAAAGTGTTGGTATGGACACAAACACACCACGGCGAGACCGCAGTTCATGTTGTAGCTCATCAAGATAGATGGTGGGATGATGACGGAGGATGGTTGTAATGAATGCGATGTCGTCGACAGTGAGGCTGCGACGCCGGCCTTGATTGCTGCAGTGGTACTGTGAACTAAGGGAAAAAGTTGTAAGACTTTGTATACGAGAGTCTTCTTGACCCCAAGCAGATGGCATATATGCTTGACAGAATGCCCACGTCGACGTAGAATAGAAATTCGAGCTTTCAAGTCTGCTGAAACAGTGCGTGGTGGCATACTAACTATGACAGTGAGTGTTCAGCGCTGACAGCGCGCTGCAAGTGCTTACGGGGTCCTGGCCGGGCATTTCCGACGCGCGAGTTTCAAATTTTGCGATTTCGCATATTTTTGAAAACAACTGTAATGCATAACAACGGTGTAAGATGACTAATTTTATACTTATTCTAATCCCAATGGTGCCGGCGCAGCCCTGAGAAATGCCAGTCACGTCCAAAACCTGCCCCATACAAGCGGAAACCGAAGATACCTAGCCAGAAAAGCATCAGTTGCATGTCAAAGAATTGAGCTGGTTTTCAAAATTCTGCCTCTCACCAAGGCACCTCAGCTCCATACTCTCGAACATGAATTGATGAAGTCTATAGAGGAGCTTACAGCTTGGAGACGGATCATTGGTGCACCACTTACTGTTGACGAGATTCTTGACCCTCAAGAAGAGAAGAATGTTGGGGAAGCAACTGCTTATCATGATGAAGATGATGATGCAATTGTTGCAGAAATTCAGCGCCGGCAAGCAATTAATAGTGAGGAGCTGGTTGAAGTGGAATCAGATGATGAGGACGAGGATGATCCACCCAAGGTCTGTGCTACTGAACTGATTCCGCTGTGCAAAAAGCTCGAGGCGGCATGTATTGCATGAGTTGGTGCTGATTCTTCACTTGATCTTGTTCACAAACTTCGTGCATTTCAAGCAGCACTACGGCGCGAGGAGTTGCAGAATGCAAAGCAGGCTACATTAGACAAATTCTGGAATATCAAGCAGCATACCATTTCAATGTACTTGATGAATGTATTGATTTCTGGACCAAGCAGTGCGCATCGTGGGAATTATTTGGTAGTGTATATATCTCATATTGTATCGCTATGCATTATGACATAGTGTTGTTTTTGAATAAAGGCCTGTCTGTTGTGTCCCACCATACTGTTGAACCATATCTAATTTATTATGATCCCGTTTACTATCCCGAATTGCGTGCACATAAGTATCTATGTCCTCTTTCTGTTCCAGTCCAATTTGTTGTCGCATCTCGTCTCCGACTTGCTCACCTACAGGCTACCCAGGCTAGTTCCCTCCTTTGCTTATTGTTCAGCGTGTTGTAATGCGATAATCACCCTGCCCACTACTCAGATTATTGCGGGGATCGCTTGCAGCGTTTAGATCTTGAAGGAGACTGCTCGCTCGTTTGTTTGGAGGAGTGTAAACGTTCACACAAAATCAGCCGCTGTTAATGCCATCTTGTCGCTTATCGCAGAGCCTGGTTTGTTAAATGATCGATCTTTTTGAGTGACTGAGTGGCCCCTCTTCTCCCAACTCATGTTTAAAGCCGCACGATGGCCATGGCGATGAAATCACTACTGCCTTATGCACACCTCTCTTTCTGCACACTGCTCGCAGCGAAGACTCCTCCGTCCTTTGCGTCTTGCTTCGATCTCCTCTGGCTGTCTGCTCTATTGCAGGATATTGCTCGGCTTGTTCGCACCCGCAGTGGCCTGCATCAAGCAACAACACCAATAGATTCAGGTAGAGAATTCTGCATGGCAATGTGTACACGAGATGAACATGACCTACACTAGTATTTCAGTGTCACACCGGGTCGAATGCACATCCCTCTTGCCAGGTTTGTGCAGTCTCGACGGATCTAGCTCGATTGCCAAAATTCGAACATGATCGTGTTTCACATTCTCGGCGGGGGCTGAATCAGTTTAATGTCATCGTAACGATCATACAAGGGAGAGTAGGTCCTAGGCTGCGCATAGACTTGGTAGGATGGAACGAAGAACACCTAAATAAATACTTGCCTGTGTGTCCCGCGCAGAATACCCGGTCGCAGCTGTTACAAGTAAGAACAGGTGCACAGCCCAACAGGAACTTTGATGCTACATTTCTATTGCCAGTGTTCGGGAGTCAGGCCGCAGTCCCTTAATGCCAGCAGACTTGGATTTGCGAGCATAATAACAGAGGAAACGTGCAGATGAACAGAGTAGTATTTATGCAAGGATAAAAAAAGAACAGTGTGCTTGATACAGGCGAGTCGGGACTGGCGCAGCTACGTCATGTGATAGTAAATATTAGGGGGCAGGAGTCCTCACACCAACGTGAAGACCCCGAAACGCAATCTGTGGTACTAGTACTCGCGGCTATACGGGTTGCTTTTACATCTTCACTGTGGGCCTGCTCGCTGTTCACTGTAAGTCGCTCAGTGCTCAGCTCAGCTCAGAATTGTTGCGAAGAGTCAGTGGGTGGTGCGTGCGAATCTGCAATTTCGCTTTCAAAAATCTACGTCTTCAAAACTACAAAAAATCTGATCTGACATTTTAGTGCAATTGCTACCCGCTTCGTGTTTTACCCACACGGCAACTAGAATTATGCTCGTACAGACATCCGGATCAAAGGTCAACATGCTTGCGGAAGATGACTTTGGAATTGTCTATCTTATAGAGAATGCTCAACAGTTTTGGTCAGGTGCGTTGTATCACATGTTTCAAATGTCTTTTTGGAACACGGAAGAAGGCTCAAACTCACAATGGAGGACTGTGTTTTTAGAGCTTGATGATGTTCTTCGAGTTCCTAGCGACGGATCTGCCACGCTATCCATGTTAGACACCGCATTCAGGAGGTTTGTGTCCCTCTGTGCTTCTTATCACGGTCAGCTTTGCCACGATTGCTTAAACTACTCTTCATGCATTGAACCGTTTTATGTCCGTTTCCAGAACAGTTCCTCCAAAGTCCGATGCAACTGGAACATGCATGCAGTCTTCTGCTTGACTCTGAGTTGTTCGTGTTTCACTCTGAACGGATGTGCGAGTTGGCCATTGAAGATGTCAAGTCTGTGCGCAGAGCCTTCATATATCACTTGTTCAGTGCTGAAGCTGGCTTACAGAAAACAGATCCCCACTCCCAACTCATTCTATACAGCGTACTATTGTACCACGGTCGCCGTCAATCAAACTTTATTCGCTCCCAGAAGCATTGGCAGCCACTAATACCGCTTCTTATGGATCATGTTTCCGTGGAAGTAAACCTAGATACAGAAGACATCTATCTTGGGGCACCCTCTATATCAAGTGGTTCCGGTTCACGCTTCAGCATGGTGGTTGGCCACATACCTATAGAAGCAAAGCTGAGGAATCTGGGTGTGAGGCTACTCTATGAAGTGTGTCGGGTTCAGAAACTGTCTTTACATGATTTGAGTACGTGGTCCTGTTGCTTCTGCGACAATCTACTTTTTGACTAATAATCCTGCACAGGTGTCTTCAACGACCGGTTTCTCGACAATTTGTTCGAGCTTGTAGAACAGACTCGATTTATTCCCGATGAAACTCTGAATTACTCTGTAATCAAATTGATCGTGAGAGCGCCGAATTTCTATGAGGGGTTGCACCTAATTTCGTTGTCAGGTTGCATTGAATGAGCAGTTTATGGTAGCCTGTTTAAGCAACAACCAGCAACATGAGGCCAAGGAGCCAGAATTGCAAAACCGAGTGCTCACGGTCCTGATTTCTCGTCTCGGATCTAGCAAGACTTTTGGTGAAAATATGATATTCATGCTCAATCGTGCTTGTGAGTATCTCAAGGTCTTGTCGAATCACTGATTGATGTTTGTTTGATAGCACGATCTGCTGAAGACCTATGCATGCAACTTCTGGTGCTCAAACTTCTTTACATTCTTTTCACCAACAAAGCAACGTCAGAATATTTTTACACAAACGATCTATGTGTCCTTGTGGATGTCTTCCTGCGTGAATTAGTCGACCTTGATGAAGAGAGTGAATCTGTGAGTGTTGTAGCATTGCACACGGAAGTGATCTGAATGTATTCTTCGCAGCTTCGGCATACCTATCTTCGTGTTATGCATCCACTACTCACAAAGACGCAAATGCGAGATGTGCCATATAAACGTCCGCAGATAGTTCTTGCTCTCGAATCCCTTATTCAAAATGGAAATATTCGAGACATCAACCCCACAACAAAACGTTTGGTTGAACGGTGTCTCGGAGGGGAGTGGTGTGTGCAGCTGCGAAAGACTTCACATGATAAAGAAGCACTCAAGCGTCAAGGAGATTTTCGACACAGTAGCCCAAGTCACGAAATCATTGCGTCCACGACGCATGTCACTGTGTCTTCTCGAGCACCAACTTCACCAGACATGGAGCATGACTCTACTTCCAAGGCGTTGAGCTCGAAGCCGAAGGTTATAAAGCACCGTAGAAGTGCTGAAAGCATACACAATCCTACATCCCCGCGACTACCCTCTCCACGATCAGCAAAAACTACATACATACCTTCTAGCACAGACAGCGCAACAAGCTTAGCGACTGCAACCACTACTGCACCTAGACGACAAGAGAAAGCTAGTTCTGTTGACGATGTCACTAGCGCTACTGCACTGCATGCAGTGAAGAGTGTTCTCATGCAACAGACCAGACCACCTTCGTCTAGTTCTTTGAACCTTCCTTCAGTCACATCTGCCAGTCACAAGGTTCGAAGGCCAGCTCCTGCTCCGCCAAAGAGAAGAAAGCCCCCTCCAGTGCCTGTCGGAACGACCAATAGTGGTGCCACAATCACGGCCATCGCATCCTCTGCTTCCACTCCAGCCCTTGGTCAATTAGGGAAGAGCAACAAACTGGCGTGCCGCCAATTGTAATGTGAAAAGCGTCAGTGAGTATCAGGGCCCACCTGTATGACCCTTCCTCCGCATCTAGGTTTGGCTACTTCACTAGGAGTTTTGGAACTCCGTTTTGGCTGTTCTCTCCTCACTCGCAAACATCATCTCGTGCATTGATCATTCGCATCTGGATCCCCCATTTCATAATTAGGACACTCACAATGTACAGCTTCCTCACACACCTATTTAACCCTTTCGTCTATCACGTCCCAGAATTTATCTCATTTGATTACGTGCTTGTATTCGATTTCTTATTTTCTTGGTTTCTTATTTGCATTATTTTAAAAGTATTGGGTCCTGACGTCCTCACATTATGATTCCAGCTATCCCGTCAAAATTCTTTCAATTGGCTGAGGAGTGCATGACCAAAAATAGCTGACGTAAGCACAAATTTAAAGTGTCTCCGAGGATCTACTATGTAGTACTACATAGTGAGCCGTTAGCCATAACTCCTCAGTGCCCTACAATCTTGAGGCAACTTTGATCTTCGGATCGTCATAAAAATGGCAAATCAAGCAGGACCCTCGATATTAAAGCAGTCGAAAAAGCCGCGGAAGAACGTGAAACACGGTCTGCGACTGGCGAAAGCCAAAAGGCTCTCAGAAAAGCAGCAGATTGAGGCTTTGGAACGTGCAGTGATGGAATTCGTGAGTTATTCAAGTTTCTGCACTGCAGAACGCGACTCCATTTCAAGGGCTGGTTAGGAACCGCGAGACGGTCTTCAAGCCTTTTCTGATCTCCCTATTTCCGAATTCTCGAAGAAAGGTGTGATATAAATCTCACCGAATGCGACTGATCATGACGTGTTCCACACTCAGGACTCAAGAAGTCGTTCTTCGTTAACATGACAGAAATCCAAGCAACTAGTATACCAGTTTCTTTGAAGGGCAAAGATGTACTTGCAGCTGCTCGCACTGGTAGCGGAAAAACCCTTGCTTTTCTCATTCCAACACTAGAGATACTTTACAGAAGAAAATGGGGTCCCCAGGATGGTCTAGGCGCGGTCATAATTTCACCGACCCGTGAATTGGTACGTCCTGCCCATCCTTAGTTTTTCAGCCACTTGATAGTTACATGACGAAGGCTGTACAAATTTTCGACGTTCTACGTTCTGTTGGAGCTTTTCACACATTTTCTGCAGGACTTGTAATAGGTGGAAAAAACCTAAAGGATGAGAGGGAGCGGCTCGCTCGAATGAATATCCTGGTTGCCACACCAGGTCGACTGCTGCAGCACATGGACCAGACGTTTGGCTTCGAGTGTGATAACTTGCAAGTTCTCAGTAAGTTCCTGACTGCTCGTCGTTGCTCAGGATTAAACATACTTGTAAAGTTCTGGACGAAGCGGATCGCATACTAGACATGGGATTTGCCAAGACGTTGTCCGCATTACTCTCTCATCTTCCGAAATCACGTCAAACTCTACTTTTCTCCGCTACACAAACCCAGTCCGTGACGCAGTTAGCTCGCTTAAGTCTCAAAGACCCTGTTCCCATCGGCGTGGATGGATCCAGCGGTTCGTCGGCTACTCCCCACTCCCTTGCGCAGTACTATTCCGTCTGCACGTTGGACAAGAAGCTTGATGTACTGTGGTCATTCATTAAAACTCACCTACACTCCAAGGTCCTCGTCTTCTTGTCGACTGGGAAACAAGTTCGCTTCGTTTTCGAGACTTTTTGCAAGATGCATCCTGGAATACCGCTACTGCATCTGCATGGGAAACAGAAACAATCTGCCAGACTAACGATGTACACTCGATTTACGTCTTCTCAACATGCGGTTCTATTTGCCACCGACATAGCTGCACGCGGTTTGGACTTTCCTTCGGTCGATTGGGTTGTGCAGGTCGATGCTCCAGAGGACGCTGACACCTACATCCATCGAGTGGGCAGAACGGCGCGTTATGAGAGCTCTGGCAGTGGCCTGCTACTCCTCATGCCCAGCGAGGAACAAGGCATGAAAGCTGCACTAGAGAAGAAAAGTATCAAGATCGAAAACATCAAGATTAGACCTAGCAAAACTCAGAATATACAAAATCAACTCCAGAAGCTTTCTTTTCAAGAGCCAGAGATCAAGTATCTTGGGCAACGTGTATGTTTCTACTCCATGTCTGCGTGGTGAGTTTCGCTACTCACCTGGAGCGTCAGGCTTTCGTGTCCTATGTCCGTTCTGTCCACCTTTACAAAGACAAATCGATATTCAAAGTCGACGAGCTTCCCGTGGAGAAATTTGCCGAGTCTCTTGGGCTGCCGGGCGCGCCAAAGATCAAGTTTTTAAACAGAGAACTTGTGAGGAAACAAAAGAACTCGTCTCGAACGGTGGCAGCTATTCAAGCCGAAATTGAAGCGGAGGCTAAGCAAGGGCATTCTGATAGCGAAGACGACTCTGAAGAAGAAGCTGTGTCGTCCAACGACGAACCGTTAACCAACACTGCTCTTATCCCAGATTCCGGGGTCAAGGACGATTCAAAACCTGATAAAGTGTGCCACATTGCATTCGTTTTATCTTTCCTAACTCGGGTATTGCAGTCCGGTGTGCGTACGAAATACGATCGAATGTTTGAGCGTAAAAATCAAAATATCCTTTCCGCGCACTACTCGAAATTAGTTGATCATGGTGACGCATTTGATGATGATGAAGATTTCATCACGCTCAAGCGCTCAAACCATGACTTACCGGATACTGATGCAAACCCGGAGATTGACAACCTGTCGAAGAGGAAACTCAAGCTGTCCAGAACGAAACGTGCAGTCGCTAAGTATGGCCAATTGGGACATAAATTGATATTTGATGACGAGGGGAACCCTCACGAGATTTACGAAATGGTGGACCCTGCAGAATTCTATAAAGGGGGTTTGGAAGGGGCGAAGGAAGCTGGCAAGGCCTTTGTGGAAGGGGAGAAAGATAAGCTGAAGGGTGCAGACGTGGTTGATAAAATGGAAGCCAAGGACAAAAAACGCGAAAAGAAACGCAAACGGAAGGATCGCGAGAATGGTGTAAGTTCAGCGTCTCTTTGTTGTGAGATTTTGCTCAGAATGTGTTCTTCAGGTTGATTGCGATGATGCTCATGGGGGAGCTATTGCGGAACTTGCACCCGTTGATGAGGACGGGTATATATCCCCTGAATTTGACCTGCCGTCCGAAGATGATGCGCCAGACACGTTGTCGCTCCCGCCACTCAAGCGGAGTAAACATTCACCTTCGGCCAATAGAGATTCCAATGGCCTTGAAGACGAAGAAGAGCTTGCGCTTCGGCTGCTACGTAACCGCAGATAGGGTCGCGATATTGTACGTATGCAGTTCATTAGAATCTATATGCTCTCCAGTGCCCAATAAGCAGTGCAGGTACGGCTGCACTGGATTCTCGTTTGTATATGTTGCCAACAACATGTTCATCGAGGACGACGAGAGCAAGTACATTTAATATCTTAAGTTTCAAGCTTCAGTTGTAGTGCTTGACTAACACCCCATTGATAATTTCTTGTTCCACGCCTTTCTCCTTGCTATTCTCCAGTTCTGATTGGCCGTAGGCAGATGTCCTCGCCTTCCTCCATTGTTCCATCGTTGGTGCCTCGCTATCATCGCAACGACGATGAATTCCGGCTCTCTGCATGACTGGACTTTCGGCCATTGGCACCAACTTGACATCGTCGTTGGGCATGACGAAGTAGAAGACTCCGAGGCGAGTGTAGTTCTGCTGATCCTCTGGGGGCTTTACAACACGATGAATTGTGCCCTTGTAATACCCGCCGGTAAGGAAGTCTAATGCATCGCCTGTATTGACGACCTGTAATCCCTTCGTTATGTGGTGCATTGAGACAGAACGTGACCGCTTACGAGTGCATTTTCAATATGGCGGACCCAGCGCCATTTGCCTTCACGGGTCAGAATTTGCAGTCCAGCGACAGGCTGACTCCACAGAATCGTAATGCTTCCAAAGTCTTGCGGTGACACTGGTGAGCACAGGCGTTTTTTTCGTGATTATGGTCACCGACCTGTGTGTCCCTTAAGCCAAACGTTCTTTGTTTTGACTTCTTCCTCCTCCGTTCGTGGGTAACTATACTATATGAACTTGTGAAGACTATAAATTCAAGGCAGCGCTTACTATTTCATGAACCTGACTAATGGATAAGTCAGTAACGATCTGGAATGTTTCACAAAGTATGTACCATATGTTTCGCCGATGGCGTCATAGTCATGATTATTGACCAGCGTGTCTTCCGGTAGCTCGAGGCTGCGTGCAATAAGCCTGAGAGAAATGTAATGAGGTAATCATCCTCAAGCGCGATAATGCTGTGTGTAATGTACCTCAGCACAGGATGCAACACGTTGAAGTGATTGTATTTGCTGAACTCCTTAAGTTCTGGGAGAAGAGGACGGAGCGTCTCTGGGTGTCCTCGTTTGGTCACATCACGATTGACTAGAAGGATGTCAGGTAAGTCAATTAAAAAGACACGAATGCATTCTGCTCACTGTTGTAGTGCTCAAGTTGGTCACGGACCCCAGCGTCAATATGCTGAATTCGTTTGATTTGCGTAAACCAAACGCTCATATATCGGACGAGACTCGACAACCACGCACCCAGTACTGCCGCAATTTATATCCTTGATATGAACCGCTTTGTTTCATTGTGCCAGCATAAATTTGCTTCTCGCTGTCGCTGACGACCGAGAAGGGTAGGTCCGCAATGTCAAATATACGATCTGTCTGCGTCGAGATGATACTAACGATCCACACGATACGAAAGAATTGCCTCACCTGATCTTGCGAATATCCATGATTCACGACATAGAAGAACCCGTGGTTGAGGAGGGCCTCCCTTACTTCAATCGCTAGCGCGGCTTGACCTTCTTCAGTGTCTGCTTTTGAAATGTCGATGATAGCAAGGTCGGCATACTCCACTGTCAATTCACACCTCAGCGTTCGGCATTAAGCAGATAACTTGACACAGACGGGTTTCCTTGCTAGGAGGTGCGGCAACATAATGCGGTATGTAGGGTAAGGTGAGGCTGGGCATTGTGATCGAGGACAGGATCAAGGACAGTGGGGGGTTATATATTTGACCTAGCCTTATAAGCCTAGAGATCTTATGGCCGCCGGACCGTAATATTGGAGCAGCTGATCACCTCATTATCAAGGCACATTACGCATATCTTGGCTGATGCAGCATTCAAGGAAATCCTAGCTTCGAAACACCGCACGAGCCCTAAGGCGAAATCTGAAGGCGGATCCAATTTCTAGATGTACCTAGTTGTAATGCTTGACAATAATACCATTCAATACCTCTTCCTCTATCCCAGGCTCTTTACCCTTCTGCAGATCGCTCGCGCCATATGCACTAATTCTTGCAACTCTCCAAGCCTTCATAGTAGGAGCTACATCGTCTTCACATTTGCGCTTAACCCCGACCCTCTGAAGAACTGGGCTGTCCATAATGGGTACCAACTTGACATCGTCATTCAGGAAGGAAAAGTAGATCATGCTCAGCCGCGTGTAGCCACGTTGATCAATTGGGGGTTGCACAACCCGATGGATGGTTGCCTTGTAGAACCCTCCTGTGAGGAATTCCATCGAATCACCGATATTCATGAGCTAGAGTATTTATGTCAGATAGAAAGACTATCGCATGGAAATACGCACCAAAGCGTTTTCGATATGCTTGACCCAGCGCCAGCCCTCCTTTGTTTGAATCTGTAAGGCAGCAACAGGTTGACTCCAAAGTAGGGTGATACTTCCGATGTCTGGTACAGTATGAGCAGAACAACATTTGGCAAAGCGTAACGCAACCTGTGTGTCCTTTCATCCAGACGTTTTTTGTTTGGACTTCTTCTTCTTCTGACCTAGGGAAACTTGAAGAAAGTAAGATACAATGACATACATCATATAGTCGTAAATTTACTATTTCATAAACCTCACTAGTGGCTATATCAGAGCCTCGAACACTATTGGGAAACGAAATAAGTCATACGATATGATCCTCCGGGCGCATCAAAGTCGTGTAATTTCACGAACGTGTCTTCAGGAAGTTCAAGGCTCAACGCCATGAGCCTGAGAAGCACAGTTAAATCCAAGTTCTGAAGCCAAGCTTGAAGACGTGCCTGCAAATTTTATGAAGAATGTTGTGGTGATTATGGCGCACAAAGGCGTCGATATCGGGAAGAAATGGTCTGAGTGCTTGTGGGTGCATCAAGCTATGGACGTGGCGGTTGCCTAACTAAAAATGTTAGTTTCTCTCCGTCGTTATTGACCGTGTACGAACAGTTATAGTGCTCGTGCTGGTCACGCACACCTGCGTCGATGTGCTGTTCATAAGGAATCAACAGTAGTAAACGACAGGAATCATCCAACGGTCTACCCAGTATTGTCGTGGTTTGTAGCCTTGAAAAATGCCCGTCTTCTTGCTGTCCCCAGTGTACGCCCGTTTCTCGTCTTCAGGTACACCGGACATGGGAATATCTGCAATGTCAAACATCCTTTCGTTCTGTACCGAAAGTGAGAATATGTAACAAAAACGAAATCTGACATATTTCACCTGAGCTTGGGTGTACCCGTGATTGACGATATAGCAAAACCCGTGAGTAGTCAAGGCCTCTCGTAGTTCAACGGCTAGTTCCGCGCGGCCTTCTGCGGTAGCTGCTTTCGAGAGGTCAATGATGGCAAGATCTGCATATTGTACTGGATATGAGAAGTACATTAGATCCATCATGTAATGTCACTTCTATATCACTCACGGTTCTCCTTAGTAGGCAAGGCAGGGACATATTTTGGAGTTTGTGGGACTGTCACCGTTAGATCAGGCATTGTGTGACCCGTGCGTCTGAATGAATTGAAGGAGACCAACATTATTCATGTTCTCCCTTTTAAACGCAAGGTGCAACGAATATCATCCGTGTTCGAATGATAACCTAGCAAGGAGCAAGTGTGGGACCAGATGGCGTCAGGTTTGGCATTTTCGTTGCCCCGAAAGATACGACTGTCAAGTTTGACCCAAAAACTCTGTCAGATGGCCTTTCAATGATAGTTTGATTTTGCCCGCGGAAGGAGTTACCCGGCCCCATATAACTTGTGTGGTCATCTGCAATGTGCCACCATCGGAAGTGGGGATCCGGATTACTGTTTTTGACCTATATATTTCGCGTTCTAAGTACGGCCCACCTGCGCGTACTCCAGAGAAGAGCGTATATAACAGTACGAATCATCGAGTCAGGTCAAAAACATTCATCAGTGAACCGTAATGCGTGATTTTTCCTGCACGAATCACATTCCCTGGCCACTTTTGTTGATGTGGATGGTGTGAAGACTAATGTGTGATGTGATAATATAAGTAATTTGATAATCCATGAATCATGGTAGACGGTGGCGTCAAGCCTAAGTGTTCGTTTGGTAGATGTTGAACTTCAAGCATCGAGCAGTGGATGCAGTGTTGGTCGTGGAGGTGGCAAGATAATGACAAACGGCCGCGTCAGTGCCCTTGTAATAGGCATGAGTAACAAAGATAGGCTCTCGAGAGTCTTGCACAGGCTTAAAGGAGTGATTGCTCATACCTTGAAACAAGATACCCGTACACTGTAACCGTCAACTGAAGGCCTAAACACCCAACGGTACGGATACGGCGACCGTATTACGGCCCCGTAAAGTCCCGTCATACGGCATACGGTGAACCCCTACTGTCGTCGCGCGTCCAACATATATAAACTATTCACAGGTTCAAGACCCCCACTGGAAACTCCCGTCGGACCATACATATTCGCAGAGGAAATAGCAATTTGAAGTTGAACCAGAGCGGTCCAGGGATCCGCTGGCAAATTTGTGCTGGCAATGTGCTGGTAATTCAGATGTCATTTGTCTGGAAGGGTATTTCAGGTGGACGTTATTCACGAAACATTATTCAGAGCATAAAAGCAAGCTGTCTTCCTACCATCCCCTTCAGATTTACTTCTGGAGTCCCGTATCACATCTCATAAATAATGCGTCTATCCTTCGTCCTCGCTGTTGTTGCTATCTTTAAGTTTACAGTGTCTAGGCCTGTCCGGAATGATTGTCCCATATGGTGCGACGTGGATGGTTATTGCTGCCCTGGCCAGAAGTGCTGGCATGGCAGTGTGTGCTGGTCAATAGACCCAGTTTGCTCGGATGTGAGTACGAGTAGTTTTCATATAACCCTGTGGCTCACCGGCGTGGTGGGCATATATAAAGGCCTCACATGATGTAATCATGAGCTGGCAGTCGGGCATGACAATGATGTCAGCCGAGACGGTCCAACCCAGTTCTCCTGAAGAATCGATGCGCTTGCCTTATGGTCTCGTAGTATGTGTAACACTAGCGGTGCAAGGATCGATGACTAAGTTACCGCAGCGTTTAGACCGTCGTTCTAATGTGACGTACGAGTCTCTCAAGTTTGCAACATAGTCGATCAAAATGGATTGCTTTGAGTCTGTCGTCATGAGTGAGTCGTGTCCGTGAATAACTGAGCCAGGATAACTCTGCATTATTAGCTAATAATAACGCATGAGCTACGCAGTCACCAAGCTCAATTTCCCTCGTTCCAAGACAGCTTTGAAACCAAAGTGTTCCTCCACACCTAAGTTCTCTGCGTGGTTGTACATCGTATGGATGGGCTTTCGCGCATTGATATCTTTCAAAACAATTTTGGCTTCTTCGTCAGCATCTCCGAGCAAGCAATCGATTTCGCATTCTGTCATGACTGGTACATCCGGGGATGTTCGAGTAGGTCTTATTCTGGTAAGTTTAGTATCGGATAATACAGTTGAACAGACGAGAAACCCTTGCCTAGATTTGACTGCAGAATGCATCTTTGGATCAGTGGGTGCAAACAGATGACGATAGAAGTCCCTGGTTTTTCTGTCCATCGAATTGAAAATATCATGGAAATTGACGGCAGAATATACGTACCTGGAGTTCGTCTTCTGTTAACGCCTTCAAGACTAACATCTGCCGTTCCTTATATCACTGAACTCAGGCCTTAGAATCCGCAGACAGTAGGAAACATGGATTCTCACCCGGCCTGATGAGATTAAAGGCTCAGTCAAAATTGTCCTCGTCTACATCGCTCATCACTAGGTTAGACTGATTGTGGATCTGTTTGTAGGTCCCAAGGACAACAACCAGAAACCTACAGCATACATCGCGTTAGTTGTTATTGCTTCAGCAGCCAAGTTCACATGCCTCGTGTAAGAGGTGGCAATTTTTGAGATGTGCCAACGTAGGTCAGATGCATGCCAGAAGAAATGAATGGGCGATGAACGCTTGATAATCATTAATTGCGAGTACCATACAAACATGAGAAAAAATACAATACTCCCAGAATCCCCTACCAGGCGGATATGATCTCCAGCATAAGGAGCCGCATAACTAAAATCGCTCGCGGATTTTACAGCTTCTTTATTGTCGTTTCGTAAGAGTGCCATTTCCAATCGATCTAAGGACTCCAGGAGCTCTGCTTATTTCTAATTCTTCCTTATAGTGAGCCAGAAGAGTAGAGCCGGATCCTCTCAAGACCGCGCGGAAGCCTTCATATGGTTGCTTGATTCTTGATCCACACATTCCCAAAGGTGTGGATCCATTGTGAAGAGGGATGAACCAAGCCCACCCACACTCGTCTGCACACATTCAGCTTAGCATGGCGACTTCAGGTAGATTTTATACCTTCAAGTCCTTCGACCCAGATAGCATTCTGGCGAGCGGATGTAAGAACCAGTTCCGTTCCAGTATGTCCAGCATGCGATATTGTCGAGGGTCTGATTATAGCGTCTATTCTTGAAATACTTTTGTGGACAGGATCTCACTCCTTCCTAACACATTGACTATGTAGCTGAAAGAGATACAACCCTGTGTCCTGGTGCTGGTATTCTTCCAGAAACAGGCCTTTCACACTCGAACTGAAGTTCGGTGACTCTGTGTTGTCGATCACAGCTGCACCACACTTCGAAGCATGACGAAATAGCAGATCATCAAATTCTGATCGAATCTGCGAAACGATGAGACAGAAAGCATGTATCAGATATATCACAGACCACATTCTGAGCCCCATTGTAGGTTCAGCGTAACGAAAACTGTATCTGAAGTGGAGAGTCAATATTAGACTTTGTACGACAGTGAACGAGGCTCACATCCTTCTCGCTTGGACTGGTTCAACTTGATCGCAGCACCAGGTTATAAGAGGGAGACCATCTGTGCCTTATATAAGTGTGAACCTTCATGACAGATTCCTCTGCATCAACGAATGCCAAAAATGGGTGGACCAACTGTTGCTCCCTACCGCGTCCCTGACCAGGAGACCTAAGACTTCATTATTTTCTACTCGCCAACTTTCGACCTCGATGGAGTAGATGCCTCTGCCGAGCTCTTCGCCACGCACCGGGTCCTGCGGTAAGTATATATCTGTGAAGATGATTGCCCTACCACCTCACACCATCAAACCCATCCCTGTGAAGTTTGAACCAGATGGAGCTTACTCTTGGTAAGCTGTTATGGCGTCCGCTCAATTTCTTCAAGCAAGCCCAGCTCGCGAAGCACATCACGCGCGCTGATGAACTTCTTAGTCAGGCAGGAGGTGCTTCCTTCGTCGCCTTGTCCACCGAAACGGAGAAGGCGCTTGTCAAGATATATGCAGACATCTTCAACCTCACGGTCGGCAAGCGACAACTTTTTCGATATCAGCAGTACTTCCATTGATGCTATCCGGTGAGTATATATGTGTTTACCTTTAAACGACCCTCACTGACTCATTATCGCGAAGGAAAGGAATACATCGGCTTGCTTGACATCTCTGCCATTAAAATCCTCGAGCACCTCGTTCTCTCGAGCGTGGTGAACTACATCAACTCCTTGCTCTTTAAGGGCACCCAGACTGAGGAATACGACCCCAACGTTCCCCTCCAACTCAGTGGAAATAAGACGCCAATTTTCTTCGTGCACCGTAGAGGTTCTCACTTTCGTCAATCTTGCCAAATACTTCCACAGTGAGCGTCCCTTCTATGCTTTCCGTGCTCGTGGCTTCGATGCTCCTACTTCACCTCCATGGTTGAGATGTTTCCTGTTATACCGCAGCAGTCACGAAGACTCGGGCGACGGGATCATACGTCATCGCAAGCCACGGTTACGGCGGTATCGTTGCATTTGAAGTTGCAAAGCGGCTGGAGGCCATAGGCGATGAAGTGAAATTCGTGGGTCTCGTCAACAACCCCCCTGATAAATATTGATTGGACACCCTGCATACTCAGCTTGGCGTCCTTGCTTAGTCTCGTGTCGAAACACGATACCGTTGATCTGGCTACTTTGGAATTGCATGTTCACATACCAACTCTTCAGCCGCACTCGAAGTTTTCTATGCCATGAAGGTCAACTGGCTTAACAACCAGCTCAAGCCATGGTCTAGCTTCAGCAGCGGCGAGGCGTCATACACTGATGTGCCTGGGGAACACCACCTGCTCATGGACCTTGAGCACGTCTTGCAGTTCATGCATCTTCCGCAGTCGTCTCAAAGCTCGTGGGTTATAGGAGCATATTCCAATCGTGTAGATCTTCGATTATCGACTTCTAATCCCGTCAATCGTGGGGAGCGAAAACGCCTCTGACGATGTAGATTGCACTGGATGTTTCCCCGTGGTGTAATACCATCAAATTTACTAAACCGGTCAGGTACTCTCATTGGCTCAAACGAACTCATTGGGTCAAATCTAAATTAAAACTCAGTCTCATTCAATTACATAAAAATTGTTAATTATTGTTACATAATTGTCAGCCAATTGATTTTATGTAGCACGGTGGCCTAATGGGGATGGCGACTTGTGCGAACGTTGGGGGAGAGTAGTAATCATCAACGAAGATTCCGGTCTCAGGAAGATGCTAAGGGTGCGCAATGGTAAGAAAGAGACTAGTACAATTTGAGCAGAAAGGGAGGGTGCCGCTGCATGATCATTGGATGGATGCGTGGAGCCAATTGGAGGCGCAGGCACCAGAAAGGGAAAGAAGGAGGTTCCTATATAATTATTGTGGCCGAGTCGAAAACTTCCTGTAAAGATGTATGGATACATACTACTTACTTATGTGGACCTATGCATATAATGACTCGTCACTCGTTTGGTATGGCCTCAACATTAGCGCTGCGTCTCGGGCTCAGTGACTGAAGTTATTCAACTCAGAAGGTTCAATCGACTGATATGATAACAGGGTTCAGTTTCCCGGTTCCTGCAGGACATCCATGTACGTCACAGTCCAGACTCTGTTGTGCAGTCATATGGTTCTGAAATGCCAAGGTTACCCAACAAAGTTCTTCATTCAAATACTCCAAATACTCCCATTTTCACCCTCGGAATAATCACAGAGCAATAGTAACTGCAGATCGAATCCCCTCATGAGTGTTTTCAATCCCCGTATTCTTGACGCCAGCATTCGCGATGTGACAGCGTGTCTATCTGACACTCAAAAGGCAGATGTTCTGCTCCATGCATTGCAGCATTTGCCGTCCGAAGAGTACGTTTCCTTTCATCATTCCTCTATTTGTTATCTGCACTTCATGTACACCACAAAGGTCTCGAATTATCATGGAGAACGCTATTCAGTCGTTTCTCCAAGTCCCGGGCGTTCCACCATCACATGTAGCAAAAGCTATTCTGTTACGTGCCAAAACCCGTTTAGCAGCTGGGTACCGAACTTCTGCACAACAAGGTCAATTTTGTACGTGATATTAGGTTCCGTGCGCTGACATTACTTGCTTTCAGATTTGCTGTTCGTTCTATCTTCAGATCCAGCAAATCAAGAGGTCAAAGCCATAATACAATCTGAACATCTACGACGAGAAATGGTAAGCCGAGCAGCCCTTTTATGGTAGTCCTGTGACAAATACCGCCAAGCTTATTAGGGAACCTGCTGGTCCGCCTCGTTTTTCTTCCGAAGTCTGGAGAGAAATTGCTCTCAATCTTCCTAAACGTGATCACAAGTCTCTTTTATTGGTCCCACATGCACTCTCTCGTATCGCAAGCCAGCTTATTTTCCGCGAGATCGATCTACATTTTACAGCGTCGCCGGGACCCCCCAGAGGCGATAACAAATACAAGGATGCCCATGGCGACCACGACGAGCAGGCTGAGCTCGATGCCTGGCACTACCAGCGAAGTGCGGATATTCTTACTCGCATTCTCGTAGACCCTATCTTTGCCTCCCATGTCAGAAGCTTAAGCGTGTATGCTATTGTTTCAGACGCGTCACACATATTGGCATTTAAGACTGGTTCGTGCTCATTCTTCAACGCTACTATGTCTCAATCCCTCCTAGGAATGTTAATCAACTCTTTACCTAAGCTCAGCAACCTTCGCAGTGTACATTGTTCAGGTAATAGGGAATTAATCAATCGTGTGCTTGAAACAATGTGTACCTCAAACCATCGTCTTCATAGTCTGTCCCTCAAGTGCGTCATTTCATGCCTCCTTTCCCCAAAAACAGCCTACATGTTCATGTTCACGCTCCGCACAGTCCCGTCAATCGTTCAGGGGACATTGATATCCCACCATTCAAGCACATCACACATTTCTCCATCACAGCTGCGGGAGGGAACGGTACATCTATCAACGACTTTATATCACGGAGTCACAATAACCTGCGCTCGCTGGTTATCAAGAATACAAGCTGGAAATTCCCAGCGGATATTATCTCCGTCCGTCACTTGACGATCCTCGAGTTCGAAGGCCGTTTTTCCGCAGACAGCCTGGTCTTCTCAGAGATCTTGTCCACTGGCTACCAGCTGGAGTCACTGGCATTGTCAGGTATTCTGGAGTGCACTCCATCAGCAAAGTTCCGCCTGTACAGGTCCTCGCTTCCGTTTCTGACGCACTTTGCTTTCAAGATTATCGGTGTGCATCAACATATCACGGACAGGGATCTCGTGCCTGCTATTTCAGAATTTCTGAGGGATCGCAAACATCTTCGTTCCTTCCACCTTATCGTGCCTAGCGCAGACCATCATTGCGTTGGTTTTGATGCATCCGCTTGGGGTGTACTGCCTTCTCTAATAAACCTCCGCAGTCTTTGCATCACTTTTTCTAGCGATCTTTCTCCTTCGCTAGCAGGGTGGCTTATTCCGCGGAGTGTTCGTGCGCTTACCATGGAAATTATGGTACAGCCTGCAGAGGACGTTTGTTTCATAAACGTGAGTTGGAGATATCGACCAGAAGAGCCAGCGGCATTGATGTATTTCGTTATAGCAATTGTGTCTCGGAGTCCCTCCTCTTCTCAAGTTTCTTGGTATTACAAACTTTCCGATGTGTTTCGTCATCAACGTGATCGACCGCAGCTTTTCCAATCTGCGACTTGTGCGCATAGACGAGAGTGTCTGGAGTGTCATCCGCTCAGGTGATGGGTCGTTACAGATCGAGCAGTGGCCATATCGAAGGATCAAATACTACACGGCGGCGTGGTTGGAGTCTCTTGAGTGCGAAGAAGCAATACAGCATCTGGTATGATAAACACAGAGAATAAAATATTGGATGTACTTCACTAGCACAGCAGTTCCTATCTCCCTCGGTTTTTTTGATTCCAATTTGTGTCCACTGAAAGCAGTAATTGTTGACAGCCCAATATCGTCATCGCTCTCGTCGTTTCGCCTTTTTTGTCTCATGATATTCCGGACTCTATAACAGAGCTTATAAGCTCGTTGTCTCGGCTTCAGTGGTTCTATCAACGACGTTGAGGTATGTACCATAACATGTTCACGCGTTGTCTCTTTCTCACTAATTATGTCTAGTGATGTTCCCGGCTTCAAGCTCCGGGCCAGCCGAAGCCAGCGAGCCGCGCAGGTCACGGCCTGCCCAAGGCTTTACCACATGATGGCAGAAAGATATATCAATATGGTTAATGATCCATAAATTGTGATACATACTTTACTATAGTCATCCACCAGTCTAGGATACATCCTGTTGATGAAGCATATAGTAGGGGACACCCACATCTGAATCATTTAATTTTGATTTGGGGTCAGCATGACATAAAACAAGTTTCTTTTTGAATGTGAGTGATTTGATCTGCAACCTACATATATATAATACAATTTAGGCGCACTCACATATACATCAAAGATGAAGCAAAACTGTTATCCCAAGGTTCTGCGTAACTTGCATCTCTCTGTACTTATCCTTATCCTCACTAGAGTCATGATGCTCCTTGTTGTGGCATTATTGCCTCTCGATGTGGTTGAAAGTGGCAACAATATCTGTTGGATATCAGGGGTCAAGGTATGAGCTTGACACTTATCGGGAATCTTTGGGATCAATGGCGCAATATTACTGGGTGTTGGCAGCATGGTTTTAGTGTTGGCTGGCATATATGTATAAGTAGGTATTTTGCTGTACAAGTATGCTATGCGTTTTTGTCAGTGGGTTCACTGTAAAACCTGAGTTGGTATTAATTTGCAGAACATGTCCGAGACTTGCATGCAACTGAACAATATCCTCAGTTTGTTGGCTCAGGCCATCAGTGAATTCATGAGTCCTCAATTTTGTAGTCGTGGGAAGTATAGGATGATATCATTATGCTACGGCTGAATATGAATATGACTATGTATACACCAATAAATATTAATTTTCAGTACATAGCCATGAATCTCTGAAAATTTATTTTACCATGAGGAGTTCGCGACAAGATCACAACAGTGCACCATTACAGCAATCAATGTGCAATAGCATCATTAAGTCACACTTCTTGACTTATGCCATATTTCATCATTTATTTTTTGAATTATCAACTGATATAAGACTTTATCGTGGAAAGCGCTGTTAGCATTCTTAACCACATTTAGATTCCTATGAGAGTGTCCGACAAGGTCATGAATTTGCGCCATCACAACTGACAAGGTATGATAGTGTATTTAGGTACCGTTTGTTGAGCAATATCATATTCCCTCATTTATATTTGACTTACAAAGCTATATACATTGGTTCAAATATTGTGTGAATTACAATTGTATCTAAGGTCTGCACATGACTAACCCCAAATCATGTGAGCAGCGCAAGTGGTTGAAATTGATTTGTCATTATTTGTTCATTGTTTGTGCAGGACAGAAAATTTCATGCAAGTTCCTTTCAACTTCGTTTCACTGCTACTACCACCACCCTCTTGAACTCAGTGTCTTTCCTTGTGGTTCCTCCCTTGTCCTTCATGGTGGTTCCTCCCTTGTCCTTCATGGTGGTCCCTCCCTGGCCTTTTGAATTTCCTCATGGTTCCCCCCTGGCCCTTCGTAGTTGGATTTTCTTGTGGTTCCTCCCTGGCCCTTCGTGGTGGTCCCTCTTTGGCATTTCCCCTGGCCTTTTGGATTTCCTCGTGGTTCCCCCCTGGCCCTTTGTGGTTGGATTTTCTCATGGTTCCTCCCTGGCCCTTCATGGTGGTCCCTCTTTGGTGTTTCCTTGCAGTTCCTTGCAGTTCCTTGCAGTTCCTTGCATTCCTTCTTTTGCAGTTCCTTGCATTCCTTGCAGTTCCTTGCAGTTCTTGCAGTTCCTTGCAGTTCCTTTTTTTGCAGTTCCTTGCAGTTCCTTGCAGTTCCTTGCAGTTCCTTGCAGTTCCTTGCAGTTCCTTGCAGTGCAGTTCCTTGCAGTTCCTTGCAGTTCCTTGCAGTTCCTTGCAGTTCCTTGCAGTTCTTGCAGTTCCTTGCAGTTCCTTGCAGTTCCTTGCAGTTCCTTGCAGTTCTTTTTTGCAGTTCTTGCAGTTCCTTGCAGGCTCTTCCTCATGGTCCCATCCTGGCTCTTCCTTCTGGCCATTCGCTCTCCACTATCTTTCTGTGTCTTTTTTTTATATCATGTAATTACATATGTATTTTAATATGAATAAAATTGATTTTTATCGAATTTTTTCACAAAATGAGTGCTAAGAAACAATGAGTGGTGACAATCTGGTGTTTTTGGTAGTTCTGTTTAACTTATTCATCATTCTGACAGATACCATAAAAAATTCACGCTTAGATAAAGCTTTGCAAAGCTATATAATATTGGGTCAATTTTTTGGTGCTTCGGAGTTGTGAACCTCCCTTTCGTTATGGCATTATTAATTAATCTAGCTCAATGTTCAACTTTTGTCATGCCTTCACTTCAAGTGTGAGTTTGAATAAAATCAGGCCCTCCTCTCGATCATAAAATTTTATATGATAATGAGTGACACGTCTTTCCTCTATAAGGCCAAACATGACAATATGATTGTCGATAGCAGAATTATGCTAGTTCTGGTGATTGTGTACTATGTATTGTTATTTATTGCTATCTACTTTCCTCACAGTTCACTGATGCAAAAGGTGCATGTGCTTGCGATTTTCAATGTCACACTGAAATGCATGACCAGGTTGCTGGACGATGATTACAAATAATGGTTGTAGTTAATGCCATTATTGTACTTTGTGCTGGTGTGCTTACAGGTCCATGAAGCAGAATTACGCGTCATGCCAATCTATTGCATTTTTAGGAATCTTGATGTCGGACAAAGGTAAGTGACCATTACAGTGCTGCCAGCTTATAAATCTGATCACATGCATCGTGAGATGCCTTATAAGTCTCTTTTGAGGCTGGTGGAATAAAATGTAAGGATTTGTCAGATGTTGTTACATATTGTCACGTATCTTATCATGTGACCTTGCTGTTAGCGACCTAGCCAGGCGCTAAGGAACTTTTGTGGTGTCTGCGACGGGCACTCTATCAAGAGCAGTGACCTGTGCATATCGGTCTCCTAGCATGGAGTGTGCTAGTTGCATTGGTCAGAGGTGGGCGCTACGTGCTGTCTCATGACCTATGTCACAGAGATGAGGTTCTTGATGACGATCAAAGATGTAGAAGCGATGAGCTTCTATGAAGTTCAAATAATGACAATAAGCTTATGAAAAGCTTATCGAAAGAAGTTCAGGGTCGAAGATCAAGTAGATTCAAGTTAAAGAAGTACAAAGGCTATCTGCGTGTATTTATACGTAAGATTGAAGCAGAGCACAAATACGTAAGTATCGCTAGATTAAGTATGAAGTCAGATAGCCAATAGGAAGACGCATGCTCATAGATGAGTCAGAGGCATATGAACCAATGAATGCACACATGTGTGAAAGGGAGTCATAGGTGCGGAGCTGAAGGTATAAAAGGTACGAGCCAATGAGGCGACGCACGAGTCATAGGTAGATGCAAAGGAAAAGGTAAAAGGAAATACAACACCAGACATAGTCCTTGAGCCAACAAGTAGTTTGTGTGAACCAGGGGGTAGCACATGTTGAAGCGTGGAAGAAGGCATCAAATGCGACAAAGGCATTTGAGGCGCGAGAAGTGTGAGGAGTGCGAAGAGTGCGAAGAGTGCGGAGAGTACTGGAAGAGTGTGCATTTAGCGACGATGGAGGAGGGTAGGGCAGATAAGACCAACCTATCTACACACAGCACTGTTAAAGGATACCCCGTCATGGTTCGTTGTGCAAATTTACCTGTTGATATTTGAAATGGCGAGGGCATTGGCGGTGGTCGAGTTGTTGGTTGGCTTCCAATTGTGAGTCTGTGCTCATCAATGATGTCTAACTTAATATAACAACAACTCTATTGATATTGCAGATTGAAGAAGAAGTGTCCAAACATGGAAAACCGGGATTCATCAACCTTAAGCATGTCATATGGCATGAATCATTTGTCAAGCTTCTCCCAAACCTCGAGCAATATTCAAAGACTGGTTATTCATATATGTGCTATGACAAAATCATGCGCTGGCTATTCCCAGTAATACTAATACTTTCAGCAGATTATGAAGAACAGTGAGCGCCCTGACATATTTGTTTTGCTGGTTTTCAATGATATTCACAGATGTATGATGTCACTTATTCATGGTGTGCAATGCAAATGCCCGTGCCCCGTGTGCCTTGTACTACTGAATGAACTCTCTGACCTATCTAAGTCATTTGCAATTAGGACTTCGAAAGATGCACAGGATGCACTCACTGTATATAAATGCAGCAAAACTCAAGGCGAGGAAATTTTGAAATCACTAGGATTATGTGCGGTTGAGGTAAGTAACACATTATTTTCTACTCATCTTCTAATACTAACACTACATTTAGAATGTCATTTGGCTTATCGAGCACTCTGACCCCATGATGCATTGAGCCTTGATCAGTTGCATATGGTGCATGGCAGTATGGGAGGGAAACATCTACTTGAGGAGTTGAAAGTCATTATCAGGAATCTTGGACATGAAGCTCTGGAATCGGTCGAGAAACAGTTGAGTCCTTTTCGTTTCTATATTCTAAATCACTCAATATCTCTCGCTCTCAGGGTCACTGAATTTCCTCGATGGCGCAGTCTCAACATTTTGCTACCATCATTGTTACAGTTGTACGTGCCCCTATTCATTTTCCCTTTATCTTCTTACTTGTATATCATGTCACATGACTTTGACTCATATGCTCAATGCATCTGTACAACACATGCCTTCCTTATTAGGATACGCAGTTACATTCTCACGGTTACTTGGTCTGTGCATACATATCTATCTATATAAGCACAGTGTACTTGTAGTAGATTCTTTACTTTAATCTTACTGGGTTTTACCTGGAATCTCCTTCGCTTAGGTCTCCAACCTAAGTCTCTCTAAGTCTAAGCACTCCTTAGTCTTAGTCTCTATTCTCGCAGAACCTCTTAGACTTGTCTTTGAGGCTGAACCCTTGATCGTACTCGGAACGCGTTCCTTGTACTTTCACCTTGTCCTCTTCTGGACATTGTAAGAACTTCCCAGCAGACCAGCTGTGTCTTTTCACTGTCGCTGGTGACGCCATCCCAGTCATAACAGTCATTCACATCACTTTTACTGACGGCAACAAGAAGCATGATTTAGTCTTGGTAAGCACCAACAATTTATCATCATGTTTGCTCAACTAATCATTGTACAGCAAACATTCTATGCAGCGCTTGATGCTTTGGACCGCAGAACTTGTCCAGAAGGGTATTGCCTTCTACACATCATTTGCAGCTATCTCGAGTTGGACAGCTTGATTGAGCTTGATGTGCATACAGAGCAGATGATCACAATGATTGATGCTGAGTTACTTTTATTTAGTGCTGCACTGAAGGTAATTTACTTGCTACTGATTTAAACGTTGTCATTGATGCAACATTATCAGGACTATACTGATTATGTTACTAATACGTCCTCCATGGAAGGCCTCAAAACAGATTGGAACTTTCCAAAGACACACCTTTGGAAACATGTGCCATGGGACATCCGAATGAAAGGCGCTGTATGCAACTACAGCACACGCCCTAATGAGAAACTCCATGGCCCCCTAAAATCTGCCTATCTTTTTCAGTCAAATGGAAAAGATGTTGCCAAGCAGGTATGATGCATTCTTTATTTATGATATTGACTTATTGCTAATATATATTAATACACACAATAGGTACTTTGCGTCAATCATCACAAGTTTGTGTCCTTGCTTTTGCGAGGACATTTGGACAAACGATGAACAGTGTCGCCTCAAAGCATTAGGTGACTCTGCGCTTGATGAGGATGACCAGGACTATAATATCACCTTTGATGGGCATGTGAAGCTTGGATCCCCTCAGCATCATGCCAGTATTCAAGAAATTAAGAACACACTGGGCCCCAAAGATCGGGCATTTGAAGGTTTCCGCAAAAAGCTTTGCGACTTCGTTAACACATTATTGCCAACTTATGGATATGAGCTAACAAGATGGATTATTATCCCAGTTGATTTCCAGGTAAGTTCACTAATTCTTTGTTGGCTTTTACTATGTTGATGTGTATCTTGTTCAGATACATGAATATCGTTATCTCAGGGTCAATTATGAGAACTCTGTCGACTGGAAGCAGTTAACAGACCATCTATGGTCTAATCCCTCATTTCATGGGCACCCACGCTTTGACTGCGCACTTATACAACTTACTGCAGAAAGGGTGGTCTTCATTCTGCTTATACTAATGTTCAAATGCATTGTTCAACCATATACTGCTGGTGTTGTCAGCGGTTCTTGCAGGATTGACCGAGACCTGAGACTTACTCATGTCAAAGTTGTTCCTAGAGCAGATTCAATTATTGTCCCACTCAAGTCCTTTATTCGAGGAGCTCTTTTGTCTCCTGATCCTAAACACAAAGGTGAGTTTCTTGTCATCAACCCACGTTCCTCCGCATGAAGTCATGGTCACATTGAGAAGTGTAAGTTTGACTTGAACGCTAGTGTGTCTATTTTTCTGACTTCATCTTCTTCCCAGCAGCAGAAACAGTGGCAGCATGTTGCTCCCTCCTCTCTGCAGCAACCACAACCGCAGCACAAACGGAGTCAATGGGAATCATGCTGGCACTCCTATGTCAGATGGCAACTCAGTCAGGTTAATCGCTGCACCTAATGGCACGACGACCATCAATGGCACAGCACATCAGTCCACAGACGTGCAGATGTCTCCCCCTGCTGATCCTTCCCAGTCCAATCAAGCCAGCTCACCAGTACATCCCAAGGCTAAGGCCCAGCACATTCCGGTACTCCCACTCAGCAACTACCATATCCCTATGAATGGTTATGCCAGCAACTGGAATGTCATGGTTACTCCCTCCTCTCTCCCACTCTCTCCTCCAACCTCCTCAACTGCAATTCCAGCAGTTACAGTGGTATGTTATTACTGCGCTCCTCTCAAACCTTCGAAGTTAATATGTATAGAAGGGAGTCTCCAGACTTAAACCTTCAAAGTTAATATGCATTGAAGGGTGTTTCTGTGGTGGCGGTCACATTTTTAGGATCCCCTACTTCTCTTCAGCACTGATGGCAATGCCACTCCTTTCATTACTTATTCAGGTCAGATAGATTCAGAACTTGCCTGACCCCTGGACCCAAGGCATGTTTACCACCTGTCACTCAGCAACACTCAGCATATCTGTGGTGTCAATTGCAGGTTAGTCACTATTTAGCCTTTTGATTCTTTCATGACTAATAACATCAACACTTGTGCACTGCATCTTCCACAATGCTCATCAGTGCTCTGTCTTGGACCTTTTTGAGTCTGCCTTACGAGACACTGCAGAGAGCACCAGGAAATTTTCAGACAGGTCACACGTGGTAAATATGTTGATTCTTTATGCATCGTTGTCGGCTAATACATTCTTGGTATCATGCTCGTGTCAGAGTACGTAGGTGTCATTTGATTGCCATCAGTGCATGGCGGGTAAGTTTTGTCAATATAGCTCATTATCATTATCACTCATCACTCATCATGCCAATAGACATCAGCAGCAGCATGGCAACAAATAGCCGAGATAGCTGTCTCCTTATAACTTAGAGCATGCAAGTTCGTTCCAGTTACTTCTGTACTGCAGACAATCTTTACTGATAGTTTTGATAGCTCATCAGTCTTCCATTTGGAGATGCCATGAGACAATGTAACTTCTGATGGTTCAGAAGGCGAGAACTTTGAAGCTGGCATTGACGCTGTTGACAACACTGAAGCTTCCGATGATGAAGACTTGAGCAGTGATGAGCTTTCAACATTGAGGACAATCCTGTCTGTCCCTCAACCGGACACGCCCATGCATGAGGTTTGCAAGGCAAGTGCATTCATTTTACTATGGTGCTTCTTCTTGTCCTAATGTATTTTCAATGTATGTAGGCTCTTGAGACTGCACAGCAAGCATACAACTTTCTGCAGGTTGAGTTCAAAGCTCTCAGGAAGGACTACCTTACACTCTCTGCTACTGTCCCTGCCCGCAGCTGAAACCACGCACTCAAGAAGAATCCATACTCGACATGAAAATCACTGGCAAAGGGAAGAAGTACACATTGTTCTACCATTTCTGGGTCATTCCCGGCATCTTCCTGACAACACCTCAGCCTGAAATTGACTCACGTAGTCCTACACGTTGGGCATCTCCTGAGGCTAAGGTCAATGGTGCCATGGCAGAATTGTACCAGTGTGTGTCCAAGGACTTACACGCTTCCATGGAAAAATATACGGCATTTGATTCTCTGGTACATGCCTTTGACTTGTTTCTTAGACTGTTCTACAACTAACCTACATGATACTTCTCAGTTTCGCGCTGCAGTTAGCGCTGAGCAGTCAAATATCATGCACACTATCAAAAGCTGCGCAGGTATCATTTTCTCATCACTCAAACTCGACGCTACCCTCTTTTCATCTCAAACGGATGCCAGAAAGCAAGACAACCATGACCTCCTTTGTCTGCTGAAGAAAAATGGCGAGGGAGAATACATTTGGCTGGCACCCATTCTGTTTACAAGACCAGACACCATGGTGGCTGATGAGTTCCTCAAGAATCCTGTGCTAGTCCAAATAAGTACAGGCTCAATTGTAATATGAAAGACTGGTGTGCTGATAATATTCATTCAGATCATTCGTGTTGAGATGTATGGGAAGAAGATACTTTCTGGAAAGACCAAGGGTCAGAAGGCTAGGGGACAGCATTGCAATGCGCAATGTGTCACTGAAGGTTTGATTGCAGGCACTGCTATTACGGTGAGTGAGCACATCGTCTTAAACTGACATTCTTAACTCATAATCTGATTTCAAAGGCACATTTTTTGTTGATGCATGACCCTGAGTTCACAGCGACTGGTGCAGAAACGAAGATCAACTATCAAGCAGACTATGACTTCTACTTGGAGCGCTTGTTCAAGCGCACTGCATGGGCCTGCAGTGTCATAGACTACTTCAATAAGGAGGTTTTTGATTTCACAAGCTCAAGTCTGGATCCAACTCCTGACAATTCTTCTTCCATTGCCTCTTGGACTCAAACTTGGGAAGATGATCTCCTGGATGAACTTGATGCTCCTGCTCAAGTTACTGCTGCACTCACATCCCTCCCTGCTACCTCAGCAGTGGTCAATGTCATCTCCAACTACCACGCTTCCATATCTGTCAACCAAGGTCAATTTGCATCTGCAACTGCGCAGCTGCAGCTGGGTGTCAATTAGTTGACCCTAGACAACACCAATGAGCCGACTGCATTGGCAACTCACAGTGTATCTTCTTGCCGACCTCAAGCTTACACTGCTGCAAGTGAGTTAACTGAGCCAACTGATACACGTGAGCCCGAAACTGAGGCCACCAAGCGTGTTACTCATCATGGTGGCAGCAAGGCAGTTACTAAACCTAAAGGAAGAGGGAGGGGCAAACACTGATGTGATGTTGTTGCTAATATTAATACTTCGTATCATTGACATGCACAGCCCTTAGATCTGTTGCCTTTTGTCATTGGTTTACTTGTGTCCTTAGACCGAGCACTTTGGTCTTACAGTATCCTTATAAGGTACTCAAATAAACAATATATTGAAGTAAGTTTGAATGCATTCAGAGACCTAATAACCAAGTGGTAATTATGCCGGTGAGTACTATGGATTATAATACCAAATAATACTAATGACGAGTGTTTGAATCCCCCCAGGGTACAATTGAAATAAAAGACTTCACTGAAAATAGTAATAGATAATAATAATAGATAATTGTAATAAATAATAGTAGCAACGACCGTTGCAGTGATAGCACGGTCCTTGTCAAATTATTTTTATCTTTTATTATCGTCCCAAACCTTTTAAGACCTTGCAACGCTTACATGATCTTCCCTACGACGGACTCTATTATAAGAACTCATAATGTGAGAACCACAGCTTTTTAAGGCGCCATCTAAGATTATCTCCATCATTTCAAAGCCTTAAAATACATCGTGTGAAAACCGGTCCTTAAAATGTATTACAGTCTTTTCGTTCATTGCATTTAGTGTATCAACATATGCAAGCAACCCTGACTGTAATATCCCATAGAGTATGCGCGTCTCAAAGTTGGCAGTATTATATAAGAGTTTCTGACATCTAATGATGGTGTGGTTGGCACTCTTCCCGATCTCTCTCATATTCCTCCGTTTCTCATGACCTCGACTTCCGCGTGCATCCAAATGTTCACTGTTTGTCGTTGCTGGCGCTATTGGTGTTACTGTAACTGTCGCGTAAGGCAACTATACCTTACGCGATATTTCGTTAAATCACTGCTTTAGATGGTTTTGTCTATACCTCATCATCCTTCTCGTATTGTTCGACGTGTCGCACAATAAGGTAACTATGCTGCGATGGATATACTGGGCGTATGACCAGCTTCCCTGGCTGCATAGACTGCAGCTTACCAAAGGGTGGGGTGAGGGTCTGATCCGGCGTATGAGAAACCTGCGTAGGCAGGAGATTTGTTTGCTTGTTAAAACCGACGGAGTACGTGCACTAAAGCAAAGGATCGAGTCTACTAAAGTAGTTCCTGAAGATCAACAACCTGTTCAACATGATTCTTTATGTCCAGCATAACGAAGAAACATCATGTCTGAAGATAGTGCACTTTCATCACAAAGACATACCTTCAAAGATGGAAGCCAACGCGAAAAGCAAGCATATCTCATATCTCGTCACATTTGTGTCCATGATCCTGACAGTGTGACTTTTAGTTCCGGACGAAGCATTTCCTGAAATCACTGTTGATCTGGTGCACGAACAATGTTCTTGCCTAGTACTTGACATCTGACCTTCGGCAGATGTTCATTGAGGGTCAATGTGATCCAAAAAACCTGACCGCCCTAGCGCATCATTTGAAGATTCCGCGGTTTCTCATGTTCATGAATAGCCCGGGTTCCAATTTTAGGTATCCTGTGGCAGAGTTTGGAACACGCATCATTTGGATTTGAGCATCGTGCGAGCATCGCATCGACCTTAGACTCTTTTGATAGGGTGTCGTCCACTGATATCGAGCACTTTCTTGGATACTTGGGTTTGTCTACCACTGTAGGGGCAGAAATTCTCTGATCTGGACATCAGCACCATGAATATATTTGTGTACAATGTAAAGCACCAGTAACTGTAGAATCAGTCATCATAGTACAACAAAAAGCACTCTTGGCACCACTTCCAAGACATTCTTATGGTCTTTCGAAGCCGGTTTCGATGTTAGGTTGAAAGACCATCCCCGGGAAGGTCTCTCCCAGGTACCACAACAGGCTCCTGCCTTTGAGAGGGTAGAGTGGGTGAGAGAAAAATGACGAGCATCAACTTCTCAACTTTGTCGCTGCGCTGGCAGGGTCACTGCAGGTTCAAATGACGAATGAGAGATCAGGATTCGGGATGAGGCCGAGAGTTTAAGCGAACTTTCTGTGGTTACGAAGAAGAGAATCGTCGATTATGGCTGCTGGCACTGCAGGTTCTGCCGAAATTCTGCCATCCCACAGCAATGATTTCGCCCAATCAATCAAAATCATACACATAAGTACGTGCAGGATATAAAAGCTGATCGTCGTCCTAGAGTGTTCCCCCATCCTCAGAGATATCATTCGAAATCCCCCGCAGAAATTTGTATATTGCCTCGCACAGAAAATGCGTTTATCAATCCCCGCTGTTGTTGTTGCTTTGACAGCATCGATGTGTGTCAATGCGTGTTTGGGGTATAGCAAAACTTGCAAAAGAAGTAGTCAATGTTGCCAGGGCTTGTCTTGTGATCCTATCGTAGTGAGTATGAGCAGATCGCTGTGCAACCAAGATTTAACCACACTGACGACTCACCTGCACACCTTAGAAAGTCTGCGATTGATATTGAACTATTTAGAAAATGGAGCCGGCAGCCTGAGCGGCACGTCGAGACAGTAATTATTTTTTCTGCTTTCGCTTTAGCATTATGGTTGATGGTGCAATATCTAGTTCGGAGCCCATCAGTACAGTTGTATTTGGAGTCTGGGACGAGTTTTCATACTGCTCGAGCGATGTAAATATTTGAATGTAATGCTTGGGAGCCCGTAACTGACGTTGGTGAGGCCGAAATCGCCAAATTCACTGCTGCGACAGCAAGCGAACGACTGCCATTATCGTGTAGTGATAATGCCATCAATATTGACGCAGAAGAGCTGCCCAATGAGTCGCCTCATCAGGCGATAGTGTCATTATAATAATGTGTCAATTTAAAATTAACGATCATTGTAGAAGGTACATGCATCAGGAAATTCACACATTCCTTAACATGCTTAATCAGCTTAACTCACTTATCTCAAAACTTGTTTGCTCTCTCTCACATCATTCACCTGGCATATCTTATATTTTTTGAGTGTGAAATACAATAAAACATGTATATTAATATATCTCAACTTTTTTTTTCTGAATTCATTCACATTGAAATTTTGGACAAGTAGATTCAATTTCACCAAGGCAGTTAAGTGTAAATAAGTCCGCATAAGGGCACGTCAAGGAATGTGTGAATTTCCTGATGTGATATATCCTGACCTTTGACTACAACTGCAAGGGCATGATGTTGTGGTGGACCACATAGTTCAGTCAAGACCGCAAGTAGAAGCGGTATGGCGGACGTGCCAAATTGCAGTACAATGTGTACCAGCCGGCGTATGTAGAAGTGGGCAGGCCGAGGCATAGGGTGGGTACTGGCTGACAGCCCAGGTTGAAGTGGCAGAGTGATCAGCCGGCACATAGATTCGGGTCTGGCCGATGCCTCAGGCCATACTGTCATTCTGATGCATTAGCTTAGGACAAGTAGCAGACATTTGTTGATGCATGAGCCTTGCTAAAGGTGCGATGCATTAGTTCAATCCCAATAGGGAAGTTGATGCCAATCAACTGATGCATCACCTTACCGTGCATTTCCGCCTATTTCCGCACTTACTAGTACTTACTCCTGCCATATTGAGCAGGGTGTGCTGTCGTACCTTGCTTCTGACCGATGTCCCTTGCTTACTAATGCTACAATGGGTGCGCAGCTACTTTGTACCTTGCTTCTGACCAATCCTCCCTTGCTTACTCATACTGCCTGTGGGGTGCCCGGTTACTCAGCTCGACAATTGGTAGGCCTCTCGCCTTTTCGATGTAGGTTCAGGTACATTCAGCATAGAATGGTCTAGATGCCAGTTTCAGATCGTGTGATTGGTCAACGAGAAGGCAAGGGACCGAGAATGATGTCATTTTTGTTACAACCGTACGTACCCCTATTCATTTTCTATTCATTTACCTTGTATATTACGTAACATGACTCTGCCTTATATGCTCAACGCATCTGTACGATACATGCCTTCCCCATTCAGGATACGCATGATATGCATTCTCACGGTTATCTGGTCTGTGCGCACATAGTGGCCTATTTAAGCACAGTGTACTTGTAGTAGATTCCCTACTTTAATCTTACTGGGTTTTACCTGGAATCTCCTTCGCTTAGGTCTCCAACCTAAGTCGTCTTGAATCGTCTCTAAGTCTAAGCACCCCTTAGCCTTAGTCTCTATTCTCGCGGATACCTCCCAGACTTGTCTTTGAGGCTGAATCCTTGATCGTACTCGGAACGCGTTCCTTGTACTTTCACCTTGTCCTCTTCTGGACATTGTAAGAACTCCCAGCAGACCGACTGTGTCTTTTCACTGTCGCTGGTGACGCCACCCCAGTTCGTAACAATTTTCGAGTATTTCATTCACTAAGTCCCAAGCCTTTCAGTCTGTGTAGTCTCTGACTTGAAATTTTGCATGACTCCTGCCTTTCTTTGAGGTCAACGAATATATTATGAGTATTTCATTTGCTAAGTCCCAAGCCTTTCATCTGCGTAGTCTCTGACTTGAAATTTTGCATGTATCCTGCCTTTCTTTGAGGTCAATGAATATATTATGACCACCGGTACATATATGTCAACTACAAGCTACAAGATATAGTATAATACAAGCAAGAAACAACACATCAAATTTTTGTTCAAGATTATCGTGCAGTGCAATGCGTTGGGATGTTGTTACGTGCACATAGTCATGGAACTCATTGCGCAGGAGGCTCGTCTAGATTTGCATCACCTGCACCTTGTTTTCAACTTCCATGGCCAACAGCACCTTCCTGTCAGGTGGCAAGCTTGGACTCGCCATTATTCTCTTCTACCTCATCGCTATGTCCAGATGGGACTGGGGGAAGAAGGGTTTCTCCCAGTGGATTGGGTTTTGGTGAACATGGGTGGTGTTACAGTCGTACGTGCCCCTATTCATTTTCTATTCATTTACCTTGTATATTACGTAACATGACTCTGTCTCATATGCTCAACGCATCTGTACGATACATGCCTTCCTCATTTAGGATACGCATTTACATTCTCACGGTTATCTGGTCTGTGCGCACATAGTGGCTTATTTAAGCACAGTGTACTTGTAGTAGATTCCCTACTTTAATCTTACTGGGTTTTACCTAGAATCTCCTTCGCTTAGGTCTCCAACCTAAGTCGTCTTGAATCGTCTCTAAGTCTAAGCACTCCTTAGCCTTAGTCTCTATTCTCGCGGATACCTCTTAGACTTGTCTTTGAGGCTGAACCCTTGATCGTACTCGGAACGTGTTCCTAGTACTTTCACCTTGTTCTCTTTTGAACATTGTAAGAACTCCCAGTAGACCGTCTGTGTCTTTTCACTGTCGCTGGTGACGCCACCCCAGTTCGTAACAAAAGATTAAAGTCCATTTTTGATCGTTGACTATCCAGTCTTCGACCCTGAACCCTGATCGCTCAGATCAGCAGACTAGCGTACGCGTACGCTGAGCAGATTGTCAAGAGAAGCCCTCTGACAGAAGAAAGCCCTGACGGACAGCAAGACAGCGCGTGTAGGCACCGAGAAAGTATAACTCATCAGAAGAATGATCAACCATGTCGTCAACCAAAGATTTCGAATACAAGATCGGTCAACCGACTGGCTTTGATGGAGATCGTGATAACTCTCGCGAGTTTATCCAGTCGTGCAACTTACACTTTGACATCAATGAAAAGCTTTACACCACTGACAAGCAGAAGATCATCTACATAACATCCTTCATGACCGAAAAGAACGCCAAGTCATGGAAAGAACAATTCCTTGAACACGCCCAATCTACCGACACATCGGGACAAAAAGTTGGTTATGGGACGATGGTGGATTTTATGAAGAGCTTCAAAGAAGCATTCGAACCAGTGGATACCAAAATGACCGCGCTTACACGCCTTAGAGATCTCAAACAAGGAACCGGAGATCTCCATACCTACGTCGCTGATTTCGAGGCACTTGCAGCCAAGGCTCAAATCACCGACAACGCAACGAAGATTCAGTTCTTCCAAGACGGTCTTAATTGGGGTATCCTCACAAAGCTTCTCAATACGGGAGATGTCTCTGAAATATTTCGAGACGTTGTGCTGCAATGCGTTGCTATTGACAACGCCCATCATCGGCTTAACGCCATGAGGACACATCATATCCCACAACAGAAGAAGAAAATCTACGGGAATGCACGGTATATTCCGAACCGTGATTCCAACGCAATGGTCGTAGATCAAATCTCCGATATGGAGAGATCCGAATGCATGAAGAAAGGCCAATGTTTCGGATGCAGAAAGACTGGACACCGCATCCATAATTGTCCTGACAGAAAGAAGAAGACTCCGCTCCGACAAACCGAAGTTAGCGGAGAAGAAGAAGATGAAGAAACCGTGAGACGGATTGTTGAGGATTTTTGACGTGGAGAAACAAAGACTCGACGTATGTTTCTCCCCATGTATTACAAAGACTTGTACGCGCTTCAGGTGAAAGAAAGGAGCTCCGTGTCCCTATTACCCTCCACTTGCGTACCCATTTGAAATCCGTCGACACCACTGCTGTTATCGATTCCGGAGCAGCGGGAACATTCATCTCCGAAGAGTTTGTGAAACTCCATCAAATCACACGACGTAAACTCAAAGAACCATTTCGAGTTACTATGGCAGATGGGACTCTTATCAAAGGAGGACCGATCACGCACTATTGTCTTCTCGTGGTCAAAATTGATGATCGAACCATGTATGGAAAATTCAACATCACCAAACTAGGAAGAAGAGATCAAATTCTCCTTGGAATCCCATGGTTACGAGCAATGAACCCAATTATAGATTGGGCTGCTGAAACACTTATTCTTTCGCGAACAGAGAAATCAGATGAAATCGAAATCGATATAGATGAAGATCGAAAGAAGAACGGGTTGCCCCAATTTTTCAACCATCATGCTAGATGGCAGCATTCCCGTCTACTGAAACCCTTCATCGTCTCTCCTGTTGATGCTCATGAGGACTCGGAGCCAGAAGTACGAATGCCAAGTACTGCAGAACCCATCCCTCGTGTACAATTGCCACGAGCAGTATCACCAATTCCCCGTGCAGAGAAGCGCAAGAATGAATCCGAACCTGAGCATCGGATCGGACAAGAACCTATTGAGCAGCGGCCAATAGAAGAACAGAAACATGGAAAGAGGAAAACAGAAGAAGAACTCCCAGGGCGAAACACCAATGTGCCGAAATTATCCAAGTTCTTCGTTCCCCCGAAAACTCTTTCAGCTTCAATAGAAGAAATCCCCGATAAAGAAGAACCCGTGCCCTCGTTGATCCCAACTGAGGATGATGACCAATTCGACACCATGAACGACGTCTGGCATGCGCCAGAAGTACGCGAAATTTCCTCGTATGAGCTAGGAGATGGAGAATTTCTTGTGGAATACGATACCAATGGGATTAGCATGAGGATCATAGAAGAAGTATCCATGGATACACCCTTGACACGTGATGGAACTTCTCAACTCGAACAATCCTCCAACTACTCCACAATTCCACTCCCTCCTCCGAAATATAGTAACAAAGCTCAAGAATTCGCCACAGATGAGAAGGAAAAGAAAAAGAAATCCTTCGAAGAATTGGTCCCAGATTATTTGCACGACTTTGCAGACGTCTTTGCTAAAGACGGACTGAACAAACTACCCCCGAACGCCCTGGTATCGATCATCGGATCGACACCAAACCCGGTTTTATTCCTCGAACGTCTAAGGTTTACCCGCTATCAGAAAAAGAACGCGCTGCTGTCAAAACATTTATCGATGAAAATGTTGCGAAAGGTTTTATCTCGGAATCGAAGTCACCTCAAGCTAGTGGCTTCTTCTTCGTGGGAAAGAAAAGTGGAGAACTGCGTCCCTGTCAAGATTATCGCTACATCAATGATTGGACAGTCAAGAACGCATATCCGCTTCCACTACCTATTTCCCTTGTCGCACGTCTTCATAACGCACAGTTCTTTACGAAAATGGATATTCGGTCTGGATACAACAACATTCGCATCCATCCTGATGACAGGTGGAAAGCTGCTTTTACCACGGAATTTGGCCTCTTTGAACCGAACGTCATGTTCTTTGGCCTTTGCAACTCCCCAGCAACTTTTCAAGCATATATGAATCGCACCTTTCAACAAGAAATCAATGAAGGATGGATGGTTATCTATATGGACGATATCCTGATTTTCTCTACGACAATGGCAGAACACCGTGACCGGACTAGACGAGTTTTGATGAAAATACGAAAAGAACATCTGTTCTTGAAACCGGAGAAATGCACCTTCGATGCAGAAGAAGTGGAATACCTCGGAATGATAATTCGCCCCGGACAAGTTGCTATGGACGCCGCCAAGACCAAGGGAATCTCCGAGTGGCCAATCCTGAAATCTGTAAAAGATGTTCGGTCATTCCTCGGTTTCTGCAACTTCTACCGCACGTTCATCTCCCATTATTCTGACATCGCCAGACCCCTTATCGACTTGACGAAGAAAGATAAGGCCTTTGAATGGTCAACCGAATGTATGGACACCTTCGAAGAATTGAAACGACGCTTTACTTCCCAACCGGTACTCCGTAACCCTGATCCCTCTCGACAATTTGCTCTTGCTACCGACGCTTCGCTTGTAGCAACTGGCGGAGTTCTCTTACAGACTGATGAAAATGGTGTTTATCACCCATGTGCATATCTTTCACAGTCTCTGAACCCCGCAGAACGCAATTACCAAATCTTTGATCGGGAACTCCTCGCCGTGATCCGGGCATTGAACGAATGGCGTCATTATCTCGAAGGAAACCCACACCCCGTCCTGGTATTCACCGACCATAAGAACCTTCTGTACTTTAGAAGTGCACAGAAGCTCACCCGTCGCCAAGCACGTTGGCAATTAATTTTGTCTATTTATGACATCGAACTGCATCACGTTGCAGGTACTAAGTTAGCAGTACCCGATGCACTATCCCGCCGGCCTGATTATGACTCTGGCAAAGACGATAACGAGGACCAGACCCTCCTCCCTGACGCTCTATTCGTTCGTCTTATTGATACCGACTTGCAGGATGTACTATCATCCTCCGACCCCCTCGACGACCCTGTCTTCAAGACGGCATCTGATGCCCTTGATGGCGTGTGCCTTCCCCCTATGAAGTCGGCACTTTCTGACTGGAAGATTGAGGAGAACGTCCTCTATTTTAAGAACCGCGCCTATATCCCACCGGCGCATCGCTCCGATATCCTGCGACGATATCATGATCATCCTACTGCGGGTCACCCAGGCAGATTCAAAACTGAAGAACTCGTAAAACGGGAAGCCTGGTGGCCTGCAATGGGCTCTTATATTCGGAAATACGTTGAGGGTTGCGCCCTTTGCCAACAAATGAAAGCGGATACTCATCCTGTCTGACCCCCGCTCACGCCTATTCCCTCGTCGGCTGTTCGCCCGTTCTCCCAGGTCTCCGTTGACCTCATCACTGACCTCCCTGTCTCTGGGGGCTTTGATAGCATCATGGTCGTGGTAGACCATGGCCTTATGAAGGGGGTAATTATTATCCCTTGTTTGAAAAATATCACCTCAGAAGGCGTTGCTAAGCTATTTTTGAAACACGTATACCGACGATTTGGACTTCACGACAAAGTTATCTCGGATCGAGGACCGCAATTCCTATCTCGCTTCTCAAAGGAACTTGCCCGACTTCTCGACTATGTCATGCTCCATCCACGGCTTACCACCCACAGACTGATGGTCAAACTGAAAGACTAAATCAAGAACTTGAAACATACCTCCGCATTTATTGCCGTAACAACCCTGAAGATTGGGTAGAACACCTACCAATCGCCGAATTCGTCCACAACCACCGAAAACACGATGCAAGAAATGCATCACCCTTCTATTTAATGATGGGATATGAACCACGCGCTATCCCTCATCTGATCCCTGATTCATCTGTCCCACAGCAGAAGATCGAGTACGATCTCTGCAGAAGATAAGAGAAGAAGCAATCGCCTGTCACAATATTGCCATGCAGACGATGGCCGAACGATCCTGAGGAGATAAGTACACCCCATGGAAGATTGGAGATAAGGTTTGGCTATCCGCCGCTAATCTTAGACTTAAACTCCCATCGAGGAAATTAGCACCGAAACGATATGGACCTTTCCCGATCATCGATGTCTTATCACCCATCACGTTCACACTCAAACTCCTCCAGTGGAAATCACCCACTTCCGCTTGTCTTATCATCCTATAGCGAAACAGACGTACACGGGCCGAACTTCGCCGAACCACCACCTGACATCATCGAAGAAGAAGAAGAATATGAAGTGGAAGCAATCCTTTCTCACAAAGGAATCGGCAATCGCCGACGCTATCTTGTTTCTTGGAAAGGATATTCATCAGGAGATAACGAATGGCTCCCAGAAAAGAACTTGGAGAACTCCGCTCGAATCCTGAATGCTTATAAGAAGCAACACGCCCTCTGATTATCCTTCAGTCAAATCAACTCGTGTCAAACACCTGATTAACTACCTTTCGAAATGTCTTTCCCCACTGCCTACATCACACCCGTTGTTGCTGCCACCAATGACTCCGACTCTGAAACTGAACGATACGGAACCCTCACCGCTGAAATTGATAACTCCTCTTACATCGAAGCCGCCATTCTCTGCGAGGGACATGCCCTCGAAATCGAAAGAATCCTCACTGAAAGAGGCGCCTTCCCTGCCCTCCTCATCGTCAACATTATTCGTACTGCAGCCCTCATTGAAGCCACTACCAAAGAAACAACGGAAATTACTCTCCGTCACCGCTTCATTCATCTTCAAAAACGCATTCGTGCTTACGCTATGTTGCTGCTTCCCGATTCCTTTAAGAATGATGTTGAAGAAGCTATTCACATCATTGCCGAACGTCGAGCAGGTGTTGCTCGACCTCCCTCTCCGCAGGAAGATACGCCACTTCCTATCCCAGCACCCTCTTCTTCATGCGCTTATTCTAGTCTTGATGCCTTTACTGGCTTATACACTGCTGTCCAAGAAATCGGACAACTTACAAACAAAGTCGTCGAAACCATTCAACAGTCAGTCACGAAACAAGAGCAGCTAGAAACCTAGTGGAGGAAGCTATTACCGATCTACAGCAGACGCAAAATGATCTTGCCTCCCCACGAACCCCATCTCCAATTCAACGACCAACCTCACCGTCCCCTATTACAGTCTCTTATGACCACCCCGCATGGCTGTATGAACCATGCACAGAAGACCAGTTTGAAGCCGCCAAACTGCTAGGTATCTCTGCCACTGAATTGGTAACACTAGGTCCTCGACTCCGCGACCTTCACATACATCCTCCTATGTCTATCCCATCGTCATTCGGTCCTATGGATCCCGTTTCACCGGTCTTAGTAAAAGACTTCGGCATTACTTCTCCCTCTTCATCCACTGAACTCCTTGCGCTGCCGAACGAGACGTTACTCCGGATCTCCCCATGTCAGCATACACGTTGTCTACCGCTCAGCAAGCGCAACTTAAGCGGGCTAACACCCTTGCCTTAAAACGAATGACAAAGAAAAAGGGAAAGAAGCGCGCCAGATCCACTAGTCCCACGCCTATCATTACCCCATCTCCTTTACGCAAAGTCTCTTCTAACCCTGACGAGAACATGAAATGCCGCGTCTGTGGATTACTAGGACATCGTCAAAAGAACTGTGCGAAATATCAGTGCAAGGTTTGCAGATATTGGTCGCCCACTCATTTATCCCTCTACTGCCCTAACCGAGTTGGGCCTCCTCCCTTCGAGTTAACTTGGAAAGATGAGGGATTTTACGACGCACTTCGTGCTTGGGAAAAGCAACTTGACGACGAACGTATTCAAGCAGAGAAAAGAAGGGATTCTAAACGACGCGCTGGGTTGGAGGAAGCTAAGTACATGATGAGTGGATCTGTTGCTGACGAGGACTACGAATGGAGCGACGATCCCGTCTACTATGCGAACCAAAGTGATTGAAAGTCGGTGACTTTCAGAGTAAAACGGGGGTAATGTTACAGTCGTACGTGCCCCTATTCATTTTCTATTCATTTACCTTGTATATTACGTAACATGACTCTGTCTCATATGCTCAACGCATCTGTACGATACATGCCTTCCTCATTTAGGATACGCATTTACATTCTCACGGTTATCTAGTCTGTGTGCACATAGTGGCTTATTTAAGCACAGTGTACTTGTAGTAGATTCCCTACTTTAATCTTACTGGGTTTTACCTAGAATCTCCTTCGCTTAGGTCTCCAACCTAAGTCGTCTTGAATCATCTCTAAGTCTAAGCACTCCTTAGCCTTAGTCTCTATTCTCGCGGATACCTCTTAGACTTGTCTTTGAGGCTGAACCCTTGATCGTACTCGGAACGTGTTCCTAGTACTTTCACCTTGTTCTCTTTTGAACATTGTAAGAACTCCCAGTAGACCGTCTGTGTCTTTTCACTGTCGCTGGTGACGCCACCCCAGTTCGTAACAGGTGGTCCAGTTCAACTGGTAGTTGGGAAGGTGTATTAGAGGTATCGAGGTAATGTGCATTAAAGCCACTGTCAAGGGCACTGATGTCAAAGTTGAGATCATTGATCCCAGAGAGGAACGCCTGCAAATCAAATGCTGAAAAATCAATGTCACCTGTGACAATGGGGTCTGGTGTAATGAACATATTGGCGCTGGCCTTAAAACCCTATCTTTTGGCGCACATCTCATGTCTATAGAAATCTCCACCAGTCCAAAGGCCGCCTTACTCCTTTAGCATTGCTGGCAGTATCTCACACTTACTGCACACCGTACCGACTGCCACACTACATTCCATGTACTGATGTCCTCCCATGTCCTTGCTGCATCCGCATAGCTCCATTTGGTGCATTGTTTGTTTTATGTTTGTTATCACTGATTCCACAGCAAGTCTTATTACATGTCGCCTCATGCTGCAGCCGCCTCGCACTATGTTTACATATGGCAGTTACTATATTTGAGCACTACTGATCTCGCCTAGAGCATTCCAGATACATACAATTTAGGATATAAGCACTGCATACCCCGCACGATACAGTACCTGATTTTACCCCATTGCATGTACTATACAGTGGCTCAAAAAGGTGTCCGAATGTTTGTGGAAAGTTGTGTAATTGCTTCACTGTGAGTCAAAGTGTGGGAATGTGACCAAGCTATAGTGATGTGTCAGGAAGCCCTGCTTCTTAGCTTTGTTAACGTTCCCTATGGCGTGAAAATCCACTCGCACCGTGCGAATATATGGTCATTTTAATGTGATGACTCATTCAGACACTTTTTTGACTTTCAGTTTGACCAACACAATCTCTATAATTCTGATACTTTGTGTGACCTCCTTTTGCTCTAATCACTTATGCCACTCTTCTAAACATATTATCTATCCATTTCTGATATTCCTCCTTAGCTATCTTGCTCCACCCTGCTGCAACTCTGTCCTATAGCTGAAATAGCCTCTGTGGTGAATTTTAATAGGCTGTAAGCAATTTCTTGAGTAATTGCCAGAGATATTTAATAGATTTGAGGTCTTGGGACTATTCTGACCATTATAGAACACTAATATTGTGAGTTTAAAACCATTTCATAGCTAACTTGAAAGCTCACTGTATATTACAAAAAATATCTTATTCATTATATTCTGACTGGGCAGGTCATTGATGCTACTAAGTCTATCAAAATCATTGATGCCATCATCTCCACTACTCTCTCAGCTCAGACAGTCAGTAATACACTCAAGGTGTCCAATCTTAAAGCTGTAATGCAGAATAAAACTCTCTTCTATCTCCAACTCATATAAAGACAAGATATACTTTTGCTTTAAAGCATCAGACTGGACTGTTAAGTACTGGAAATTGGTTATCTTGTCAGATGAGACCAAAATACATAGTAAGGGGTCATAAAGCCTGAAAATTTTGTGAAAAAAGGCAGGAGATCTACTGGAAGCAAAAGAAGTTAAACAAAGACTTATGTTTGGAGGATGAAACTTGATGGTATGAGGCCACATAGGACAAATATTTTCTGTGAAATGGAGAGGATGATAAATACAGAGTGTTTCATTTCAATTTTAGATAGATGTTTGCTAAGAAGCATATAGGAGTCATGGATTAATAGAGAAGACACTTCCTTTCAATGAGATAATGACTTTAAGCACACCTTTAAGTTGGCCACCAATTACTTGAAGGCCACAATGTTAGTATTATATACTGACCAGTGCAGTCCCAAGACCTCAAATCTATTAAATATCTCTGGCAATTACTCAAGAAATTGCTTACAGCCTATTAAAATTCACCACATAGGCTATTTCAGCTATAGGACAGAGTTGCAGCAGGGTGGAGCAAGATAGCTAAGGAGGAATATCAGAAATGGATAGATAATATGTTTAGAAGAGTGGCATAAGTGATTAGAGCAAAAGGAGGTCACACAAAGTATCAGAATTATAGAGATTGTGTTGGTCAAACTGAAAGTCAAAAAAGTGTCTGAATGAGTCATCACATTAAAATAACCATATATTCGCACGGTGCAAGTGGATTTCCACGCCATAGGGAACATTAACAAATCTGAGAAGCAGGGCTTCCTGACACATCACTATAGCTTGGTCATATTCCCACACTCTGACTCACAGTGAAGCAATTACACAAATTTCCACAAACATTCAGACACTTTTTTGAGCCACTGTAGGTCAGGATTATTGTCTAGCTCTGGATTTACCCAGCAGTGGACTTAGTCTTTAAAGTTTCCTTACCGCTCGTTAATCGATTATGCTCGTTCACTGTTACCACTGGCATACTGCTGGACTCTTGATTGCTATTTTGGCTGAACTTCTCATGCACCGCTACTTTACCGCTGAAAGTACCGTGGACTTCTTTACTGTTTCTTTGCACCACTCGCAACTTTAACTGCTGATATTGTTGCTCATCACCGCTCGCTTGACGCTACTGTTACTGACTTTGTTTCAATGATGCTAGTACCACTACTTACTACGCTAGTTCCGGCAGCATTACCGCTGACTGCAGCAACTTACCGCTGACTACGACACTACCTTAGCTCACTGGTTTGACTTGGATTTAACTATACTAACAGGCATCCCCCTTTAGGGTCGAACACTCTTGTTTCACAAGTGAAGCAGACTAGATGGAGCGCAAGACCACACATACTAACTTAGGAGGTAGTTTATCTACAGCCCAGGTTAGGTTGCATCTTTACACCAGACCGTCAGGTGTGAAACCAAAACTTGAAGATGCATGCCCACTGGTATCAACAAGAGCGGTTGATGCATCACTGAGTGAGTCCTATTCAACTCAATATGAGATATTATGACTTGGAGACACACTAACTGCACTGCTTACTATATTTCCGATGTTGTCGTCACAAGACTGATGAAGATCACCACAACTACTACTAGTGACAGCCATTCAATAGAGGCCATCAAAGTTCTTCCTGCTCTTTCCCCACTCCTTATCTGAGTCAGAACCATCTGAGTCCCACTCAATGAGGGATTCATCTTCGTCAGACTCTGCCTCCTGTGGTAATGTGGACTCAAATGCTAGTTGAAGGTAAGTAAGCATCATATTGCAATTCTTGTACCTTAAAACTTACCAATAGTGTCTTTGACAAATTGTAGGAAGGAGTTCTGCACGGTGTAGCGAACAAAGTCACGCTGACCATGAAAGTGCCGTTTTACACAAGTGTCTCATTACTGTCTACAGCAGCTACTGAGAAACCCCCTATAGCAAGCATTACCCCTTTTCACTTTGCCGGTACTGTTTTCGCTCCGTGGATCCTTACCCCTTACCGAATCTCGCTACTGATGTCCTCCTGTCCATTCCATTTCCATCTAAGATCCATTGGTGCATAGCATATTCATTTCCGCCATTACTAAAGCTATGGCAAGACTTACCTTACCTTCCATGACACCGCTTGCTCGCTGCATGCCTCTTAGCTAAATATCTCTATCTCGCTACCGTTCTTGCTATGTATTCTGGCCATTCACGGTACATGTTAAAAAGGACTCTTCGCACATTCCGGTGTAAAGATACAACCTAGCTTGGGCTGTAGATAAACCACTGCCTAAACTAGTATGTTAGTCTTGCGCTCCGTCTAGTCTGCTTCACTTGTAAGAACAAGAGCGTTCGACCCTAAAGGGGGATGCCTATTTAGTATGGTCAAGTTCTTGTCTAACTTATGTGCGAAGGAAGCATTGTGGTTAGTGGTAAGTTACTGCAGTCAGCGATGATACCGCCGGAACTAGCGTCATGCGCTGCGGTGCTACCGTCGTCGAGATAAGGTCAGTAACAGTTGCGTCTAGCGAGTGATGTCGAGCGGTGGTCTCAGCGGTAGCGGTAAGGTTGCGAGCGGTGCAAAGAAACAGTAAAGAAGTCCGCGGTACTTTCAGTGGTAAAGTAGTGGAGCATGAGAAGTTCAGTCAAAAGTAACAATCAAAAGTCCAGCGGTATGCCGGCGGTAATGGAGAATGAGTGTGATGTATTAACGAGCGATAAGGGAACTTTAAAGACTATGTCCACTACTGGGTTGATCCAGAGCTAGACAATAATCCTGACCTATAGTATGTGCAATGGTGTAAAATCAGGTACTGTATCGTGTGGGGTATGCAGTGCTTATATCCTAATTTGTATGTACTCAGAATACTCTAGGTGAGATCAGTAGCGCTGGAGTGTAGTAACCGCCATAAGTATACATAGTGCGAGGCGCTGCGGCACGAGGCAACATGTAATAAGGCTTGCCGTGGAATCAGTGATAATGAACAGGAAACAAACTATGCACCAAATGGAGCTATGCAGACGCGGCAAGGACATGGAAGGACATTGGTTTGTGGAATGTGGTGTGGCAGTTGGTATGGTGTGCGGTAAGCGTGGGATGCTGCCGGTACTGCTAAACAGGGTAAGACGGCCATGGACAAGTGGTAACTCCTGTAGACGTGAGACGAGTGTCAAAATATGGGGTTTTAAGCCCAGCGCCAATATGTTCGTTACACCGGTACTTTTACTTTTCCCTCTATGGTACACATGGTACTTAGGAATTGTCACCACTACTGTCTCTAATGGAATAAAGTCTTTCACCGAAGTCACTGTCTCTTAAGAATTGTTTTACTGCTGCACGCACCACCGCTCGTTACTGCTTTCCTGCACTTCACCGCTTGTTTTACCACCAGTTTCCCACGCCTTACCGCAGTTTTACCGCACGCACCACCGCAGTTTTACCACATACACTGCCACAGTTTTACCACTTTCGCTACTGCTTGTCTACCGCTTTCCCACGCTTACCGCTAGTATTACCGCTAGTTTCCCACGGACCGGAGGTCACTGCTAGCATCTCACTACCTCCGACGGCATTCTCACACCACAGGTTGGGCATTATTAGACTATACTAACTTAGCATTCCCTTTAGGGTCAAACGTTCTTGCCTTGCAAGAGTAGCAGACTAGGTAGAGCGCAAGACTCGCATACTAGCTTAGGCTGTGGTTTATCCTGCGGTGGTGCGTGCGGTAAAACTGCGGTAAGGCGTGGGAAACTGGTGGTAAAACAAGCGGTGAAGTGCAGGAAAGCAGTAACGAGCAGTGGTGCGTGCAGCAGTAAAACAATTCTTAAGAGACAGTGACTTTGGTGAAAGACTTTATTCCATTAGAGACAGTAGTGGTGACAATTCCTAAGTACCATGTGTACCATAGAGGGAAAAGTAAAAGTACCATGTGTACCATAGAGGGAAAAGTAAAAGTACCGGTGTAACGAACATATTGGCGCTGGGCTTAAAACCCCATATTTTGACACTCGTCTCACGTCTACAGGAGTTACCACTTGTCCATGGCCGTCTTACCCTGTTTAGCAGTACCGGCAGCATCCCACGCTTACCGCACACCATACCAACTGCCACACCACATTCCACAAACCAATGTCCTTCCATGTCCTTGCCGCGTCTGCATAGCTCCATTTGGTGCATAGTTTGTTTCCTGTTCATTATCACTGATTCCACGGCAAGCCTTATTACATGTTGCCTCGTGCCGCAGCGCCTCGCACTATGTATACTTATGGCGGTTACTACACTCCAGCGCTACTGATCTCACCTAGAGTATTCTGAGTACATACAAATTAGGATATAAGCACTGCATACCCCACACGATACAGTACCTGATTTTACACCATTGCACATACTATAGGTCAGGATTATTGTCTAGCTCTGGATCAACCCAGTAGTGGACATAGTCTTTAAAGTTCCCTTATCGCTCGTTAATACATCACACTCATTCTCCATTACCGCCGGCATACCGCTGGACTTTTGATTGTTACTTTTGACTGAACTTCTCATGCTCCACTACTTTACCACTGAAAGTACCGCGGACTTCTTTACTGTTTCTTTGCACCGCTCGCAACCTTACCGCTACCGCTGAGACCACCGCTCGACATCACTCGCTAGACGCAACTGTTACTGACCTTATCTCGACGACGGTAGCACCGCAGCGCATGACGCTAGTTCCGGCGGTATCATCGCTGACTGCAGTAACTTACCACTAACCACAATGCTTCCTTCGCACATAAGTTAGACAAGAACTTGACCATACTAAATAGGCATCCCCCTTTAGGGTCGAACGCTCTTGTTCTTACAAGTGAAGCAGACTAGACGGAGCGCAAGACTAACATACTAGTTTAGGCAGTGGTTTATCTACAGCCCAAGCTAGGTTGTATCTTTACACTGAGCTCGTGAATAGCCCTGGGAAATTCAATTAGATATTGACATGTGGTACTGAAAGGTACATACTTGATTTTTGACATGTCGTCCACTTTTGTTGGCTTCCCTAACTTTAGGCATTAGTGCTGGTTTGCATACCTCGCCTTCAACTTTTGGTATTTTTCTGTTGATCTTTGCTTTGACATCTTCACTTTCATCTGGGTACATTGTCATATACCGTACATTCAGGTCTAGATCAAATCCAATCCATGGACATCCAGACACCCAACCTACACATATCTGATCCACCCATCCAATCCAGTTCACATATCCGATCCACCCATCCACTCCAATCCATATCCATCCGTGTCCATATCCGATCTGTGTCCATATCCGATCTGTGTCCATATCCGATCTGTGTCCATATCCGATCTGTGTCCATATCAGATCCGAGTTCATATCCGAACTATTCCTGCGCACCTGCGCATTACCCCTTTTAGAATATACCTGTGTCTCCGGCTTCTGGGTATCTCTGTGCTTCCGGTTCTCGGTGATCTCTGCCTCCGTCTTGATAAGTATTTCGTACAAGCTTCATTTCCGAGTTCATAGCCTTATGTCCCGCTGTACTTACTAATGTGTTTCCGTATGCTTCAGACATAGCCTCGGACTATCCATACTTACCCTCCGGCATGCTCCTACAGTATATAAACTTGTAGTACAACTCCTGCAGACCTTAGTCTGATTCATTGTTCCTACTTCTGTATATTCCTTTGATTACTCTGTATCCTGTTATCATGTCTATATAACTCCGTCTCCGTTCTTGCACTTGGGCTCTGGCCCTTGTAAGCGTCCGACTCAGGCCTATGGGATCACTCCCTAGGCCGGAGCTTTGATCCTATGTCCTATAATCTTTTCGGACTTTGTCCATCTCCGTCTATCATCTGTTTCACCTCTGACTCTACCTTTGGTAGTCTTATACTGTCTGTTTCTATTCCGGACCTTGTCTGGAGTAGTCTATACTATCTCTACACCATATCCGGACCTACTACTCTCTAGTAGCCAACACTTCCTCTAAGATCCACAGAGCTATGCTCATCTGATCATCCGATCATCTGCTCCTCCGCTCCTCCGCTCCTCTGCTCCTCTGCTCCTCTGCTCCTCTGCTCCTCTGCTCCTCTGCTCCTCTGCTCCTCTGCTCCTCTGCTCCTCTGCTCCTCTGAGCTCCGGACCTTCGGACCCCTAGTCCTCCGGATCCATCCTATCCTATCCTCTGACATCTATGGATCATCTTTCCCTCCGGAGCTCTGCTCCTATCCTGCCCTGGACTTTGTCCAGCGGTCCATCCTTCATCTGTTCTACTTGGAGCTTGTTCCAGTAGTTTACCATTACTCCCTACCTTCTGGAAATAGTTCCGGCGCATTCCTGCGCTCATCCGGAAGTCCATCGGAGCTCTGTTGAGCTATCCTGCCTTAGAGTTCGTCCGGACCCTCCATCCGGACTTCAACCAGAACTCTCCCTTGGACTTCATCCAAAGTTAAGGGCACATACTGGGGTAAGGGGCACAGCGTACGAGCTGAGGCCAAGCCCCTTTGACTTACAACCCTCTGGTACAACCCCATGTAAGACCAGGACTTCTTACTAATCTCTGGTTTTGCATGGTCGTAACATACATACAATGTGTCATCTCTCGGCATTTGTTGAGCTTTGGGCCTCTATCGTTAATGCACTCCTTCTGAATTGCATCGTCTGCAGTGTGCTTGACCTTTTTCTCATAGTACATGTTGGAGTATACATCCAATTTTGCGGTGCACACGTTCCTTTGAGATCGACACCCCCAGCCAGCACAGCATCGAATTTCAACACCCCTCTTGCACCAGCCCAGTGATGTAGGCATGCAGGATTAATCTTCCATCTAAACCAGGTGGCGAGTTGCTATCAGAATCTTGTGAGTTTTGGCTTCATGACCATATCTCTGACTTACCTCACACCAAGCATCTAAGCCCAATGCTATGACACGCTCTTCCTCAGCCGTGTAAATATGGTCAGCTGGAAATCTGGAAACATGGCCTTGTGCTCTGGCCAGCATTGGAACATTCTATACCAATGCACTTCAAAAAATCTTTATAATTCTTGTTGGCAGCAAGAACACAGAATTCTGGTAAGTGACTCATGAGGAATTCCTTCTGCTCAGGTGTAGCCCATTTCTTCTGTGGCATCTGTCAAATACAACACAGCTGATATCAGCACACAGCGATTAAAAAGTATCTACATGCACATTAACTTGTAGCGGGGGGCTAAAATATTGGGTAGGGAAGCAAAATTATTTGTTCTGATGTCTTGAGTTCCTCCTCTTCATGTGCATGGGCCGAGTCGCAGTTTTTGGCAATTGAGATATATATTTCAATTTGATAATTCTAATGTGTTACGAACTGGGGTGGCGTCACCAGCGACAGTGAAAAGACACAGATGGTCTGCTGGGAAGTTCTACAATGTCCAGAAGAGGACAAGGTGAAAGTACAAGGAACGCGTTCCGAGTACTATCAAGGGTTCGGCCTCAAAGACAAGTTCTAAGAGGTTTCTTGACGAGAATAGAGACTAAGGCTAAGGAGTGCTTAGACTTAGAGACGATTCAAGATGACTTAGGTTGGAGACCTAAGTGAAGGACATTCCAGGTAAAACCCAGTAAGATTAAAGTAAAGTATACAAGTGTAGTACAACATGCTTAAATAAGCCAATATGTGCGCACGGACCAAAAGAGACATGAGAGTGTATGTGCATATCCAAAGAAGGAAGGCAACTATAGTACAGATGCGTTGAGCATATAAGTCAGAGTCATGTTACGTAATATACAAAGTAAAGGAGATAAGAAAATGAATAGGGGTACATACGACTGTAACATTACCCCCTTTTTACATGTAAAGTCACCGACTTTACACGTCCTGATTAGCATAATAGACGGGATTGTCACTATACTCGTAGTCTTCATCAAGGAATGATCCACTCCTCATATACTCAGCTTCTTCTGCACCAGTGCGTCGTTTAGAATCCCGTCTCTCTGCTGCTCAAATTCGTTCATCTCAAGCTGTTGTTCCCAAGAACGAAGTGTGTCATAGAACCCGTCATTCCAGGTTAAAGTGAACGGAGGGGTTCCGACTCGTTGAGGACAGTAGATGGATAAGTGGGTGGGCAACCAATATCGACAGACCCCGCACTGGTACTCTGCGCAATTCTTCTGACGATGACCAAGTAGTCCACAGATGCGACATTTCATGTTCTCATCAGGGTTGGAGTGTGCTTTTCAAAGTGGAGTTGGGGGCGACCATGCGGCGGTGGGGACTCATAGAATGTGTGCGTTTCTTTCCTCGTTTACGAGTAATGCATCTAAGGGCACGCTCATTGCTAGAGCGGATGTCATCGATTTGATGATCATCGATGGTGTAAATGGAGGGTGCTGGCGTTACGACGGCTGCAGCAATTAACTTGTCTGGGTCTGAAGACGTGGTAGGCCCTAGAGCTTCTACAAGGACGGGGATAGTAGAGTTGATATTGGGAGGAACGATCATAGGGGGATGGATGTGGAGGTTTTTTAGTAGTTGACCGAGTGCGTTAACGTCGACGGACTCGTCATCTACTTCTTTTATCACACGATTCCTGAGCACGATAATCTCAGCAAGCTCGTGGTGTAGTGCATTATTTATGACCGCTTTTTCGTGCGTGGCATGGCATTCGGTGAATAGATGAGGAGGTTCTGTGTCCTCATCGAGTAAGACAGTAGCATTGATTGGCGATGGCGTAGGTTGCGTTACATAATGGTGGATGGCATCAATTAAGCGAGCTACCAGTCCTCTTGCTTCTTTAGAGTCGACTGTTGCCCCTTCAAGCTCCCCAATGATGGCATCTGCTGTGTTATTGGCTTCCTGAACAGCAGCGAGTAAGCCAGTAAGGGCAGCGATATTAGAATGAGTGCCCGAATCACAGGTGGAAGGAGCAGGAATTGGGAGTGGATCTCTTTGCGGAGAGGGAGGTCTCGCCATGCCTGCTCGATGCTTGGCCACGATGTGAATAGCCATCTCAACATCAGCCTTAAAAGAATTGGGAAGGAGAAGCAGCCCGTAAGAGCGAATATGTTTCTGGCAGTGTAAGATTTGTTGACAGATAGCGTCATTTTGAATGTTGTGGCATATGGTTTTGATGAGGGCGGCTGTGCGAATGATGTTGGTGAGGAGGATAGTGACGAACGCATCCTTGCTGGTAAGGATCTTTTCAATCTCGGTGTTACAATCGTACGTGCCCCTATTCATTTCCTCTTTGTTTCCTTACTTGTATATTATGTCACATGACTCTGACTCATATGCTCAACGCATCTGTACAACACATGCCTTCCTTATTAGGATACGCAGTTACATTCTCACGGTTACTTGGTCTGTGCGCACATATTGGCCTATTTAAGCACAGTGTACTTGTAGTAGATTCCTTACTTTAATCTTACTGGGTTTTACCTGGAATCTCCTTTGCTTAGGTCTCCAACCTAAGTCGTCTTGAATTGTCTCTAAGTCTAAGCACTCCTTAGCCTTAGTCTCTATTCTCGCAGAATCTCTCAGGCTTGTCTTTGAGGCCAAACCCTTGATTGTATTTGGAACGCGTTCCTCATACTTTCACCTTGTCCTTTTCTGGACATTGTAAGAACTCCCAGCAGACCGGCTGTGTCGTTTCACTGTTGCTGGTGATGCCACCTGTCATATACCATACTTCTAATCTCAGATCCGACCATATCCGACCAGATCCGATCATTTCCATATCCGTCCGGTCCACAGATCCTGTCCGGACCACCCATCCGAATGTACTCACTTCTCGCACCTTAACTCCCTTGTGTATATCTGCATCTATCTCCTTTCATCATTCCTCCTGCTTCTGGTACTCCGGCTGTTTATATTTCCGTCCTGTGTTACTGATCCATTTCCTGTGTTCATTTCCAATTCATGCTTACTGATCCGCTGTGCATTAACTAATAGACTTCCGTTACACTTCGTACATAGCCCTCGGTCCCGGACTTGCTGATTATCTGTCTTAGATACTTACAGTATATAAACCACTTGTAGATCTCCGTAGAACCTTAGTTCGAATATCATCTTAGATTCTACTCATTCTGTTTCCTTCGGACTTAAGTCACTTCCCGCTTTAAGTCACCTCCTGAGACTTAGGATTGATTCCTATAGTCTATATCTCCGACTCTATCTTCGGATAGTCTACCTCCGAAACTAGCCTTAATCTCTGTCCTCTCCTTACGTTCCGAATAACCTTCGGACGTACCATATCTGATACCTTCGGACACCCGGATCCGTCACGCAACTCCTTCCGGGTCTTCGGACGAATAACTCCTCCCTGAAATAAGGGGCATTACTCGAGAAAGGGGCACAGTGCACGAACTGAGGCCAAAGCCCTTTGGATCTCTCTACCCTTGAGTACAGTCTTAACACCACCCCAGTTCGTAACACTCGGTTGCATGTCCAGGGCAGAGGAGGGCGGCTTCAACGAAGGAGTTTCCGTCAATGTTTCTGATGAGGTCGGCATAATGGTCAGTGGTGGTGTACATTTCTTCTGTGACGGGGTAAATGTAAGCAGTGGGGAAGTTCATTTCGACAAGTTTAGTTGATCAAGTGTTTGTGCGGTTTGATTGACTCAAAGAATAATCAGAGGGAGTGTTGCTTTTTATAAGCATTCAGAATTCGAGCAGAGTTCTTCAAATTCTTTTCTGGGAGCCATTTGTTATCTCCCAATGAATATCCTTTCCAAGAAACAAGATAGTGTCAGCAAATGCCAGTTCCTTTGTGGAAAGAATTGCTTCTACTTCGTATTCTTCTTCTTCTTCAATAATGTCAGGTGGTGGTTTGGGGAAGTTCAGGCCATGTACGTCTGTTTCGCTATAGGATGATAAGACAGAAGCATGGAAGGTGGGATGAATTTTCCATTGTGGAGGGAGTTTGAGCATAAATGTGATGGGTGATAAGACATTGATGATCAGGAAAGGTCCATATCGTTTCAGCGCAAGTTTCTGTGATGGGAGTTTGAGTCTAAGATTAGTAGCAGATAGCCAGACCTTATCTCCGATCTTCCATGGAGTGTACTTCTCTCCTCGGATCATTCGGCCATTGTTTGCATTGCCACATATTACAGTGAACTATCTCCGTATTATACAAGTGAGCGGACATGCATAATATCCCGTATGATACGGGCCAGCGGACCATGGGCCCATGGTAGAAATATCCTTATTCATGACAGATGGGCCAGGAGGAATATTATTCCCGATGACAGTGGGTGGGCCCATGCAAGGAATATGTAGAGTAGATGAGTGGGCCGATGTACATGAATATCCGGTAGACGGATGGGCCAAGGTAGTTAGATATTATGTAGATGGGTGTTACGACCATGCAAAACCGGAGATTAGTAAGAAGTCCTGGTCTTACATGGGGTTGTACTGGAGGGTTGTAAAGTCAAAGGGGCTTGGCCTCAGCTCGTATGCTGTGCCCCTTACCCGAGTATGTGCCCTTAATTTTGGATGAAGTCCAAGGGAGAGTTCTGGTGAAGTCCGGATGGAGGGTCTGGACAAACTCTAAGGCAGGATAGCTCGACAGAGCTCCGATGGACTTCTGGATGAGCATGGGAATGTGCCGGAACTATTTCCGGAAGGTAGGGAGTAATGGTAACACTACTGGAACAAGCTCCAAGTAGAACAGATGAAGGATGGACCGCTGGACAAAGTCCAGGGCAGGATAGGAGCAGAGCTCTGGAGGGAAAGATAATTCATAGATGTCAGAGGATAGGATAGGATGGATCCGGAGGACTAGGGGTCCGAAGATCCAGAGCTCAGAGGAGCAGAGGAGCAGAGGAGCAGAGGAGCAGAGGAGCAGAGGAGCAGAGGAGCAGAGGAGCAGAGGAGCAGAGGAGCATAGCTCTGTGGATCTTAGAGGAAGTGTTGGCTACTAGAGAGTAGTAGGTCCGGATATGGTGTAGAGATAGTATAGGCTACTCTGGACAAGGTCCGGGATAGAAACAAACAGTATAAGACTACCAAAGGTAGAGTCGGAGGTGAAACAGATGATAGACGGAGATGGACGAAGTCCGAAAAGATTATAGGACATAGGATCAAAGCTCCGTCCTAGGGAGTGATCCCATAGGCCTGAGTCAGAAGCTTACAAGGGCCAGAGCCCAAGTGCAAGAACAGGAATGGAGTTATATAGACATGATAACAGGATACAGAGTAATCAAAGGAATATACAGAAGTAGGAACAATGAATCAGACTAAGGTCTGCAGGAGTTGTACTACAAGTTTATATACTGTAGGAGCATGCCGGAGGGTAAGTACGGATAGTCCGAGGCTATGTCTGAAGCATACGGAAACACATTAGTAAGTACAGCGGGACATAAGGCTATGAACTCGGAGATGAAGCTTGTACGAAATACTTATCAAGACGGAGGCAGAGATCACCGAGAACTGGAAGCACGGAGATACCCAGAAGCCGGAGACACAGGTATATTCTAAAAGGGGTAATGCGCAGGTGCACGGGAATAGTTTGGATATGAACTCGGATCGGATATGGACACAGATCGGATATGGACACAGATGGATATGGATTGGAGTGGATGGGTGGATTGGATATGTGAACTGGATTGGATGGGTGGATCAGATATGTGTAGGTTGGGTGTCTGGATGTCCATGGATTGGATTTGATCTAGACCTGAATGTATGGTATATGACAATGGGTGTACCAAGGTAGTTGTGTATCAGGTAGACAGGTACATGTATGTGAAGGGTACTTGTTATCACATACACAGGTGGGCCCAGACACATATTAGACAGTTGGGCCGAGAGTGTTATATAAAATATTGTATTAGACAGGTGGGCCGAGGGTGTTGTACAGTATATTATATCAGATGCATGGGCCGAGGGTGGTATAAAATATAGATGGGTGGGCCCATGTGTATGATAATTGTAGACATGACGGAGCTGAGGTAGTTGCATATCATCCAACTGGACCTTCAGACCTCTGCAGCTAGCTTGCTAACCCTATGCATATCCTAGCCCACCCTGAGCACAGCTCACCCACCACTATGTCCGGACTTTCCCTCCTCTGACATCTGAGACTTCCGATCCTCATCAATGTCCTAAATACTTCCCCTTGGATCCATGGAGCTTCACTTCTCTGGTCCTCCACTCCTACACTCCTCCACTCCTCCCACTCCAGACCTCCTATCTCCGGACCTCCGGACCTGTCCTACCCCACCCTTGACATCCTGTGGATTATCTTTCCCCTGGAGCTTCTCTCCTATCTTGCCCTGGACTTCGTCTGGCAGTCCATCCTCCATTCCATTCTACTTGGGACTCGACCCAGTAGTCTTACCTGTATTTCCTGTCCTCCGGAAATAGTTCCTGCATGGTTCCCACAATCCTCCAGTAGTCCGTCAGCGCACTATTGAGCAGTCTAGCCCTAGAGTTCCTCCGGAGTTTCCCTCTGGACTTCACTGGAACTCCCCCTCGGACTTCATGCAAAATTAGGAGCACATACTTGTATAAGGGGCACAGCGCATGAGTGGAGGCCAAGCCCTTATGATTTAGTTATGACACTCCAGTAAGACCCCATGCAAAGCTGGAACGTCTGAGTAGCCTCCGGTTTTGCATGGCCGTAACAGATTCAAGACAAAAAAGATATCTACCAAAAATGTGTGAATCAAATCTTTTGATTGCCTGATATTTGTCTGAGTCCTGAGTGCTGAATCCCAAGTGCTGAACCCCGAAATTGTGGGCTACTGGGGTTCGGCACTCAGGATTTGGCACTTGGGACTCAGAAAAATGTGAGGCAATAAAAAGCTGAAACTCAAAACTCAAAACTCAAGACTTGAAACTTGCAAAAATGTATATCATGTAAAATGCCTATTTCCTCACACAGTTCACCGAGTGTCAAGTACCAAGACCCAGGACCCGAATCTTGAATCCTTGGCAATGTAACAAGTGCCGAGTGCCAGAACCTGGCCCCCGAACCCCGAAACTTCAAACTTCAAACTTCAAAATTGAAACTTGCAAAAATCTGTATCATTTAAATTTTCTATTTCCTTGCACAGTTCACCAAGCATCAAGTACCAAGACCCGAGACCCGAATCCCGAATTCATGGCAATGTAACAAGTGCCAAGTGCCGGAACCTGACCCCAAACCCCGAAACTTCAAACTTCAAACTTCAAAATTGAAACTTGCAAAAATCTGTATCATGTAAAATTTCTATTTCCTTACACAGTTCACTGAGTGTCAAGTACCAAGACCCAGGACCCAAATCCCGAATTCCTGGCAGTGTAACAAGTGCCAAGTGCCGGAACCCGACCCCCGAACCCCGCAACTTCAAACTGCAAACTTCAAAATTGAAACTTGCAAAAATCTATATCATGTAAATTTTCTATTTCTTCCACAGTTCACCGAGTGTCAAGTACCAAGACCCAAATCCCAAATCCCGAATTCCTGGCAGTGTAACAAGTGCCGAGTGCCGGAACCTGACCCCGACCCCGAAACTTCACACTTCAAACTTCAAAATTGAAACTTGCAAAAATCTGTATCATTTAAATTTTCTATTTCCTTGCACAGTTCACCGAGTGTCAAGTACCAAGACCCGGGACCCGAATCCCGATTCCTGGCAATGTAACAAGTGCTGAGTGCCAGAACCTGACCCCCAAACCCTGAAACTTCAAACTTCAAACTTCAAAATTGAAACTTGCACAAATCTGTATCATGTAAAATTTCTATTTCCTTACACAGTTCACCGAGTGTCAAGTACCACGACCTGGGACCCGAATCCCGAATTCCTGGCAATGTAACAAGTGCCGAGTGCCAGAACACAACCCCTGAACTCCAAAACTTACAACTTGAAACTTGAAACTCGCAAAGATGTGTAAGATGTAAATTTTCTATTTCCTTATACAGTTCACCGAGTGTCAAGTACCAAGAACTGAGACCCGAATCCTGAATTCCTGGCAATGTAACAAGTGCCGAGTGCCAGACCTCGAACCCCGAAACTTGAAACTTGAAACTCGCACAAATCTGTATCATGTAAAATTTCTATTTCCTTATACAGTTCACCGAGTGTCAAGTACCAAAACCTGGAACCCAAATCCTGAATTCCTGGCAATATAACAAGTGCCTCGTGCCGGAACCCGAACCCTAAACCCTGAACCCCAAAATTTGAAACTTGAAACTTGAAACTTGAAACTGTATGCCAGGGTTTTGGGTCTCGGGTCTCGGTACTTCACACTTTGTGAGTTTCAAGTTTTGGGTTTCGAGTTTTGGACACTCAGCACTCAGGACTCGGCACTCAGTGATTCAATAATTTGCTTCTGGCAGAGGTAACATTCATTGAAAAAAATTGTATATACATCTATCACTATGCAATTATGTCCACCTCCTCACAAGACCCTTTAACCTTCACCTCAACATCCAGTTCAATCTCACCATCTTATCATGGATGCCCTCCTGTTGCTCCTCAATCATTTTTAAAGTTTTTGAATGTCTTATCATTGCATAAATGGCCAGCCCTGCTCAGACATCAACAGTAGTACACTCCCACATGTGTCATATGCAAAGGATCAGTTGTATATAGGCCACAAATCTGATATGTCATGTACAGGGGATATTTCTACTGATAAGAAGCCTACATAATAATCAAGCTTGTGATAAGTGATCTGATGCGTGATTTACCTCTCATATATGTCCCTAATGATGTATTTGAAGTTTTAGAAAGATCCATGAAGGACTGACTGAATGATAAGTAAAATGACATATGTGTGAAAAGTGACAATTGACATCTTTTTACACAAAGTCACATTTATATATGGTACAGTTTAAATATTTCATTCAAAATATGTAAGATACATGTTAGACTACTAAAGGAACCTATACTGCATATTGCCCTGAGGTTGGAGGGTGGTGAAGGGATGTGGTGTATATCTCAGTTGACCCAGCGTCAAAGTCCTACAACTGCCCAACTGACCATTTTCGATATTTTGGGACTTTGAACTTTCCCACAGTCAATTTCTTATCTATTTCACTTCCTCAGCACTCAATTCTTGTTGGATGGTTTTATAAATTTAGATATATCATAGTGAATGTATTTTAAATCTACTCCAGGTGTCTGATTAATAAACTTTGATGTTTTGAAAGTATGGGCTCCTTATCAGTAGAAATAGTAAGCATTCACACTAGTTCAAAACTCTGGCCTATTTTAAGCTGATCCTTGTCATACAAAGCAAGTATATATGGTATTATAATGATATATGAAGAGGCTGTATTATTTATGCAAGAGTAAGATACTGAAAACATCAAAAGTGTGAGAAATGCGACTTTCTATGTTTTTGTTCTTGGATGTTGAGGTGAAGGTTAAAGGGTCTTGTGAGGAGGTTGGAATAATTGCATAGTGATTGATGTATATACAATTTTTTTCAACAATGTTACCTCTACCAGAAGCAAATTATTGAATCACTGAGTGCTGAGTGCCGAAACTCAAAACTGTTATGGCCATGCAAAACCAGAGGCTATTCAGAAGTTCCAGCTTTGATGGGGTCGTACTGGAGGGTCATACTAATTCATGGGGCTTGGCCTCAGCTTGTGCGCTGTGCCCCTTACCTGAGTACATGCCCCTAATTTCATATGAAGTCCAAAGAGGAGTTCTTGTGAAGTCTGAGGGAGAACCTTGGAGGAACTCTTGGGCTGGATTGCTCCATAGAGCACCAATAAACTTCTGGAGAAGTATAGAAAACTACGCCAGAGGTAGGCGGAGATAGAGGTAAGACTACTGGGACAAGTCCCAAGTAGAATGGGTGAAGGGAAGACTGCTGGATGAAGTCTAGGGCAGGATTGGAGCAAGGCTCCAGGGGGAAATATGATCCACAGGAGGTCAAGGATAGGATAGGACAGGACAAGAGGTCCGGAGATAGGAGGTCGGAGGATGAGGAGTGGAGGAACGGAGAAATGGAGGAGTGGAGGAGTGGAGAAACGGAGGAGCGGAGCTCTGTGGATTTGGGGGGAAGTATTGCCCTACTATGGAGGAGTAGGTCCGGAGATTATGTAAGGAAGGTACAGGCTACTACAGATGAAGTCCGGAGTAGAAACAAACAGAGGAAGACTACCAAAGGTAGAGCTGGAGGTGAACAGAGATAAAGACTGGAGTTCGGACAAAGTTCGGAAAGTATAATATAACAAAGGGTCAAAGGTCCGGCCTAGGGAATACTCCCATAGGCCTGAACTGGAGGCTTACAAGGGCCGGAGCCCAAGTGCAAGAATGGAATGGAGTTATATTGACATGAGAAGGTAGCAAGATATAAAGCGGAGAATAAGTAGAAATAAGAAAGTAAGTAATCAGACAGTAATGACCAAACTGAAGTCCAGAGTACTTCAGTGCGAGTTTATATACTGTAGGTATCATAGGTAAGGATCAGTAAGCATAATCCAAGGCTATGTATGAACCATGCGGAAACATACTACTAAGTACAACGGAACATAACAAAATGAACTCAGAGATGAGATATGTACGAAAGAGATTATCAAGACAGAAACAGAGGTAACCGAGAGCTGGAGACAAGGACATACCTCAAATGGTGTAATGCATGTGGCATGGGAATATGTCTGGAGAGGAATGCAAGGAGATCCGGAGGAATGGAATCACTCGGTGAACTGTGTAAGGAAATAGAAATTTTACATGATACAGATGTTTGCGAGTTTTGAGTTTCAAGTTTCAAGTTTCGGGCTTTGACACTCAGCACTTGCTACATTTCCAGGAATTTGGGTCTTGGGGCTTGATACTCAACACTCAGTGAACTGTGTAAGGAAATAGAAATTTTACATGATACAGATTTTTGCAAGTTTTGAGTTTCAAGTTTCAAGTTTTGGGTTTTGGGCTTTGGCACGAGGCACTTGCTACATTGCCAGGAATTCGGGTCTCGGGTCTTGCTATTCAACACTTGATGAACTGTGTAAGGAAATAGAAATTTTACATGATATACATTTTTGCGAGTTTCTGTCACATACCGTATTTCACACCCCATCTCCACTATGATCTCTGGCCCTGATCTCCATATCTCCGGACCTCTGGACCTCTGCAGCTGGCCTGCCAACCCTACATTGAGGGTTCAGGTCTTGGGTCTTGGTACTCAACACTCGGTGAATTGTGTAAGGAAATAGAAATTTTACATGATACAGATTTTTGTGAGTTTCAAGTGTTGTGTTTCAAGTTTCAAGTTTTGGGTTTTGGCACTCAGCACTCGGCACTTGGTACATTGCCAGGAATTTAGAATTCGGGTCTCAGGTCTTGGTACTTGACACTTGGTGAACTGTGTAAGGAAATAGAAAATTTACATGATATACATTTTGCGAGTTTCAAGTTTTAAATGTATGGATCAAATTCCTTTTATTGTCTCACATTTTTCTGAGTCCTGAGTGCAGAATCACGAGTGCCAAACCCCGAAATTGCGGACTACCAGATGTCAGAGTTCGGGGTTCAGCACTAAAAATGTGTGGGTCAAAGTCTTTTTATTGCCTCACATTGATTCACACATTTTGAGTGCCGAACCCTGAACCCCGGCACCTGGCACTCAGGACTCGACACAAAATGTAAAGAATTTGAAACCTATCTGTTGAGTCACCTTGTGCCGGGTGCCAGGTAACAATGTGAAACATATCAATCCATACATCTTAAGTGCTGAACCCCGAACGCCGGCACCCGGGACTCGGGACTCATCACCATGTGAAAAATATCGATCTACATATTTTAAGTGCCGAACCCCAACCCCTGGCACCTACGACTCAGTACCCGGGACTTAGAATAATGTGAGGCAATACAGAGATATTGAATCACATGTATTGAGTGCCGAACCCCGAACTCTGGCACCCGGCACTCGGGACTCGGGCCTTGGGACTCATAACAATGTGAAAGATATCGATGCACATATTTTGACACCAAACCCTGAACTCTGGCACCCGGCAGTCGGGAATCGGGACTCAGGCCTCATAACAATGTGAAAGATATTGATCCACATATTTTAACACTGAACCCCGAACCCCAGCACCTGGGAGTTAGAACAATGTGAGGCAATCCAAAGATATTGATTTACACATGTTGAGTGCCGAACCCCGAACTCCGGCACCCAGGAGTTAGAACAATGTGAGGCAATACAAAGATATTGATTTACACATGTTGAGTGCCGAACCCCAAACTCCGGCACCCGGCACTCGGGGATTGGGATTCGGGACTCATAACAATGTGAAAGATATTGATCCACATATTTTATGTGCTGAACCCTGAATTCTGGCACCCAGCACTCTCTGGCACCCGGGAGTTAGAACAATGTCAGGCAATACAAAGATATTGATTTACACATGTTGAGTGCTGAACCCCAAACTCCAGCACCCGGCACTCAGGGATCGGGATTCGGGACTCATAACAATGTGAAAGATATCGATCCACATATTTTATGTGCTGAACCCTGAACTCCAGCACCCGGCACTTGGGGATTGGGATTTGGGACTCATAACAATGTGAAAGATATTGATCCACATATTTTATGTGCTGAACCCCAAACTCCGGCACCCGGGAGTTAGAACAATGTCAGGCAATACAAAGATATTGATTTACACATGTTGAGTGCCAAACCCCGAACTCCGGCACCCAGCACTCAGGACTCGGGACTTGGTACTCATAATGTGAAAGATATTGATCAACATATTGTCAGTGCTGAACCCTGAACCCCGGCACCCAGCACTTGCAACTCGAAATTCAGAACAATGTGAGGCAATAGACACCTATTGATCCACACATTCTAAGTGCCGAGCCCTGAACTCCGAACTCCGGTAGTCTACTATTTAGGGGTTCAGGGTTTGGTATTCGGGCTTCTGCACTTGAGACCAAAAAAAATGTTAGGCAATAAAATGACTTTGATCCACACATTTTTGGTAGATATCTTTTTTGTCTCAAATCTTGAATCTCGAGTGCCGAACCCTGAATCCCAAAATCCGGTAGTCCACAATTTCGGGGTTCGGTCCTCGGGACTCAGACACATGTCAGGCAACAACAAAACTTTGATCCACACATTTTTGGTAGATGTCTGTTTTGTCTCGAATCTCGAATCTCGAGTTTCTAGTTTCTGATTTTGGTACTCTGCACCCGCACCCGGCACTCGGCACCAGATGACTCGACACATGGACTTTAAATCTTTCACCTTGTGTGTTGTGTTTCGGGTGTCTGGGTATCTGGAATTCAGGAAATATCTAGTTTGAATCTCCAGTTTTGAGTTCCTGGTTTTGGGACTTGGCACCCGGCACCCGGCACCTCAATTCTCGATGAATGTCAGACATGGTGAATTCAGGTTTTCGTGCTTCAGGGTTTAGATTTTGGTGGTCGATGGTAGGTATACGCACTCATAGGGTGCATGTATCCTATGTGTTTGATTCTCTGGTGGCTACATCAGCTGTACGTCTTTATGATACATATCTAGGCCCACCCGTATATGTAATATATTTTACCTCGGCCCACCCGTCTATGTAAAATTCCCCCACGTCAGCCCACCCGTCTATGCAATAAATATTTTACTGCACCCTCAGCCCACCCGTCCATGTAATACACCCCACGTCGGCCCACCCGTCTATGCAATAAATATTTTACTGCACCCTCAGCCCACCCGTATATGTAATATTCTCTCACCTCAGCCCACCCGTATATGTAATATTCTCTTACCTCGGCCCACCCGTCTATGCAATAATATTTGCCTTGCATCTCTCTTCAGCCCAGCTGTCTATAATATCCTACTCTACATACTACCCAGATGGGCCCACCCATCTCTGTTGGGGATGATATCCCCCTGGCCCATCCGTCAACATCAGAAATCATGTCTCCCTCAGCCCACCCGTCTCTCCCGAAAATACAAGTCTCCCGGCCCACCCGTCTCCATCGGAAATAATATTCTCCCTGGCCCATCCATCAACATCGAGGATATACATAACCTTGGCCCATCATCCGCTGGCCCGTCTTTGACAGGATATTATGTGGGTCGGGTGACCCGTATAGTACGGAGTTTGTCACTGAAGGGGCTCTGGGATTTTTATATGCCTTTATGAGTACATCAGCCAAGCAATCACACACCATCACCAGATCAGTGTCCAGGTTCAGAGAAGGTATAACTGGGTCTCCTCCAGTCTTCTCTGCATTGAATTTCTGTTTGGTATATTCCCCTGCTTCATAAGTGACAGCCAGGGCCCAAGTGCACCAGATTTTTATGTCAGAAGTGGACATGGAAGAAATATTCATGTTGGAAGTTGATATTGGAAATCAGACACTGAATGCTGGATGTCCAGACTTTGGTGTTAAAGGGGGTGGAGATAGCGAGGATCAGATAAGGGAGCCTTGGATGATGTTGGCTTTCAAAGATGTATTATCATCCATTGCTCAATGAAATACCAGATGATTGGATGTGTGCTGGATATCAGATATTCATTTGTCAAGACCTGGGTCTCGGAACTTGGTACCCTTAACTCAAATTTTGGTGGTCAGAACTTGGCATCTCATAGGGCAACCAATTTTTGGACCCCGGTGTCCACATTCTACAAGACAACCTAAGTGCCATAAAAGGCCATGTCAAGTGAGCACATGCTGCTCTCTTTGGAAGAATCTCAACTTCAGTTGGCCATTATCATGGAAAGTATTGACTGAATTATGTGTTGAGACCCGGGTCTTGGAACTTGGAACTTGGTATGCTTCATCTGAATTTTGGGGGTTGGAACTGGGTGTCTTGTAGGGCAACACAAGCCTCACACCCCAGTTTCCACATTCTACAAGACAACCTAAGCGCCATAAAAGGCCATGTCAAGAGAGCACCTGCTGCTCCGATGTAAAGATACAACCTAGCCTGGGCTGTAGATAAACCACTGCCTAAACTAGTATGTGAGTCTTGCACTCTGTCTAGTCTGCTTCACTTGTGAGAACAAGAGTGTTCGACCCTAAAGGGGGATGCCTATTAGTATGGTCAAGTTCAAGTCAAACTTATGTGCGAAGGAAGCATTGTGGTTAGTGGTAAGTTGCCGCAGTCAGCGATGATGCCACTGGAACTAGCGTTGTTTGTAGCGGTGCTACCGTGGTCGAGATATGGTCAGAAACAGTTGCGTCGAGTGAGCGATGTCGAGCAATAATATCAGCGGTAACGGTAAAGCTGCGAGTGGTGTGAAGAAACAGTAAAGAAGCCACGGTACTTTCAGTGGTAAAGCAGCAGTGCGTGAGAAGTTCAGTCAAAATAAGAGTCAAAAGTCCAGCGGTAACAGAAAACGAGCATGATAGATTAACGAGCGATAATGAAACTTTAAAGACTAAGTCCACTACTGGGTAGATCCAGAGCTAGACAATAATCCTGACCTATAGTACGTGCAATGGTGTAAAATAAGGTACTTGTATCGTGCAGGGTACACAGTGCTTATATCCTAAATTGTATGTACTCGGAATACTCTAGGCAAGATCAGTAGCGCTGGAGTGTAGTAACCACCATAAGTAAACATAGCACGAGGCGCTGTGGTACAAGGCAACATGTAATAAGGCTTGCTGTGGAATCAGTGATAACGAACAGAAAACAAACGACGCACCAAATGGAGCTATGCGGACGCAGCAAGGACATGGAAGGACATCGGTATGTGGAATGAGGTGCAGTAGTCAGTATGGTGTGCGGTAAGCGTGGGATGCTGCCGGTACTGCTAAAGGGGTAAGACGGCCATGGACAAGTGGTAACTCCTGTAGACATGAGATGAGTGTCAAAAGATGGGGTTTTAAGCCCAGCACCAATATGCTCGTTACACTGGGAACTCAGTAACTGTGATTTATTACCTCCTCTGATTTGGATGATATGCAACTACCTCAGCTCCATCATGTCTACAATTATCATACACATGGGCCCACCTGTCTATATTTTATACCACCCTTGGCCCACCCGTCTAATATAATATACTGTACAACACCCTCGGCCCACCCATCTAATAAAATATTTTATATAACACTCTCGACCCACCTGTCTAATACCCATCTAATTTAATATGTGTCTGGGCACACTCATGTATGTGATAACAAGTACCCTTCACATACCTATCTATCTGATACACATCTACCTTGATACACCCATCTACATAATATCCAACTACCTTGGCCCATCCATCTACCAAATATTCATGTACATTGGCCCACTCATCTACTCTACATATTCCTTGCATGGGCCCACCTGCTGTCATTTGGAATAATATTCCTCCTGGCCCATCCATCATAAATGAGGATATTTCTACCATGGGCCCATTGTCCGCTGGCCCGTATCATACGGGATATTATGCACGTCCATTCACTCGTATAATATGGAGATAGTTCACTGTAATATGTGCTAGAGAATCTCAACCACTATATTTGACCACTCATCAATGATTTGGTTGACACATGGGAGCGCAGTATCAAGTTTTCTAAGACTGCATGTTACCCCAATGGTCGGCTAACTTGTAGTGCTGTTTCCCTCATTGTTTGTGATCTTCCTGCTGCTCATCACTTCTCTTCTCTGGCTGGAGTCAGTAGTCACTTCTACTGGAGTGCATGCAAATGCTACCACAAGTCTATGTATGGAAGGGTGGACTACAAGAATTGGGAACCTCACAATAGGAATGAACTTCATCAATATGCAGAGCAGTGGCAAGATGCTGCTACATCTTCTGAGTGTGAAATGTTATTTAAGGCTCATGGTGTATGCTATTCCAAACTTTGGCATCTACCATACTGGGACCCTTCATGGCAACTTATTATTGACCCAATGCACTGTATATTAGAAGGTCTAGTCCAATACCACACTTGTAGTCTCTTCAGTTTGACTTCACAGTCAAATACATCAACTTCAGCCCCACCAGCATTTTCACATGACTTTGGTGGTGTACCTACTGAGACAATGTTGCCCAAGGACATAATGCAAATATCTGCAATCCAGGCCCTCCTTGTTTCCCAGATTGTTTCTGATGATGAGCAACTGGATGCATGTTTTGATGGGTTGAAAAAATCTCTGCTGCACAGAAATGTGGGTCCGTTGTAATGAACATATTGGCACTGGCCTTGAAACCCTATCTTTAGCACTTGTCTCACATCTATAGGAGTTACCACTCATCCATGGCCATCTTACCCCTTTAGCACATACCAGCGGCATCACACGCTTACCACACACCATACTGACTGCCACACCACATTCCACATACTGATGTCCTTCCATGTCCTTGCCACATCCGCATAGCTCCATTTGGTGCGTAGTTTATACATGACCATTTATCACTGATTCCATGGCAAGCCTTATTACATGTTGCCTCGTGCCACAGCCGCCTCGCGCTACATTTACATACAGCAGTTACCATACTCGAGTGCTACTGATTTCACCTAACACATCCCGAGTACATACAATTTAGGATATAAGCACCACATCCCCCATACCAGATTAGCACTTCATTTTCACGGTACTATAGGTCAGGATTAGTGTCTAGCTCTGGATCTACCCAGTAGTAGACTTAGTCTTTAAAGTTCTTTACCACTCGTTAATCGATTTTGCTCGTTCACTGTTACCGCTGGCATACCGCTAGATTCTTGACCCCTATTTTGACTGGGCTTCACGCTCGCTGCTACTTTACCACTGAAAGTACCACAGTTTTCTTTACTGTTTCCTTGTACCACTTGCACCTTACCGCTGTAGCAAGCAAAGTCATGCTGACCATCAAACCCCCGTTTTTGACAAGCGTCTCATTACCGTCTGCAGCGGCAACTGAAGAATTCCCTTATAGCGAGCATATAGCCTTTTCGCTCCGCGAAGGTGGAACCATACTTCTTCCATGAACCCTTACCGGATCCTCGTGTTGATGCCCTCATGTCCCATCCAAATCTGTCTAGATACATTGGTGCGTAGTTACTTTGCTTCCGCCATTACTAAATCTACAGCAGGATTTACCTTGCATCTCAAGGGGCTGCTGCATGCTGTGCACCTCTTAGTTAATACCCTGTTTATTTTCTTTCTCGCTACCAGACTCACCTAATAATCTCGTACACGCTCAAATATGTTAAAAGGACTCAACATACATACCATTACCATTACTTCCCGTTACATCCTGTCACTTGGACTTGGTATCTGAATGCTCGCTAGTCTCAATCTATTTGCTTTTGAACCATTCTCTGTTCGAACATCGCTCATTGATTTAACCGCCAGTAACTTAACCGCTCAAAGTACCGCGCTACTTTCGACTTCACTACTCGTAACCGGTGTAGCGAACAAAGTCACACTGACCATGAAAGTGCCGTTTTACACAAGTGTCTTGTTACTGTCTACAGTGGCTACTGAGAAAACCCCAATAGCGAGCATTACCCCTTGTCGCTTTGCCAGTACCATTTTCGCTCCGTGGATCCTTGCCCCTTACCGAATCTTGCTACCGATGTCCTCCTGTCCATTCCATTTCCGTCTAAGATCCATTGGTGTGTAGCATATTCATTTCCGCCATTACTAAAGCTATGGCAAGACTTACCTTACCTTCTGTGACACTGCTTGCTCACTGTGTGCCTCTTAGCTAAATATCTCTATCTCGCTACTGTTCTCGCTATGTATTCTGGTCGTTCACAGTACATGTTAAAAAGGACTCTTTGCACATTCTGGTACTTTTACTTTTCCCTCTATGGTACACACGGTACTTAGGAATTGTCACCACTACTGTCTCTAATGGAATAAAGTCTTTTGCCAAAGTCACTGTCTCTTAAGAATTGTTTTACTGCTAAACACACCACCGCTCCTTACCGCTTTCCCATGCTTCACCACTTGCGCTACGCTTTCCTGCACTTCGTCACTATGCTTCACCACTTGTTTTACCGCCAGTTTCCCACACCTTACCGCAGTTTTACTGCCTGCACTACTGCTACTTTACCGCTATCTTCCTGCACTCTACCGCTACATTACCGCTACTTTCCCACAGAGCAGAGGTCACCGCTAGCATCTTGCTACCTCTGACGGCAGTCTTGCACCACAGGTTGGGCATTATTGAACTATATTAACTTAGCATTCCCTTTAGGGTCGAATGTTCTTGCCTCGCAAGAGTAGCAGACTAGGTAGAGCACAAGACTCGCATACTAGCTTAGGCCGTGGTTTATCTACAGCCCAGGCTAGATTGTATCTTTACACCAGACCGCGGCCAGTGATCTCGCTGGGTCACTACCTCTTTCATCAACCTTCTTGCTCATACAGAACTACCGCTACCACACCACAGGTAGTAGTACTATATTCATTTCACAGAAGTCATTTTTGTTCTTGCTCTCGCTAGCTAACCACTACAGCTATCCTTGCTGCACGAGTACCACTGACATTGTGCTAGTACTGCCAATATACCGTTGCTGCCACTAACCTCGGAAGTTGGAATCTTCATTTCCTTATTAGTACTTTCTTGATTCCTTCACACTAACTTAGAAGGAATTGCTTCTATCGCAGTCCTCTTTGGTCGAACATATCACTCGCACCTTCAGTAGGATTACCATTGCGCTTATACTTAGGCCAGCAGTAGTTTCTTCATTTCACCGCTACTGCTAATATTGTTGCTCATTATTGCTCGCTTGATGCTACATTTACAAGCATTATCTCAACCATGGTAGCACCACTACATACCACGCTAGTTCTGGCAGCATCTTCACCAGCTGCAGCAGCTTACCGCTGACTATGACACTACATTCGCTCACTGGTTTGACTTGGATTAGACTATACTAACAGGCATTCCCCTTGAGGGTCGAACACTCTTGTTTGACAAGTGAAGCAGACTAGACAGAGTGCAAGACTCACATACTAACTTAGGAGGTAGTTTATCTACAGCCCAGGTTAGGTTGTATCTTTACACCATTGAAGTTTGTCTGTAATACCTTGGGTCATATGCCACAGAAAGCTGATAGAACCCTCAAGGTTGATTATGTTAAAGCTCTTCTTGAGTGGGGAAGCTCTTTGTTCACCATGTTCCTTGTTGTAAGTTTCTGAATGTTTTTGTACAGCATCATGAACAGCCTTTAGCTGCTGCCCCTAAAGAGGAACATCAATTTGGCATGGTAGAAGTACTTAACACATTCACAATGTCATCCAAGATACAACCATCCCTACTTAGGTTCAGTTCCAAGTAATTTTGGTGAAGCCTCTGCTGGGACACTCAAGGCTGATGAATGGTGAACACTCATCACAATTTACCTTCCCATTGCCCTTGTGAGTTTGTGGGGAGCCAGTACTTCACACTCTTCTGCTGAGCTTGCGATATGCCTCAGAACTGTCCTTGATCACACCATGGAACTGGTTTGTGCAGTATATCTTGCTTTTGCACAAATGATGGTTATGTCAGAAAGTTGAAAGATGTCCATCCTACCTCATCTCTGCGCCTGAACCACCATGCGTCTTTTCATATAAATGACTACCTACTCCTATTTGGCCCTGCCCACTCATGGTGGTGTTTTCCATTCAAGTGTCTGATTGGAATGCTCCAATGGCTTCCTGTCAATCACAAATTTGGTGGGTCACTGTGAGAAATGGAATGAGCAAGTGGACTAATGGTCTTCAAGGGGAGCTTGAGAACACAATGCTTCATTCATATATCAAGGCTACAAGGCTTGGCTGCTGGCTTGCTCAACTGGATTGTCCGCCTGTTATTCAAGAGTGCAGGGACATCTTTAATGGAGTATATGCACTCAAGAGCACAGAAATTTCCAGCCAAAGGCTTGCTGAGGACCCTATGAATGACACCACTTTACAGGTGCCTGACTGTGCAATGACTAGCACTATACCTGAGGACCTATATGCCCTCCTCAGATGACAAACAGCAATACTATGTGCTACACTCAAGTTCAATGGTGTTATATGCAGTAGGGCATCGACACACTTAGGGAACAACCAGATTCTCTTCTACCCTGAGGAGACCAGACATTGACCCCTGTCCCTGCTAATATCAAATATATCTATGGCACACTGACAGGAGATCTGTTATTTGCCGCACAGAGACATATCCCATTGAATTACTATGACCATACCATTGATCCCTTCTCGATATATCCTGACTTCCCAGCAAAGCTGTACTCAACAGAGCTTGAGAGTTGCCTAGAAAATGTGAAGGTATCCTGGGTTATCACTCACTTCATGTTGTAACGAACATATAGGCGCTGGGCTTAAAACCCCATATTTTGACACTCGTCTCACGTCTACAGGAGTTACCACTTGTCCATGGCCATCTTACCCCTTTAGCAGTACCGGCGGCATCCCACACTTACCACACACCGTATCGACTGCCGCACCATGTTCCACGTACCAATGTCCTTCCATGTCCTTGCCGCATCCGCATAGCTCCATTTGGTGCGTCGTTTTTTTTCTGTTCATTATCACTGATTCCACAGCAAGCCTTATTACATGTTGCCTTGTGCCGCAGCGCCTTGCGCTATGTTTACTTACGGCAGTTACTACACTCCAGCGCTACTGATCTCACCTAGAGTATTCCGAGTACATACGATTTAGGATATAAGCACCACGTACCCTGCACGTACTATAGGTCAGGATTATTGTCTAGCTCTGGATCAACCCAGTAGTGGACTTAGTCTTTAAAGTTTCCTTATTGCTCGTTCTCTGTTACCGCTGGCATACCACTGGACTTTTGACTGTTACTTTGACTGAACTTCCCACACACCGCTACTTTACTGCTGAAAGTACCGCGGACTTCTTTACTGTTTCCTTGCACCGCTCGCAACCTTACTACTACCACTGAGATCACTGCTCGACATTGCTCGCTCGATGCAACTGTTACTGGCCTTATCTTGACCACGGAAGCACTGCTACACACAATGCTAGTTCCAGCAGTATCATCGCTGATTGCGGCAACTTACTGCTGACCACGACGCTTGTTTCGCACATAAGTTAGACTCAAACTTGACCATACTAATAGGCATCCCCCTTTAGGGTCGAACGCTCTTGTTCTTACAAGTGAAGCAGACTAGACAGAGTGCAAGACTCACATACTAGTTTAGGCGGTGGTTTATCTACAGCCCAAGCTAGGTTGTATCTTTACAACGTGTTGGGTGGTTTCTGACCATCACACAGTGATTCTATCCCTATCATGTAATTAATCAGTTGATCACTTTGTTTCTAAGGTTGTATTTCATTCATATCCCTACACTAGCTCAAAAGTTCTCATTCATACTTGTGCATTTTGCTGTATAATGAAGATATTTTTTTGCCTATGTCAGTCTGATTGCCATTTGTGCTTGTGTGAGTGGGCTACGTTTGTGCAATGAGCAGGTGATGATCAGGCGATTTATTTTGTCCAAGGGTGAAACTTGAAGCTTTGCCATCACATTTTGCTGCTGGTGTAAACTTCACATTTTTAGTAGTCCCTCCTTAAGTTTACAGCAAGTTGGTGTCACCATTCTTGCAAGGGACTTATCCGCTCCTTTTTGGGAAATTAGCCGGCAGCAAGTTGCAAAAAAGGAAGTTAAGCAATGTGTGAATTTACTGATGTAATTGTTGGACAAAACTTAAAGCATTGGCAAGCATATAGCTGCGGATTAAACTTCAAATTTTGTTTGAAGTCTTATGTGATAATTAAATTTAAAATTCAAGCAGATGCTGAAAATCTGATTATATTTCTTATTTGCATTGACATATAGTCAGCAAAAAACAGCAGCTGATATTTCATATTTTGGATTTCGTACACAATGATGACTAAATTTGAAGTTATATGCCCCTTTTTATGTCAATTCAAACTTCAAATATTTTTTTCACATTTCGTACAACATATAAACCTGTCCTAAATATCGGTAACCCCGATGTGTAAGGTCGAATGCATACAGTAACTTGCATCTGTCCTCACTAGAGTCATGATGCTCCTTGTTGTGGCATTATTGCCTCTCGACATGGTTGAAAGCAGCATCAATATTTTCAGTTTGTTGGCTTAAAATTGAAAAGGTGCATACACTTGCGATTTTCAATGTCACACTGAAATGCATGACCAGATTGCTGGTTACAAATAATGGTCGTAGTTGATGCCGTTATTGTACTTTGCGTGGGTGTGCTTACAGGTTCGTGAAGCAGAATCACATGTCATGATCTGTACTTATATCGCATTTTTAGGAATCTTGAGCGCCTGCAAGCTCCTGGTTAAGCTGTCATGTGATCGCCTCTTTCCTTGTGTATTCCTTGCTACAGTGCCATCAATGGGTGCCCCTTATGTCACAGTCTTTTCGTTCATTGCATTTAGTGTATTAATAGTGGGACTCAGAGTGACTTCCGTAAGCTCAGTAAAGGCTCGGTAAAGCTCGGTAAAGTTCGGAAAGAGCTTACAGGAAACATGGCTAAAACCTGCCATAATCCTCAGCGCACATCGGCATGACGTCGGAAGTTCAAATGACACTTAAGATTTTTGAAGCATATGGTACAGAAGGCAGGGACAATGGTCAACAAAGTTATCAGATGCTATCAGCCCTTCATATTGTTTCTACTACATATCATACATACACATTTCTATAGGAAAACTAAATAAAACTTAGCAGTGTTGCTCAGTGCTCACTGTCATCCACAATGAGTGAGACTTAGCGTGTGAACAAAATTCAAACTCCGCTTGATCAGTGCAATTGATCAGTCAGGGGGATGATTAGGGAACACCTCAAGCTCTCATCATGCCTCACACATCTAGTTGCAATGATCTCCTTCATCCAGTGGATAATGCTGCTTTGTCTCTAACCCAACTCCAATACCAGCAACTTTTTGAAGCTCAGGAGTCAAGCTCTGATTCACACTCCACTTCCAACTCTGATTCACACTCTGATTCAAGCATGGATATCACCTCTTCACCTACCCTTTCCTCCAACATCTCCAGGGAATCTTCTGATGATTCCAATGATTCTGATGAGATCACTGCACGTTACAATCAGCTTCATTATCAAATTGCTGCTCTTCGTGATGAGGTTGCAAGATCTCATGTGCTTCAGAAGCCTGATGAACCTCCCCCATGAGCCTCCCAGCTGCATATGCTTGTTCACCATGAGAAGCACCACTCCTATTTATTCTGGCAGAAGCTACATGTGGACACTATCATTTTTGATGATATCCTTGATCAGATTTCTGATCACCATATCTTTCACAACCAATCCAACAATTCCCAGCTCCCTATCTCCATTCAGCTTGCTATATTTCTCAATCGTGCTGGCCACTATAGGAATGCAATTTCTCTCCAGGATGTTGCCCAATGGGCAGGTATAAGTGTTGGGTCTGTTGTGAATTGCACTAATCGTGTAATGATCACACTGCTTGACCAGCATGACAATTTTGTCAGCTTCCACATCCTGATTCAGAGGATGCTGAGCTTGCTAGGCAATTTGCAGGGTCCAAAACCTGTCCTGAGTGGCGCAATGGCATTCTAGCTGTTGATGGCACTACAGTTAACCTTTATGCCAAACCTGCTCATTTTGGTGAAGCATTTTATGACAGAAAATCAAACTATTCTCTTGGCTGTCAGGTAAGTTCCCCCCCTCCATTCATGGTCAAAAATTAAATATTTTAGGCAGTTGTCATGCCTCACAACCTTGTCATTGTTGATTATGCTCTTGGTTATCCTGGAAGTGTCCATGATGCCTATGCTTTCCGATCAACTTGTCTCCATGAGCAGCATGACGCTCTTTTACCAGATGGCCATTGGGTTTGGGCTGACAGTGCATAGTCCCTTTCAAGAAGCCCCACAATGGAAGGCTGAAAAAGGATCAAAAGACATTTAATTATCATCTTTCTACAGTGAGTTGATTTTATTTATTTATTCTGATAGGTTGCTGATTTTTATTTTTATTCAGGTTCATGTACATGTTGAGCATGCATTTGCTGCTCTTAAGGGCTGGTTCCAATCCCTCCGAGAGCTTTGTCTCAATATTCACACAGAAAGAGAGCTTCAGATAGCTGTCCATTGGATTATGTGCTGCATCATCTTGCACAACATGATCATCAGATTTGAAGCTCACCATCGCAAGCAGAATCCAAAATTCTCCCGTTCTCAGAGGTGGGCTGAAAGGGAGGCCAGGGAATTTGCAGCTCAAGAGATTGAAGAGCCTGATGGAGATGAAGTTGTAGGTGACAGATCATATGAGGGTACTCCAGGGCAAGCTTCTCGTTTGAGGATGATGGATCAACTGTTTGACAGTCCTTACTCAAGAGCTGAACATAGGGAAGGGTAGCTTGAAAAAACCAGAACTACATTGGCAATCAGAAGGTATATGTACTACTACAAGAGACTCAACAAATGTATGTAAAATGTATATATCAAAATCAAGCAGCAAAGTAACTATGAGATGCTAAAATTGACATGACAACAAGGACAAAAATATGCGACATAAAATCAGCCTGATGATGAGGACAAGGCACCAGCAACACTCCCACCCACACCGCGCATCATAGTCTCATATTGGATCTTGAGATGCCAGGTCTCAGCCTCCTTGTCCTGCAGAGCAGCTGCAGCCTGGAGGCAAAGGATCTCCTTATCCTTCGCCTCCTGCTCATGGAGGTGCGCAGTAGACGAGAGCAGGACCTCATGTGAGTGGGACTCGTGGCGCCACTGGAATTCCTTCTTCTTCATCTGATAGTCCATCTTGATGGTGTAGCACTCGTTCTTCAATTGTTGGTGCTCAGACATGTTGCTTTGCATGCTCTGAATGTCGTCGTTCACCATGGTGATGCATTCCTGCACATCCGCCGCCTGTTACGAACTGGGATGGCGTCACCAGCGACAGTGAAAAGACACAGACGGTCTACTGGGAGGTTCTTACAATGTCCAGAAGAGGACAAGGTGAAAGTACAAGGAATGTGTTCCAAGTACGATCAAGGTTCTGGCCTCAAGGGTAAGTCTGAGAGGTTCTACAAGAATAGAGACTAAGGCTAAGGAGTGCTTAGACTTAGAGACGATTCAAGACGACTCAGGTTGGAGACCTAAGCGAAGGATATTCCAGGTAAAACCCAGTAAGATTAAAGTAAAGAATCTGCTACAAGTACAACATGCTTAAATAGACCAATATGTGCGCACGGACCAAGAGAGGCGTGGGAAAGTAAGTGCGTATCCAAATAAGGAAGGCAACTATAGTACAGATGCATTGAGCATATGAGTCAGAGTCATGTGACATGATATACAAGTAAGAAAACAAAGAGAAAATGAATAGGGGCACGTACAATTGTAACATTACCCCCTTTTTACACATAAAGTCACCGACTTTAATCATCCTGGTTCGCATAGTAAATAGGGTCATCACTATACTCGTAGTCTTCGTCAGCGAATGATCCACTCCTCATATACGCGGCTTCTTCAGCACCTGCGCGTCGTTTAGAGTCCCTCCTTTTCTCTGCTTGAAGTCATTCATCATCAAGCTGTCGTTCCCAAGAACGAAGTGCATCATAGAATCCGTCGTCCTTCCAAGTTAATGTAAAAGGAGGAGTTCCGACTCGTCGAGGACAATAAATGGATAGATGGGTAGGCGACCAGTATCTACAAACCTTGTACTGGTATTCCGCACAGTTCTTTTGACGATGCCCAAGCAGTCCACAGACGCGACATTTCAGGTTTTCATCGGGATTGGAAATGGACTTGCGTAATGGTGAAGGTGACATGATGGGTTTGGGACTAATGGATCTGGTGCGCTTCTTCCCTTTATTCCGTTTCATATGTTTTAAGGCAAGGGTGTTGTCACGCCTGAGCTGCGCTTGCTGAGCTGGGGTGAGAGTGTATGCGGATGCGGGGAGATCAGGAGTAGTTCCTCGTTCAGCAACTGCAAGAAGTTCGTTAGAAGAAGAAGGGGTAGTAACACTGAAGTCTTTTACTAAGACTGGCGAGATAGGATCCATTGGACCAAATGATGACGGGATAGACATGGGAGGGTGGATATGAAGGTCTCAAAGTCGAGGACCGAGCACTACCAGCTCAGCGACAGGGATTCCTAATAGTTTTGCGGCCTTACACTGTTCTTCTGTACAAGGTTTGTATAGTTCAGCAGGATGTTTGTAAGTGACTGTAACGAGGGGCGGCGAGGTTGATTGTTCGATGGGGGATGGGGTTCGTGGAGAGGTGAGTTCGGCTTGCGTTTGTTGCAGATCAGTGATGGCTTCTTCGACTAAGTTTCTGGCCGCTCTAGTTTCAGCAACTGATTGCTGGATGGTTTTGACAACCACGTTGGTGAGCTGTCCAATCTCCTGGACAGCAGTGCATAAGCCAGCAAGGGCGTCAACACTAGAATACATGCGCGAAGAAGAGGGTGCTGGAATAGGAAGTGGTGTATCTTCCTGCAGAGAGGGAGGTCGAGCAATACCTGCTCGGCGTTTGGCCATGATGTGAATAGCTTCCTCAACATTGCTCTTAAAAGAATTGGGAAGCAGCAACATAGCGTAAGAACAAATGCGTTTTTGAAGATGAAGGAGGCGATGGCGGTATGTGATTTCTTTGGTATCATTGGCAGTGGCTTCGATAAGGGCTGCTGTGCGAATAATGTTGACGAGGAGTAAGGCGGGGAAGGCGCCTCTTTCAGTGAGGATCCTTTCGATTTTGAGGGCATGTCCTTCACATAGAAGGGCGGCTTCAATATAGGAAGTGTTGTCGATTTCAGTGGTAAGGGTTCCGTAGTTTTCTGTGTCGGAGTCGGAGTCATTGTTGGCAACGGTGACGGGGGTAATGTATGCAGTGGGGAAAGACATTTGAAACAGTGTTTAGTTGATCAAGTGCTAGTGCGAGTTGATTGACTGAAGGATAATCAGAGGGTGTGTTGCTTCTTATAAGCATTCAAAATTCGAGTGGAGTTCTTCAAGTTCTTTTCTGGGAGCTTACCCCCTTCGTAAGGCCATGGTCTACCACGACCATGATACTGTCAAAGCCTCTGGAGACAGGGAGGTCGGTGATAAGATCAACAGAGACCTGAGAAAAGGGGCGAGTCACAGACGAGGGTATCAGGGTAAGCAGGGGTTGAACAGGATGTGTATCAACCTTCATCTGCTGACAAAGGGCGCAACCCTCAACATATTTCTGAATATAAAAGCCCATAGTGGGCCACCAAGGTTTCCATTTAACGAGTTCTTCGGTTTTGAATCGACCGGGATGTCCCGCGGTAGGATGATCATGATACCTTTTCAGGATATTGGGACGATGTGCTGGTGGAATGTAGGCACGATTTTTTAAAATAGAGGACGTTCTCCTCAATCTTCCAGTCAGAGAGTGCCAATTTCATGGGGGGAAGACACACGCCATCTGTTACAGTTGTACGTGCCCCTATTCATTTTCCCTTATCTTCCTACTTGTATATCATGTCACATGACTCTGACTCATATGCTCAACGCATCTGTACAATACATGCCTCCCTTATGAGGATACGCAGCTACATTCTCACGGTTACTTGGTCTGTGTGCACATATGTACATATATAAGCACAGTGTACTTGTAGTAGATTCTTTACTTTAATCTTACTGGGTTTTACCTGGAATCTCCTTCGCTTAGGTCTCCAACCTAAGTTGTCTTGAATCGTCTCTAAGTCTAAGCACTCCTTAGCCTTAGTCTCTATTCTCGCAGAACCTCTTTGACTTGTCATTGAGGCCGAACCCTTGATCATACTCGGAACGTGTTCCTTGTACTTTCACCTTGTCCTCTTCTGGACATTGTAAGAACTTCCAGCAGACCGGCTGTGTCTTTTCACTGTCGCTGGTGATGCCACCCCAGTTTGTAACACCATCGAGGGCATTGGACGCTGTCTTGAAGACAGGGTTGTCGAGGGGGTCGGAGGACGATAAGACATCCTTCAGATCGGCATCGAGAAGATGAACGAATAGAGTGTCAGGGAGGAGTATCTGGTCCTCGTTATCGTCTTTGCCGGAGTCATAGTCTGGCCGGCGAGATAGTGCATCAGGTACTGCCAATTTAGTACCTGCAACGTGATGTAGTTCAATGTCATAAAGTGACAAAATCAATTGCCAACGTGCTTGGCGACATGTAAGCTTCTGTGCACTTCTGAAGTACAGAAGATTCTTGTGGTCGGTGAATACCAGGATGGGGTGTGGGTTCCCTTCAAGATAATGGCGCCATTCATTCAATGCCCTGATCACGGCAAGGAGTTCTCGATCGAAGACTTGGTAATTGCGTTCCGCGGGGTTCAAAGACTGGGAGAGGTATGCACATGGGTGATAAACACCATTCTCATCAGTTTGCAAGAGAACCCCGCCAGTTGCTACAAGCGAAGCGTCTGTAGCAATGGCAAATTGTCGGGAGGGATCAGGGTTACGGAGTACCAGTTGGGATGTGAAGCGTCGTTTCAATTCTTCGAAGGTGTCCATACATTTGGTTGACCAATCAAAGGTCTTATCCTTTTTGGTCAATTCGATAAGGGGTCGGGCGATGTCAGAATAGTGGGAAATGAACGTGCGATAGAAGTTGCAAAAACCGAGGAATGACCGAACATCTTTTACGGATTTCGGAGTTGGCCAGTCGGCGATTCCTTTAGTCTTGGCAGTGTCCATAGCAACTTGTCCGGGCTGAATTATCATTCCAAGATATTCCACTTCTTCTGCATCGAAGGTGCATTTCTCTGGTTTCAGGAACAGGTGTTCCTTTCGTATTTTCATCAAAACCCGTCTTGTCCGTTCACGACGTTCTGCCATAGTTGTGGAGAAAATTAGGATATCGTCCATGTAGATAACCATCCATCCTTCATTGATTTCCTGTTGGAAGGTACGATTCATGTATGCTTGGAAAGTTGCCGGGGAATTGCAGAGGCCAAAGAACATGACGTTTGGTTCAAAGAGACCGAATTCCATAGTAAAAGCAGCTTTCCAGCGATCATTGGGATGGATGCGAATATTGTTATAGTCGGACCGGATATCCATTTTTGTAAAGAACTGTGCGTTATGAAGGCGTGCGACAAGGGAGATAGGGAGTGGGAGCGGATAGGCATTCTTTACCGTCCAATCATTGATGTAGCGATAATCTTGACAGGGACGCAATTCTCCACTCTTCTTTCCCACAAAGAAGAAGCCACTGGCTTGGGGTGACTTCGATTCTGAGATGAAACCTTTCACAATGTTTTCATTGATAAACATTTTGACGGCAGCGCGTTCTTTTTCTGATAGCGGGTAAACCTTAGACATACGAGGGATAAAACTGGGTTTCGTATCGATCCGATGATCGATACCGGGACGTTCAGGGGGTAGTTTGTTTAATCCGTCTTTAGCAAAGACGTCTGCGAAGTCGTGCAAATAGTCTGGGACCAATTCTTCGAATGATTTCTTTTTCTTTTCCTTCTCATCCGTGGCAAATTCCTGAGCTTTGTTACTATATTTCGGAGGAGGAAGGGAGATTGTGGAGTAGTTGGGGAGTTGTTCGAGTTGGGAAGTTCATCATGTGTGAGAGGTGTATCCATGAATACTTCTTCTATGATTCTCATGCTAACCCCATCGGTATCATACTCCACAAGAAACTCTCCATCTCCAAGCTCGTAAGAGGAAATTTCTCGCACTTCTGGTGCGTGCCAGACATCTTGCATTGTGTTGAATCGGTCATCATCCTCTGTTGGAATCAACGAGGGCACAGGTTCTTTTTCATCAGGGATTTCTTCAATTGAAGTTGAAGGGGTATGTTGGAGGGTTTTCGGAGGGACGTAGAACTTGGATAGTTTCAGTACGTTCGTATCTCGTCCAGGGATTTCTTCTTCCGCTTTTCTTTTCCCATACTGTTGTTCTTCTATTGGCTGTTGCTCAATAGGTTCTTGGCTGGCCGATGCTCAGGCTCAGATTCATTCTTGCGCTTTTCTGCGCGGGGAATTGGTGATACTGGTCGCAGCAGTTGTACACAGGGAATAGGGTCGGTGGTGCGTGGTGTTTGTACTTCTGGCTCTGGATTGTAGGAATAGAAGGGATTACGAGGGGTCTCGGGAATCGGGAGTATTGCCATTTCTTAGAATGACAGTTGAAGGCTGGAGGCAATCCATTTTTCTTCCGATCCATATCCATATCAATTTTGATTTCATCTGATTTCGTTGTTTGAGGGAGGGTTAATGTTTCAGCAGCCCAATCTATACTTGGGTTCATTGCTCATAACCACGGAATTCCCAGAAGGATTTGATCTCTTCTTCCTAGTTTGGTGATATTGAATTTTCCATACATGGTTCGTTCGTCAATTTTGACCACTAGGAGGCAATAGTGCATGATTGGTCCTCCTTTGATAAGAGTTCCATCTGCCATAGTAACTCGAAACGGTGTTTTGAGTTTTTGTCGTGTGATTTGATGGAGTTTTACAAACTCTTCTGAAATGAATGTTCCTGCCGCTCCTGAATCGATAACGGTGGTGGTGTCGACGGATTTCAAGCGAGTACGCGAGGAAGGGTGATAGGGACACAAAGTTCTTTTCTTTCACCTACAGCGCATACAAGTCTTAGTAATACATTGGGAGAAACATACGTCGAATCTTTGTTTCTCCAGGTTAAAAATCTGCAATAATCCGCCTCACAGTTTCTTGTCGTCTTCTTCTTCTTTGACTTCGGTTTGTCGGAGCGGGGTCTTCTTCTTTCTGTCAGGACAGTTATGAATACGGTGTCCTGTCTTCTTGCACCCGAAGCATTGTCCTTTCTTCATGCATTCGGATCTCTCCATATCGGAGATTCGATCTACGACCATGGCATTGGAGTCATGATTAGGGATATATCGTGCGTTTCCGTAATTCTTCTTCTTTTGTTGTGGGGCATGACGTGTCCTCATGGCTTGAAGCTGATGATGGGAATTGTCAATGGAAACGCATTGCAGCACAACATCTCGAAATACTTCTGAGACATCTCCTAGTGCGAAAAGCTTTGTAAGGATACCCCAATTCAGGCCATCTTGGAAGAATTGGATCTTTGTTGCATTGTCGGTGATGTGAGCCTTGGCTGCAAGTGCCTCAAAGTCGCGATGTAAGTGTGAAGATCTCCGCTTCCTTGTTTGAGATCCCTGAGTTTCGTAAGTGCAGTTCCTTTGGTATCCACTGGATCAAAGGCTTCTTTGAAGCTTTTCATAAAATCTACCATTGTCCCATAACCAACTTTTTGTCCGGAAGTGTCGGTTGATTGAGCATGATCAAGGAATTGCTCTTTCCAGGATTTGGCATTCTTTTCAGTCATAAAGGATGTTATGAAAATGATCTTCTGCTTGTCGGTAGTGTAGAGCTTTTCATTGATGTCGAAGTGTAGATTGCATGACTGAATAAATTCGTGAGAGTTATCGCGATCTCCATCAAAACCGGTTGGCTGACCATTTTATATTCAAATTCTTTGGTCGTCATATTTGGCGATTCGTCTTGTGAGTTATACTTTGTTAAGACCGTACTCAAGGGGAGAGAGATCCAAAGGGCTTTGGCCTCAGTTTGTGCACTGTGCCCCTTTCTCGAGTAATGCCCCTTATTTCAGGGAGGAGTTTATTCGTCCGAAGACCCAGAAGGAGTTGCGTGACGGATCCGGGTGTCCGAAGGTTGTTCAGAACGTAGGAAGAGGACAGAGATTAAGGCTAGCTTCGGAACGAGTTCCTAACTAGAAACTAACGGAGGTAGACTATCGAAGATAGAGTCAGAGATATAGACTATAGGAATCAATCCTAAGTCTCGGAAGGTGACTTAAAGCGGAAAGTGGCTTAAATCCGGAGGAAACAGAATGAGTAGAATCTAAGATGATATTCGAACTAAGATTCTACGGAGATTTACAAGTGGTTTATATACTGTAAGTATCTAAGACGGATAATCAGCAAGTCCGGGACTGAGGGCTATGTACGAAGTGTAACGGAAGTCTATTAGTTAATGCACAGCGGATCAGTAAGCATGAATCGGAAATGAACACAGGAAACGGATCAGTAACACAGGACGGAAATATAAACAGCCGGAATACCGGAAACAGGAGGAATGATGAAAGGAGATAGACGCAGATATACACAAGGAGTTAAGGTGCGAGAAGTGAGTACATTCGGATGGGTGGTCCAGACAGGATCTGTGGACCGGACGGATATGGAATAGATCGGATCTGATCGGATATGGTCGGATCTGAGATTAGAAGTATGGTTTATGACATACTTTCTCGGTGCCTACACGCGCTGTCTTGCTGTCCGTTAGGGCTTATCAGGGTTCAGGGTCGAAGACTGGGTAGTCGACAATTCAGAAGGACTTTAATCTTTTGTTACGAACTGGGATGGCGTCACCAGCGACAGTGAAAAGACACAGACGGTCTACTGGGAGGTTCTTACAATGTCCAGAAGAGGACAAGGTGAAAGTACAAGGAATGTGTTCCAAGTACGATCAAGGTTCTGGCCTCAAGGGTAAGTCTGAGAGGTTCTACAAGAATAGAGACTAAGGCTAAGGAGTGCTTAGACTTAGAGACGATTCAAGACAACTTAGGTTGGAGACCTAAGCGAAGGATATTCCAGGTAAAACCCAGTAAGATTAAAGTAAAGAATTTGCTACAAGTACAACGTGCTTAAATAGACCAATATGTGCGCACAGACCAAGAGAGGCGTGGGAAAGTAAGTGCGTATCCAAATAAGGAAGGCAACTATAGTACAGATGCATTGAGCATATGAGTCAGAGTCATGTGACATGATATACAAGTAAGGAAACAAAGAGAAAATGAATAGGGGCACGTACAATTGTAACACCGCCGACGTTCTCTTCTTCCTCGAGCCCATGGAGCTCTGCAGCTTGGCGGAAAGCAAAGTCTGCGATCCTGTCGGCGCAATGTGATAGTCGGATGGTGGGTAGGGTGATGAGGATGGCATCGACAAGGGAGTAGAGAGGCTGCGTGATATTCCCGAAGATGAGGCGAACGAGGAAGGTCTGTGCGGTGCTTGGCCATGAGATGAGACAGCGCCAGAGGTGCCAAACACTGCATGACTGTGGTGTGCAGGCATCTGTGGTTTCCAGGGGAGAACAAATGAGTTTCATTCAGATGGAGGAGGTGACAGTGACGCAGCATACTGGTGCTTGTGTCCCACCACTTTGGGGGGACTATCAAGACTGATGACACGACAACGGGAGGAGTTGAACTCCATCCCGCTGTCGCTGTCATACATACATATTGACATCCCCTCTCCAATGTGTCCAGCACATTGCCAAGGGAGGTAAAGAGAGGGCCTTGGTCATTGTCGTCGGCATCAGCATCAGGATCATTATAAAGGTCGCCATCTGGGTCATCGATGTCAGGCCAGCATAGTAAGGAGAGTCAGGATGGTGTGAAGGGAGGGGATGGCATGGCTGTGATTGTGTGTGAGAGTGAGAGTGAGAAGGGACTTGCAGCACTGGGAATGGATCAGGAGTGGATGGCTGTGGTTGTGTGTGAGAGTGAGAGTGAGAAGGGGCTTGTGGTACTCACTGGGAAGGATCAGGAGTAGATGGCTGTGGTTGCTGCTGCTGACAAGAACCACTCATCAGGATGTCTTGCTCAGCCAAAGATGTTGCAGGCCTGGAAAGGAGGGACTCCCCCTCAGGCTGGAGCTGACAGTTTGGGGGAAGGAGCCAATGGCCACCAGTATCTTGGCGGGCAGAGGTATTGGCCCTCCCATGTGGACGGACCAGGGTGTAGAAATCAGCGGCATGATCGACTCCCGGTTGGGACGTAAATATTTTAGCGCCGAAGGTGGGATTGGAGAAGAGGAAAGGATGAAGCTGGTCGTACCATGGGAATTCAGCTAGCACTTGCTCTGAAAGTTCAATGAATAAAATAAAATAAAAAGCAATGGCAAAAAAACACTTACTATGTAGGTTGGCTGCCACATTTTCATCAAGCGGAGTGACACCAGCGCCAGTCTTGTTGAACTTGCTTAGTTGCTCCTTGAACGATTTTTTAAGGCTTTTGAAAATTAAATTAGTAGCTACAATGGTGAATGATTCAAACACTTATGAAGTAATTTGGTTGCCCACTGCTACATCAAATTTCTTTGACTCCTCAGCATACGCCACCGAATACTCTGAGTTGTTCTCAAATATCAGTCTCGCTATGACTCGATAGATTTCCCCCTTGTCCTTTCCAGAAGGGCGCTCCTCATTAGTATGAGCTGTGGTTTTTTTACCTTCGTAGAATAGTACACAGGCATCGGACAGATGAGTGACGAGGTGCCGCACAAGAGTGTCAGTGCGATGGAGATTGGAGGCTTTAGTCCAATGGACAATGATCTTGGGTGTGGCGGACCTAGGGGCTAGTATGTGAGGGGAATTGGACCCACGTCCTCGAGAATTCCCTCTTCCATGGGATGCAGACATAATTTCGTTAAATCACTGCTTTAGATGGTTTTGTCTGTACCTCATTGTCCTTCTCGTCTTATTCTACATGTCGCACAATAAGGTAACTATGCTGCGATGGATATACTGGGCGTATAACCAGCTTCCCTGGCCGCATAGACTGCAGTTTACCAAAGGGTAGGGTGAGGGTCTGATCCGGCATGTGAGAAACCTGCGTACGCAGGAGGTTTATTTGTTTGTTAAAACCGATGAGGTACGTGCACTACAGTAGAGGATCAAGTTTACTAAAGTAGTTTCAACAACCTGTTCAACATGATTCTTTACGTCCGACATCACGAAGAAACATCATGTCTGAAGATAGTGCACTTTCATAACAAAGACATACCTTCAGAGATGGAAGCCAACGCGAAAAGCAAGCATATCTCGTCACATTTGTGTCCATGATCCTGACAGTGGGACTTTTTAGTTCTGGACGAAACATTATTTCACTTTTGATCTTGTGCGCGAACAATGTTCTTGCCTAGTACTTGACATCTGACCTCCGGCAGGTGTTCATTGAGGGTCAATATGATCCAAAAAATCTGACCGCCCTAGCGCATCATTTGAAGATTCTGCGGTCTCTCATGTTCATGAATAGCCCAGGTCCGAATTTTCAGTATCCTGTAGGCAGAGTTTGGAACACGCATCATTTCGATTTAAGCATCGTGCGCGCATCGCATCGATATTAGACCCTTTTGGTAGGGTGTCCTCCACTGATATCGAGCACTTTCTTTTGATACTTGGGTTTTGTCTACCACTGTAGGGGCAGAAATTCTCTGATCTGGACAGCAGCACCATAAATATATTTGTATACAATGTAAAGCACCAGCTGTAGAATCAGTCATTATATTACAACAAAAAGGACTCGCTTCCAAGACAATCCCATGGTCTTTTCAAACCTGTTCGGTTGAAAGAAAGACCATCCCCGGGAGGGTCTCCCCCAGGTGCCACAATAGGCTTCCTGCCTTTAAGAGGGTAGAGCGAGTCAGAGAAGCAGGGTCACTGCAGGTTCAAATGACGAATGAGGGATCAGAATTCAGGATGAGGCCGAGGGATTAAGCGAACTTTCTGTGGCTACGAAGAAGAGAATCGTCGATTATGGGCACTACAGGTTCTGCCGAAATTCTGTTATCCCACAGCAATGATTTCGCCCGATCAATCAAAATCATGCACATAAGTACGTGCAGGATATAAAAGCTGATCGTCGTCCTACAGTGTTCCCCCATCCTCAGAGATATCATTCGAAACCCCCCTCAGAAAATTGTATATTGCCTCGCACAGAAAATGCGTTTTTCAATTCCCGCTGTTGTTGTTGCTTTGACAGCATCTATGTTTGTCAATGCGGACGTCTGGTCAATATTGCGTTACAAGTCATGAGTGTTGCGCGGGCTTGTCTTGTGGTCCTGATTCAGTGAGTATGAGCAGATCGCTGTGCAACCAAGATTCAACCACAATGACGACTCACCTGCACACCTTAGGTCTGCATTTAATTTAGAAAATGAAAATGGAGCCGGCAGCCTGAGCGGCACGTCGAGACAGTAATTAGATTTTCTGCTTTCGCTTTGGCATTATGGTTGATGGTGCAATATCTAGTTCGGAGCCCATCAGTACGGTTGTATTTGGAGTCTGGGACGAGTTTTCATACTGCTCGAGCGATGTAAATATTTGAATGTAATGCTTGGGAGCCCGTAACTGGCGTTGGTGAACCGAAATCGCCAAAGTCACTGCTGCGACAGCAAGCGAACGACTGCCATCATCGTGCAGTGATAATGCCATCAACATTGATGCAGAAGAGCTGACAAATGAGTCGCCTCATGTGGTTTCGCTTGTCCCGGGGGGGCGGGCCAGAACCAAAAGTAATTCAAATCATTAATGATGGCAGAGGTTCTCACTTTCGTCAACCTCACCAAATACTTCCATATAGAGTGTCCCTTCTATATTTTCCGTCCTCGTGGCTTCGATGCTGGCCACCCCTTCTTCGCATCCATGAATGAAATGGTTTCCTGTTATACCGCAGCAGTCAAGAAGACTCGGGCGACGGGACCATACGCTATTGCCGGCCACAGGTATCGGTGCATTTGAAGTTACAAAGCGGCTCGAGGTCATGGGCGATGAAGTCAAGTTCGTGGGTCTCATCAACATTCCCCCTGATATCGCCCCTGGGATGAAAAAGATTGATTGAACATCTTGCATGCTTAACTTGACATCCTTGCTTGGTCTCGTGTCAGAACATGATCCCATTGATCTCCTCCCAGAAGACTGCTCATGAAGCAGGAGCAGGTCGAGTCTGTGTGGGAAAAGTCGCCTCCTGACCGAATTGTCAAGATCAAGCTGGCGCTTGAGAAGTTTGATAAATAATGAGTGGACTTATCTAGGTCTCTCTTCCGCTGTGGGCTAGATTACAACCCATTAGGCTTAGTTTTGTAAATCCGTTTATCTTCTACCTTGGAACCTCTTGCTTATATACCAACTCCCCAACGGTACTCGAGGTTTTCTATGTTATGCAACCAAGGTCAAATGGCTTAACAACCAGCTCGAGCCATAGTCTAGAGTGATACAGTGATCAGTTCCTGGGGAACACCACACGCTCAGGGACCTTGAGCACGTCTTGCAGTTCTAAATGGGTTCGTCTCAAAGCTCGTGGGGTGTACGTGGAAGATTGGAGGAGCATATTCCAATGAAGATCTTCGCGTTGATTCGCTCCGACATCGTAGTTCCTTTTTGGGCACGGGTTCCCCAAGAAGCTCGGTCAGGTGCTGATTGGCTGAGATACATCAGCTCTAGAAGCTCGGTCATGTGCTTGGCTAAGACAAATTAAAACTTACATTCTGATAAGCCCATCTGAATCAGTAGCCAATTAAAATCGTTAATTAACACATAATTGTCAGCCAATTGAATGGTTCTCCGTGGCCCAATGGGCATGGAGACATTTGGTAACCGGCAGAACACTGCCTGCGAAGACTCAGGGGAGGAGAGGAAGATGGTAAAGGTGCCACGGCAGCTGTACGATGCATACGGGGAGCCAATTAGAGAGGGTGTACTGCAGGCACGGGCCAGAGGTTCCTATATAATTAACCACTGGCAAGTAAGCTTCTCGCTAACTTCCCCGTGTCGGTGTAAAAATTTATAGCGTGTATGATATTGCATACTATGTGAAGTTCAGTCATCGATATGTTGAGACCGTTATATACTACCCAACATTTTATAATGCCCTCAGGGCAGGCCGACGAAAGAACGGACTGAGAAGGTCCGATCGCCTGAGGACCATGTACGTATAGTAGAAAACTGCAACTTCCTAAAACGTCTGGTCGAGACTCTTGCAGTCATGTGGTTCCAAAATGAGCTTATAACATACTTACCCAACAAAGTCAACGCTTTGGGCTACACCCATTTTCACCTCATACTAACAGAGCAATAACTATAGGCAATCCCCTCATGAGTGTTTTCAATCCCCGTATTCTTGACGCCAGCATTCGCGATGTGACAGCGTGTCTATCTGACACTCAAAAGGCAGATGTTCTGCTCCACGCATTGCAGCATTTGCCGTCCCAAGGGTACGCGTCCTTCCATCATTCCTCTACTTATTATATCTGCACTTCATGTACACCACAAAGGTCTCGAATTATCATGGAGAAGCTACTCAGTCGTTTCTCCAGGTACCGGGCATTCCACCATCACATGTAGCAAAAGCTCTTCTGTTACGTGCCAAAACCCGTTTAGCAGCTGGGTACCGAACTTCTGCACAACAAGGTCAATTCCATCCATCCCATTGGGTTCCGTTCAATGTCCTAACATCATTTTCTTTCAGATTTGCTGTTCGTTCTATCTTCAGATCCAGCAAATCAAGACGTTGAAGCCATAATACAATCTGAACATCTACGACGAGAAATGGTAAGCCGAGCAGCCCTTTTATGGTCGTCCTGTGACAAATACCGCCAAGCTTATCAGGAACCTGCTGGTCCACCTCGTTTTTCTTCCGAAGTCTGGAGAGAAATTGCTCTCAATCTTCCTAAACGTGATCTCAAGTCTCTTTTATTGGTCCCACATGCACTCTCTCGTATCGCAAGCCAGCTTATTTTCCGCGAGATCGATCTGCATTTTACAGCGTCGCCGGGACCCCCCAGAGGCGATAACAAATACAAGGATGCCCATGGTGACCACGACGAGCAGGCTGAGCTCGATGCCTGGCACTACCAGCGAAGTGCGGATATTCTTACCCGCATTCTCGTAGATCCTGTCTTTGCCTCCCATATCAGAAGCTTAAGCGTGTATGCTATTGTTTCAGACGCGTCCACATATTGGATAGACTGGTTCGTGCTCATTCTTCAACGCTACTATGTCTCAATCCCTCCTAGGAATGTTAATCAACTCTTTGCCTAAGCTCAGCAACCTTCGCAGTGTACATTGTTCAGGTAATAGGGAATTAATCAATCGTATGCTTGAAACAATGTGTACCTCAATCATCGTCTTCATAGCCTGTCCCTCAAGTGCGTCATTTCATGCTCCCAAAAACGGCCTGCATATTCACGCTCCGCACAGTCCAGTCAATCGTTCAGGGGATATTGATATCCCACCCTTCAAGCACATCACACATTTCTCCATCACAGCTGCGGGAGGGAACGGTACATCTATCAACGACTTTATATCACAGAGTCACAATAACCTGCGCTCGCTGGTCATCAAGAATATAAGCTGGAAATTCCCATCGGATATTATCTCCGTCCGTCACTTGACGATCCTCGAGTTCGAAGGCCGTTTTTCCGCAGACAGCCTGGTCTTCTCAGAGATCTTGTCCACCGGCTATCAGCTGGAATCACTGACATTATCAGGTATTCTAGAATGCACTCCATCAGCAATGTTCCGCCTGCACAGGACCTCGCTTCCATTTCTGACGCACTTTACTTTCAAGATTGTCGGTGTGCATCAGCATATCACGGACAGGGACCTCGTGCCTGCTATCTCGGAATTCTTGAGGGATCGCAAACATCTTCATTCTTCCACCTTATCGTGCCTAGCGCAGACCATCATTGCGTTGGTTTTGACGCGTCTGCTTGGGGTGTACTGCCTTCTCTGATAAACCTCCGCAGTCTTTGCATCACTTTCCCTAGCGATCTTTCTCCTTCGCTAGCAGGGTGGCTCATTCCACGGAGTGTTCGTGGCTCACCATGGAGATTATGGCACAGCCTGTAGAAGACCTTCGTTTCATAAACGTGAGTTGAGGATATCTGTTATTGACCCGAAGAGCCAGCGGCATTAATATTTTTCATTGTAGCAATTGTGTCTCGGATTCCTTCTCTTCTCAAGTTTCTTGGTATGACGAACTTTCCGATACGTTCCATCATCAACATCATCGACCGCAGCTTTTCCAAATTACGGCTTATCCGCATAGACGAGAGCGTCTGGAGTGTCATCCACTTAGATGATGGGTCGTTGGATATCGACCAGTGGCCATATCGAAGGACCAAGTACTATACGGCGGCGTGGTTGGAGTCTCTTGAGTGCGAAGAAGCATTGCAGCATCTGGTATGATGAACACGGGGAAAGTTTCAAAAATAAAAACATTGGATGTACTTGACTGGTGCAGCGGGTTCCTCATCCCTTGATATGCTATTTATTGGTTGACTTTCTGTAGGGGCAAAATCTGTGTAATAGTAAGTATAAAATAAATTGCTTCGCTACGCTGCGGACGAACTCTCTAACAACCATCAGGGGACAACAAAACAGAGGTTGCTGTGATGCGTGACTGTCGGATTGAATGTCCTGGTACAGTATTATAGACGACATTGGGTACAGTGACTTTGGGTTCAACGATTTAAAGTACTCTCAGTGGGATGCACCTCGCGAAGACTCGATTGAAAAGTGGTGAGATTTACAAACGTGAGGGAGGGATGGAACTAAGCCATGCACTGGCAGGCGGGGAACATGAGGTGTTTAAAGCTATTCAAAAGCGGATATTAGTGGCAAGTAACTTATATATGTGATGTTTTTTTTCTTCTTTCGTCTGCCGTCCTAGATCTACTAATTATTGAAGTCGGGGGATATAGTACTTATTCTAAAGCCTTTGCGTCGCTGTTAAAAACACCTAGTTCTGGATTGTTCGTGGAACAGGCTCTAATTCATATCTTCATAAAAATAAGTGTCTTTTGGGGTGATTCTGTCAAACTGATTGCCTCGGGCGAGTTGCTACGACAACTCCGGGCCTCCTAACTAGTGCAGCTGCGTCGATGAGCCCACCAGCGACCCCCTTTTTAGGGGTCACCTGAGATCCGGGCAGCGAGGCATGTTTTGCGTGTGTCGCACATTTATACTCGACCAACTATCATCGTCAGCGCACGGCTGCAGTGTTTCATCGTGACATCGATCTACCCGAGCTTACGGTGATCTGGAACTCCAGTCTATACGCTAGAACTCTCTTCGCGCTCACAATATCCACTGGCAAGACGGTACTCTCTCGGAGATGTCAATCGAATCCCACGGCACCGCCGCTCTTCATACCGAAGGAGATTTTATTACACCAAGCATAGGTCAGTGTTCGATGTGCATGGCAAGTGTTGCATTGATTGTGGCAAAAGTGGTTCACCCTGACGGGTGAAGTAGAAGCCCATGAAGTAGACGCCGACCCAGCTAGAATTAGTGCTTACCTTGCACCATGACGCAATTCTTTATCGGAGACCTTGCTGATTTTAATTTTCTTTGTTGTTCGGCAGGCAAGAAACGATTATCCTTGAAGCTCGGATTTTCTTTCTTTCTTTTTGGACTCATAAACAATGGTGTGTCATCTTTGTTTTCTTAAACGGCTGCTCTCATCATTATCAAGTACTTTATGTCATCATACTTTCGGCTGCACTCGATCTCGTCCCTCCGTCAACACCCAAGGGCATCATTGCCTTTTGTAATATTGCTCCGGCATTGATCGCGAAGCTCGGGTGGCCGTACTTTCTCAAAGGTCGTATACGTTATGCCCGACGCGTTGTCGGCTGCTGCGCGTTAAGCATTATAGGCATGCTGGTAACCCAACGCCAGAACTTACTTTGGAAATCATAATTAATGTGACACACAGGTCGTCGCGTTGCATGAAAGCCTGTATTCGAGGTTGCTGGGAATATGTCTCGCGTCGTTTGCGTCGGGTGAGTTCACACATTCGTCATGTACACCTGTTTCTCATGTGAACGACAAACATAGGTCTGGGAGAAATGACCTTCTTGCAACTTTCGACAACATACAGCCGTTCGGTAGGAGGTCGGAGCGTTGGGTCTGCATTGTCTCACGCTTCGCAACTATCCCATGTTGATTCCACTTGACAGGTATTTCGCCTCAGGTACTGGAGCTGCAGGTATTGTCGGAGCCTTCATGTGGTGGGAACTCAGGAGCCTTGGCGTCAGTATTGGTGTTGGCATATCAGCGGTAACAATCTAGCCATATAGCGACTCAAACATCGCTCATATTGCATCACAGGTTCTCCCACTCATCCTTCCTCTGGCATACTTTGTTTCTGCTCCCCCGTCCAGCTGCATTTACGAACCAATCATTTTCTGCGTCATACACGCTCGTCCCTGCTGACGATCCTGAGACTGAAATCGATGATGATGTATCTGCTCAAGATGACGTAGAAACTCGTGTGGAACCGAAGGTTACTGTCGCCGTCGCCCTATCAGCCGCGGATAAATGGCGTCTAGTCAAACCGTTGCTGTTCAAGTATATGTTTCCACTATGTGAGCAGTCTTTATTCCTCGTAATTTTATGTGTCTAATGATTTACCACTAGTTTGCGTTTATACCGTAAGTAGTCGATGTTTCTTAGGCGCAGAGCCTGCCTTCTGACCTGCACAACCCAGCTCGAGTATACTATCAACCAGGTACGTCATTCCTATCCTTGTTTATAGTCCTTCTGAATACATTCAGGGTATCGCACCAACTTTATTATATCCCGTTCCGACACACGGCCTCATCAGCAAGATCATTCATTCCGTCCGCGACTACTATCCACTCTGGCAGGTCTGCATGATAATCTGCCGTGATAATAAGATACAGTCTGATAAAAACCCTTTCATAGCTAGTCTACCAAACCACGGTCTTTTTCTCTCGTTCGAGCATATCTCTGGGCTTGAAAACCATTCCGGCCCGTCTCCTCCCTGCTCCTGCTATCATCCAGTTCGTGATACTGCTTTTGCTAGTTTTTGAATCTGCTGTGGGGCTACTTCCAGAAGATCGTAAAGGAGGAAGTATATTCCTGGTTTTCATACTCATTAGCATTGAAGGTATATGTGGCGGCTTGGCATAGTGTGTCTCATCTTTTTCCAGATTGAGGCTGATGATCTGACTGAATGACTGCTAGTGTCAACGTGTTCTACCATATCAATCAAGAGCAACCGGATCCAGCCTCAGCGCATAATCCTGAGATCACAAAGCAAGAACGAGAGTTTAAGATAGGTTCTATTGGTTTTGCTGATACTTCAGGCATTTTACTGGCTTCGATTCTCGCTGTACCAACGGAAATCGAGCTTTGTAGAGCTCAAGTCGCAAGGGGGACGTACCTATGCCAGGGGCTCTAGGTCAATCTCCGAAGGACACACATGCACATATATGGGATTAGATATCTAACTTAGAATTATCGCTATCGACATTGCAATTCTCTGCTACTCTCCACCAAATCGGACTCTTCGCTGTGGTGTGCTTTACACTCCCTACCGACTGGTAATATCACATAATGTACAAGGTTCCTGCCGATGAAGTTCTAGTACGACAAATCTTTCTGAGAATTCCTTTGATAGGCTTGGGTCAAGTAGAACCGGTGGTTAAGAGTCATTTTGAGTAGCCTCCTGTAATTAGCTACAGCATTTCTTATCAGAGCCTGCAGTGGACCGGAATTTTCATACCAAAACTAATTATTCCATCTCTACACGGGGTGGGGTGGGTGATGAGATTCATTCGTACATAACTTTCAGGACAAAACCAAGAGTTGCCAGCAAAGTCGTGTGAATAACATACCATTCCCAGATACCGGCTCCCTAATGTG